>OY998125.1:20670541-21255357 GCA_963921985.1 Agrilus biguttatus
TCAAAAATTATTATAATCGGTACAAATACTATTATTTATTTGGCCTACCGTTCTTAAAACTAATGCATTTAGGAGAGTGCTTTGTTTCCGTCTTGTGTTTAACTTCAATGTCAAAAGTTATCAGATTACACACATGTACAGAACAAAATTATTTTTCCCTCCTGATGTGCAGAGAATACAGATGTTATATCCAGCGAACTACTAACGCTTACGAATCACTTCAATTAAAAAATCCCAATTTGGATTTTTATAAAAACCCTATGGAACATTTGATTTGTTTAGTTTTCGGGTTATCACCGTTGCGGTTTTTTTGGCATACCCTACATAAACCATAAGATGCTTGTTAAGCTTATTTAGTATATTGTACGATAATTTTTATAACAATCTCACTCATCCAAACGATTTTGTCGAAAATTTTCCATAAATACAAATTACGAAATAAACAAAATACTGATCGTTAAGTTTCAAACAAATGTAATTGCTATCGATACAAGTATTTTTCCAAACAGTAGATACATCAGGTAATGAGATGAAACAACTGTAGTGATTGCAATTAAAGTCATTTGAAACTGAACAATGAGGGTTTTATTTATTTCATAATACAGAGTTCCAAAAATTAATTATTTTAATAAAAAAATAAAACTAAAACTTTCACTTTTTTGTGAAAATAGGAGGCAGTTATTATTGGCCAGCCGCTGGTTATCCGTTTCTTTACCGATCCAATAATAATCCTAATGCATATTGCAATTTCAAGTATGTATAATAGGTACCTTTGGTCATTGTTTTCCATAAAACTGTCACCCCCCAAATCCTCAATATCAGTGACAGTGGACTGCACACTTTGGTCAGAAACGCTCTCTTTAATTGTCGACAAAATGTTGGGTTTCTCATGTTTGAACGTATCTTCAGGATTGTTTGAGCTATTATCTATCAAATTACTATTAGTTGCAGCCTCATCGTAAGAGTTCGTTTGGTTAAATGTCGAAGCAATATCGTTAGCTAAATTCAAATACCGAGAATAACGAACACTATGTCTCTGATGAAGAATCAATGAACCAACAGTAACTAAAAATAAAAATAATTTAAAATATAAAATTAAAAAATATAAACTCTAAAAAAATCAGTAACAAAATACTCATCTTTAAACGAATTCACTTGAGAAAAAAGTTTAAAGACCAATAGCTTTTATCGTAATTAAGTCTTTTAAAATAAAAAATATGTTATTACACATACCTACAAACGATAAAACTAACAGAGAAATTGTTATAATTGCTTGGAGTGCTCCATAAATGAAGTTAGGATTTCTTTTGTCATAGGGAATAGAATTTTGTTTGTCGAAAAGTAAAAACAGTACTGAAAATAAAATAGGAATCCTGAAACAACGAATTATAGTAACAGTTTTTCTTCGCAAATATTTCGCATTAATAAAATTACTTACCCCCAACCCACAGCACAAAAATAAGGTTGAAGTTTAACTATAAAACATAAACCACGATACTGTAAAAGGAGTAGAGTTAGTGCCAAAAGAGCAGTCCAAAGGCGAGAACTGTATATGCCCACTGTACAAATCAAAAACTGTAAATAACTCGTCCATCCCTCTTTATGTCCCAAGACATTCCATAATATTGCCCCAATGCAACTTAACAACTAAAATGCATTAGAAATATACAACTATTTTCCTTAATTGTGTTCTAAACGGCTACTTTGATTATGTATACAACTTTATTATTTTCTGTATCTAACCTGTGAGATCAACAAGCACGTCGTAACTCTTTGAGGAATCCTGAAAATCTTTTTAGTTAAGAAAAATACCATTATCACCCACACACCAGCAATTAAGCCTGCAATACTGATATCTACAGTAAAATCGTTCAACTCTTTTATATAATTTGATGGATCTGTTTTTGTTAAGGTAATCATTTTAGCGGATACAAACATTAGAGGAGCGCTCATGAAAGTACAAGCAACCATGGCACTAGCTACCTACAACATTTTAATGGTAGGCAAAATAAAAAATTAAAGCAAATTATAAATCAAGTTACCAAATCTATATCCATAGAATATTGCGTTGCAAAAACAAAAACGGTTGGTGCAGACGGAAAAGTACCATATAAGAAACCATAGGTACTCAAGTCTAACGTTTCAGAAGCATTTGAGCCGGCATGTAACGAACTTATTATTTCACGTGTTACTATTGGTAAAAATAAACTGAAATGCAAACAGTACATATTAAAACAAATTATTTCAGTAATAAAACTATAAGCAAATAATTGAATTCCAACTTCTATCAAGAATAAATTTTTAAAAAAATCGTCAATATTAGGTTGACGAAGAATAGAAAACCTCTAACAGTTTTTATTTTTTCCAATAAGATCTCTTATACAACCATCTAATTTTTACCCGTAAAATGCCTGAAAAGTACCTATTAAAATCATTTGAGGAAGCAATGACTTAAAACAGCACTTCACTTTGTTTTAATATTACTTTTATTTTTAACAAGCTACTACTGTAGTTTTTACAAATAGCGATTCAATATATATATATAAATATTGATGGACAGGCAATCCCGCTGAGCTACACTGTAGTGCAAAGCCGGAGAGTAGGGTCTCGTTTAGCCTCCTTTCAGGAATCGTGGTTGTGGATGGGTGATGGTTACGGAGAGGCAGATGAAACGGATGAAAGGCAGATAGAAGAGAAGTCTATAGGGAAAAATAGGAGGAGAGAAGAAATAAAATAAAGGATAAAGTGTAATAACGATCCAGTTTAAATATGACTTAATCAAGAGAAATACACGAACCATTTTTATACAGACAACTTTCAAATAATCATAGCGATTGGTAACGGCTCCGTCATACCACCAGGGTTTCTTTTCGTTATGATGGAAATTGCAAATATAGAACTGATTAGACCGTTAGAAGAGAAATTACTACTGATAGTCCCTATACAACTTCCGATAGAGAATTGACCAAGTACAGTACACTCAGGCCTGACAAAAAAGGACCGGCAGGGGAAGATATAACAAGTTCTAAAGAGCTCGATTTAAACAAACTCATAATTCTTCTATGATAATACAATTTAAAAATGGGATAGCGTTGCACCTGTGAAGCGCCATTGAAATTGTATTTAAATAACTTGAATAACGAATACCTCTGTTGATTCCGTTAAGGGTCAAAAACGGACTTTATTTATCATTCCCTTTATATACTTACAGTTTAATAATAATCAATATTCCTGGTAAAATTAATGTAGCACCCTTTAATTTATGAACTTTTCCAACCATACGAAGTCCCAATAGAAATAGCGCACTGGCAGAAAAAGCTGAACCCATGACCTACAAGTTTTTAAGAAAACATCCAAACAGTTCATACAAATCTTAATAGTATTAATGAAAATTGGTATATATTTTTTTGAAATTGTATGCCAGGGCAACAATGAAAATTGTTTTTTAATTGCACATTTATGGACTAAAAGGGCAGGCAAATAATGAAATCTAAACGCACGCATACCGAGCACTATTTACACGAACTACTCCAAACCACTTTTAACCTTTTACAGCTCAATACATATTTGTACAAATGTGGACCTACGAAAATAGCAAGGTTTAGCAAAATGAAAGATTAGTTACCATTAAGTCACTTCTAATGTTCTAATAATTCTATCACATACAATTTAGTGGTAGGAAGTGTTTTGTATAAAAATTATGCTATAATAAATTTTTAGTTAAAAACTATATAGACAAACACTTGGTACTTGTTTCACATATACTGATTAGATTCTTTAATAATTGTTTCGGTTTTTACACCATTTTCAGAGAGTTGACAATTATCGACTAAAGGTACAATTTCAGGTAAATCTATTTATACTTAATCTATTGCAATTTTAATAGGGGAGAATTTCCAAATTCTATTTGGCCATTTGTTATGGGAAGACCATTCAATAGGGCCGTATTTATCTCGGTTATTTCGAGGAGGTTAAGCCGTTTACTTTTATTTTGATAATGAAGAATGTTTACATTCTTGGAATCCAGTGAATGGTTGAGAGTTATGCAATGGTCTGCAATTCCTGTACATTTTTTACCATTTTTTATAGATCTATCGAATGGGTGGATAATGTCACTTGTTGAAACGTAAACATACTGAAGTGAAAAATACACACAGTAAAAGTTTCAAATAAATTTTATTTGTATTGCAATAAATCAAATAAAATTTATTTGAAACTTTTACTGTGTGTATTTTCACTTCATTACTGTTAGCTGATATGCTTTTAACTCAGAGAATAATGTGGGACAATTATTTATGATCTTTTTTATTTCTACTTGGAATTTGTTACCTGGGTCGGACTTTAAAACTTGGAATTTATCACTGCAGACAAGTTGCTCTGCTTTTTTCTAGGTAATCTTGGTTTTAGCTTCTGTTACATAAACTTTGTAACAAAAATATCAGATAAGATTTGCAATAGGTTAAAAAAATAAAACTATGTCCTATATGCGCCAACAAAAATAATTTGGGAAAAATACTTGTGATTAATAAACAAAAAACTGATATTTTAAATAAAAACGGTGTATACCGAATTAATTGTAAAAATTACGAAGCCTTTTATATCGGACAATCAGATAGGGCCCTTAAAAAACGTTTAGAAGAGCACAGGGATTGCAGACCATTGAATAACTCTCAACCATTCACTGGATTCCAAGAATGTAAACATTCTTCATTATCAAAATAAAAGTAAACGGCTTAGCTCTCGAAATAACCGAGATAAATACGGCCTTATTGAATGGTCTTCCCATAACAAATGACCAAATAGAATTTGGAAATTCCCCCTATTAAAATTATAGTAGATTAAGAATAAATAGATTTACCTGAAATTGTACCTTTAGTCGATAAGTGCCAACTCTCTGAAAATGGTGTAAAAACCAAAAGAATTGTTAGAGAATCGAATCAGTATATGTGAAACAAGTACCAAGTGTTTGTCTACATTGTTTTTAACTATTAAAAATGTTTCACCAAGAGTTAAGCGAAATTTCAATGTCTACTATAATAAATGTTTAGTCAAATGTGAGTTGGGTTGATCAGTACTCGTCAACGCTAAATTACCCAATAGACAGAGTAGTTGCATGGGCCTCGCTAATTTGAGGAGCCTTGAAAAGCAAATTAGAGTAAAGCCTTTATAAAGTGTGTTGGAAAGCATTTTATCATAATCCATTTATGAAAAAGGGATCATATATTGATATAATTAAAAACTAATTTAGAAATGTATACATCAGTAAAAATAAATAAATTCTTATTATTTATTTGACTGCCTATAGTAAATGAGGCACCACTGTTTCTCAAGAAATTTACAACTGATACAGCTTTTCCAAGCAGTTTCGTCTTCAATATGTTACGTTATTAGTAACTAAAAAAATCTTCTCGATGGAAAAGTAATATACAACCAGGAGTATCAAAGAAAACTTAATTGTTGATATAGGTACTAAACCTGAATTAAGTATAATTATTTTAAAAAAAGGTGGGATAAGAGTACTTTTGGGTAATTGTTGAGCTAGCAATATTTGTAATGTGTCTAATTGCAAGTTTCTCAGGTAAGGTTCGTGCCATACTACCAGAAATAAAAAATCATTATTTTTAATTTTTTAGTTACTTAATTTAATTATTCTTAAAAATACTACAATAATTTACGATGAAAATCAATTATTCGTTAAACGAAAATAAAATCATAAATTTTATTGAAATTAAAATAAACTGAATCTTAAATCAGTAATAAAAGAAATGTGCACCGAAACCGAGATATTGTACGCGGATTGAGTCCACATTTGTTCAGAAATTGTATCGACCAGTCAATTTGCTAGCGACTACAGGCGTTCGTGACCCGGGGTATTACTGTATTTAGTTACTTTCCGTTATTTGTTCGGTTAATCTTTCTAAGACCCTATATTCGAGAGTTTCGTATTCCATCGTAAGTGATACCACGGTTGGAATCAACTATTGAGTCTTGAGCAGATTTCTTAGTCTCTAACCTAATATAACCATCCATTTGAACACGGCCTATCAACCTGAATGTTAAAAATATAAAAACATTTTTGTATTTCATTCCCACCAGCTACTCGTGCTGGTGGGCGGGCAGTCCCTCCGACCTACACTGTAGTGCAAAGCCGGAGGGTGGGGCATAAGGTCCTCTTCAGCCTCCTCGCAGGAATCGTGGAATAGGTGGGTAGTGTAGTTAGGGAGAGAAAGATGTGACAGAGTAAATAAAGACAGAAGAAAAGTGAAAGATTATCTGTGGAATATTACTGCCCCATCATTTGCCTAAATGATCCTAGGAAACCACAGAAAACTTGGACCAAAGCAGCCGCACCCGGGTACGAACCGGTGACCTCCCTAATGCTAAGTAATGATCTAGGGCGTTAGACCACGCCACTCGGTCCGAATCATAATTTACTTATAATTTCATCCCTGAAAACCACGTTTTCGATATTAAATTAATCCTACCTAAATCCACTAATATTTGATGAAGTTAAATGTACTAAAATTTCAGTAATTGCCTTCTACTTACTGATGATACCCCAACAAAGTGAAATATATGTACCAAATTATTGCTTCAATAAACAAGTGTTAAACAAATTAGCTTACTTTATACCTCTAATATTTGTCCCAACAAGCATGGTACATGATGTTTAAAAATTAGATTTCCTACTATTCCCAACAGAGTCATCAAAATAATAGGATTAAGAAAGATACTTTTTATTACTGAAATAATTGTTTTCAGTAAATAATTTTTATCAGTTGTCAAACTCTCATCAGCTCTGTTAATGTTCAATTCACTAAGAAGATTTTGTCGTTTTCCAATCTCCATTAATATAAATGCAATAGGGTTCAAAATTGCCAAACTAATTGGAGCCATTAAATATAAATAGGATGCAAATTCTGGATGTGTCTTTTGATACAATGCAACAACTATAAGTAATGTAAATTTATTAAACGCTCTAAAGATTAATATACAGTCACTTACTAATTGGATATCCAATAGCAAAATCGTTACTTTGAGTGCAAAAAATTGCAAATATTCCAGCTCTTCCATAATTACGAGGTCTTCCTATTAATAGTGTTATAAGAATCACAGCAAAAAATATAATGCTCTTTGACACCAATATAGACAAAAGAAATGTCCAATTAACGGTAGTTAAATCCAATTGTGCCAATGACATAAAAATGAGAGAAGGTAGAGAAAATACCCCCACAAATGTATGAATGCCCTTTGCTTCGGTTTCTGATATAAGATTAAAACGCCCAGCCAAATAGCTAATCAAAATGTAACATTATTAGTATTTAATAACAGAAACATATGATTAAATATAATAAACTTACCCACATATTATTATTGCAAAGCATTGAGCAAGGGCTGGATATAAATTTTCCATAGCATCGTTAGTGCTTGAGATGTTCATTTTCAATTTGTCATTACTTTATTATTACAAGAAACAAACAATACTACTCGTTTCTGTACAAAATGTTAAAGTAAAGAAAAAGTTTTATCACATTCGTTGCAACATTGTCACATTTAAATTACCTGACTACGAATCAATTCTGTGTAATTAAACAATTTTAGTATGTAGTATCATTTTTTCTCATTTTTATCATAAAATACTATGTGTTTCACGGTATTCACATTATAACCAAAACTTGCATACGTCAAAAACAGCTGACTTTAACAATAGAGACCATCACGAGACCATGTATTAGATAGATACATAGATAATCTTAACAGAGATGTTGTAGAGCAATAATGAGTGAATTCATCGAAGTGAATTTGGCACCCATTATAAATAATTCGCAACTTTAGTAGTAAATTATTCGTCGTTTGCCAGTTCAAAATATGTTCATAACGTAATTGTGGGTCCATTTATTTTGTTAAAAAAAAAAATAATAAGAAATTGGTATAAATCATTTCTATTTATTCAAACACTGTAAGTGGAGATATCATAGTTCAGCTGACGCCAAATACATCCCACTTATCATAGTTCAGCTTTTGGCGTCAGCTGAACTATGATAAGTGGGATCTGTGGGGATTATATTAATGCTTATTAAAAATTGGATTGATTCAGCCGTTACTCTGTGATAATTCATCTTTACGATAAATAAATAAACACTACTTTGTTTATTATCACTTTTTCATTTACAAATCCTTTTGACTATAGTATCGACAAAAAAGCTTGTCATTGTCAAACGAATAATTCAAAATTTATTTATCGTTAATGCTTATCGCAAATAATAGTTAAATAAAATGCTTAAGTTTCCCACTTGTCATACCAATTGCGCATGCGCACAAAGAAAATGATCTATAATATGTATCTTTCGATCTGCGCAAAAAGTTACCCCCTTCCACATTCAGTTTTCGAAAATCCTTTCAGGTATCATTGTGTAGTTTCTAGCACATAACAGAGTATGTGGAAAAAATTCAAGCCAATCGGAAGGTTTTAGTTTTTGAAACTGCCGCCTTCAAACATACCCACCTGCAAACATGCAATTCTACCATACAAAATAGTTTTCAGTAGGCAATTTTTTTTTTGAAGTTATACTTCTTTTGGGGCAGTGAGAGTTAAAATTTAACATGCAACGGAACTTGTGCCCGCACACGTATCGAAAATTCGGCAGTATGAAGTTAATATTGAAGCCGTGGCTTAGCGAACATGACCTGTTGGAACGTGTTGGGACACCATACTATAAGTAACGTCTGTTCGCGTATTGGGGCGGTTTCATACCCCGGCTAGGAGCAGAGGCATCACAGGGAGGTGTTAATATTTAAATAGGTAATCAACAACATTGCTTAAATAAAAACATAATTATTATGTGTAGAAGTTATATTTTCTCTAAATCATTTTCCAAGAATTTAGATAGCCTAAAAATAAAATTTACAAGACACACGGTACAAAGGAAGATATTGTTGTGTTACCTGCCAGTTTATATTAATATGTGAACATCAAACCTTCTGGACTGCTTTTTTGAAATTTGTTATAAAAGAGCGGAATAAAACTTATCCTATTCAAAAGATACTATGCTAATTATTACTCAATACTATTTTGTGGATTTGTGTTATGATTTATTTTACTAATTGTCAGTATTTTTAAATTATGGTAGTTACAAGAATGGATTTAAATTTTTTTATTAATTTCATTTGCACATTGACATTTATTACTAGGTGATTAATTTTTTATGCTAACTTTGATGACCTTAAATACATAACGCTCCAAGCATTATTTTTTTAATTTTCGGGACAACTATTACATACAATAACAGAAATTGAATCCCTTATCTATAGTTTTCATGTATAATACATGAAATGTATACAATTCTAATTTCTCCGTACAAAACGCTTTATCCAATTAAATGAAAACAAATTGGTCGAATTTTCTTACGTTTTTATTACTTGGAGTAGAATAAATGAAAAGAGTCTATGGTTTTTCTTAGATCAGTGGTAGTTATTGACGTCTTTTATAATAACATTGCTTTTTTTTATTTGTCAATTTACGATTGTCATTATCTATGGTGATTGTCATTTGCAAGTCACTTGACAGTTTGAAGCGCAAATATGGAGGACGTGTCGATATAGGTTGATTCAAGTGAAAAAATAGTGTAGGAAACTTGTTAATATGGGTGACAGTGTAAATAATAAGTCTCTTGTAAAGCAAAGTGATCTTGTGAAAAAAGGCTGGCTTTTTAAATGGACTAACTATTTAAAAGGATATCAAAAGAGGTGGTTTGTTTTACAAGATGGAGTGCTTTCTTATTACAGGTTTGTGCTAATTTCAGTTATTATGTCAACAACTCTAGCGTAATAAATTTTGTGAAGGCCACTTAGCATACCTATTATTAATAATTATCAATTTGTATTACCAATTATTTTTTAATTGAGACGTCTTTATACTGGAATATAAAAAATTACAATGCAGTCATGTTCTGAAAATACCTGCTAAGCATTTTAGTATTAAATTTTTAATTTAGTTTAAGATCGTATGTAAAACTATATAGTTTACTTGCAGTATTTTTTTTTTATTTTTATATCATTTAATTGTTCTCAAAGTATTTAAAATAGTTAAATAATTGCCTTCACAATATTTCCTTACCATGCATTTTTTAATATAATATTAAATGGTTTGCATTAAAAGATAACAACAATTTAATTAGTAACGATATTGGATGACTTGGTTGTCTGTAAATATATGACCTAATAACGCAAAGGAGTTAAAAGTCTGACATTGCTGCTTGTTTTGACGTATCATAAATATTATTAGAATGAATGTTACAAAGTCTAAGGCAAGTCGAACATATTTGATGTGTATTACTTGTCCGCGCCGTTTAAAAGTTTGTTTATTATTTAGAAAATGCAAATCAAGAATAGGTACATGTAATTTTTGTAGATAGGTATGTATCAACGGGTTTTTATCTATATACCTACCTAGTCAAAAATACAAACGTTTCTTCTTCAAAAGATATAAAAAACACCGCCAATATTGCAAAAATTATTTGTAATGAAAACAGTATTTTATAATTAGTTGTAACTGATAAAAAAATCAAAATAAAAACTGGTCAAGTGAGAGTCGGACACGCGCATTGAGGGATCCGTATTATGATTATGAAAAACCCTAAAAAGTATATAGTAAGCTAATTACAGTAGGAAATTACTTTTCTTAACTTACTTATCGATAATAATCATTTTTTTTTTTAATTTCCTCATTTTAAAGGAATGTTTTCAAATATTATTAAATAACAACTATTTTTCTATTATACAAATTATTTTTGGTATTTGTTGTTTATGTACATGCTATGAGTAATATTGTTTTTGTGATTTACCTGGTTTCTAACAAAATATGTGAAAGAAACATTCCCCAGCGCTAATTTAAGTCGCAAAAAAAGGCAATTGGGACGATAAGCATGGTGAGTCGGCTCCAGAAGGATATGTGGATCACTTTATGTTGGTAGGTACTAATGAGATACGTTGATCCTGCAAGTTTCACATCTCCATCTATTTTGATTTTTTTTTGTATGGGAATGGCTAAGCGTCCGCTGTTGGAATTACCTATTATTACCGTTTAAAGTCCACCGTAATTTTCATCATTTACGCATGCGCAATGGATTTATTCTTTTATTTAGGTAAATTCTAATTATACTGGCCAATAAGTGCAAGCGCGGCGGAATCATACTTTTTTCTTACGATAGGTATAACCGATTTGAATGAAATTTGGACATATTATAGAGGTATATAAGGCTGTACTTGGAAAAAATAACCACTCATATAAATTAATCAAATAGTCTTCGTCTGTTATTTCAAAGGTATAATAAACATGGAAATAAATCTATTTTATAGCAAAAACTTTTTTTTTTCAATATGGCGTACATCGAAAATAACATAAAAATATTAAAATCACAATTGTTTGAGATCGTTATCATTAAATAAATCGGAAAAAATCGCCTGATGGTAATGATTATTATGAGCTGTTATTTTTTTTCCGTAGTATCAAAATTTCATTCATATCAATTGAGCCATTTTTGAGGAAAAAATATATTTTCTAATTTTTCATTTTTTTATCTTCGATTTATTCAAAAACCAAAATAGACAGAGATGTGAAACTTGTAGGATCAACGTATCTCATTAATATCAACATACTGTAAAAAAATTAATCTAGACATCCCCTGGGATCGATTTACCATATTTATAGTCCTATACAATTTGAGCTGTGCTTTTAAAACTTTTTTTAACGTAGGTAAAATTAAAAAAAAAATCTGTCCCCTATTTGCATATGCAGTGTCCCATTCAAATAAAGTTTTTTGTATGTTTATATACTATTTTCGTCTTTGGGCCAACGATTTACATGACAGGCAGGTGGACAGCGTTGCTACAATTAACGTTGCGTTGGACCCTTCCGATACGGAACCCTGAAGAGCAATTTATACTGATTAAAAATTTATAATGTTAACTACCTTATTAACAATTGTGTATTCAACGTATAGACCATAATTAGATATATATGACGTGAATGAGATTCCCATTTTTGTATAATTATTGAAGTAGTAGGTAAAACTCTAGCGCTGAGTAATTTTTAATTGCAAATTGACAAAAAGAGATGATGTTAACACAGTTTTTTATATTATATATATTATGTGAGAGGTCAGTCATAATCGACTCACTTGAACGATATGGATAAACCCCCCTTACCGATTTATATTTTATTTCTATAGGTTTTTTCGTTGCAACAGCACGCTTGGCGTGCTCAACTAAACCATTTTTTAATATGAAATAAAGAATGAAAACTAGCAAGATTCTTTAATGCATCTATTCACATACAAAAATATGGTCCTTCGAAACAAAAATATAAACATGCCAACAAGGTCAACATTTGTCTGCATTTACATGCTACAGCGAATGTAATTAATTTGGAACTATTAATAATTACCGGTTATTAATAATAATTACTATTTGAAGTGTGCATCTTTAGTAGTGTAGTGTATCTTACCCAGGTCTATTCGATCGTCATGTAACTCACCTATTTTGTTGATGGGAATTAGCTGTTGTCGGTTCGATACACTGTCTATTAACGTAATTTGGAAGGGTTGTTTATAGTTGTTAAATGAAAGACAACAAATATTATAACCGCATTGAAAAATATATGCAAATACAATAGTTTATTACCTGTGAATGCTACTTGAAAAACACAAAAATAGAAATAAAAACAAAGAACCAACAAACGCGACACTTCACATCACTCTCAACACCAAGAAGAAGCAACGACTCTCTACAACTAAGAACGCGACGCTGAGCTAGCATAAATCCCTACCTCTTGAGCGACATCTTCATCATCTAGAATTTTTATCGTTCGTTTGCGTCTAAGATAACTAAATAGTTCCTGACAAACTAGCTTTCAACATCCTAAGTCCTCAAGTGAAGGAATAGAAGAAAAAAAAGATGAATCTGCAAATACCTTTAGAAGTGGAGAAAAAGACGGTTTCAGATTCAGCTTGATGATAGAATTTGATATTTGTGATGTTGTAGTTCCCTTTTTCTTATCGGTACTTGGATCTACCAAAGTCTAAACATTGGGGTAAGGAGAAGCTGAAATCTAGTATGGACCAGAGTAAAGTGGACAGAATTTAGAGATCATCTTTCTACTAGCATCTGAGATGGGATTTTCTCGCAATAGAACAAAATCACCAATGAACACTTTGTCATTTGGAGTAACAGTGTGATGTGGACGACGTTTATTTCGCACTTCTTCACGAATTAGGTCAACGATTTTGGGCTACTTTGGAGGAAGAAAAGATGAAATTAAGTTAGTCAAGGGGTTGGTAGGATTGGTTACGTATAAAATCTCCAATGGTTACTGTACTGAGGTGTGGGGTGGTATTAAATAAATCTTTAGTATTTTTCAATTGTGACACCCAACCTTTGTGGGAATGTTGACAATAAGTTCAAAATAACCGTCCCAGTTTCTTCATTACACGTTTGGTTGGATTGGTTAACACAAATGGTTGATGGGATTATTCGAAATGTCTGCAGGAGCGGTTTTCGAGTTGTAGCATTAAAAATAATTGAGAAATGTCCACGATCGCTATGGATAATAAGGGATTTTTTGGCAAAATCAATACAGGCGGAATTATTATACAACCAATCGATACCTAAAATAACGGGTCTAACCAAATTTTTAACGACCAAGAAGACATGTGATAAACTAAGAGGCACGTTGGGAAGGGTGAACTCGAGCTACACCTGGTAACGTACCCGCGAACTGAGTTGTCCCATAGCTCCGCGTAAGTGTGTAGAGGTCACTGGCGAAACTGGAAAGTTATGATTTTCATTTAGTTTGTTATAAACCTCTTCACTCAAACACGTAACTTCGCAACCTAAATCAACAAGAGTTAATAGTGATAAGTCAAAATAATTAATGACAATGTGGGGTAACAGTCTAAAAGGTCTATCAGAAACAGTGTTTATCGGTTCCCGAACTTGGGCTAAAACTGGTACATCACAATCAAAGAGAGGTTGATACGAAAAAGTCAAAGAATCGTTGGAAAAGTAACGGTTCACGCACTGTAGTGGTTCGGTTAAACCAGAACAAGATTGTCCTAAACCATTACCTCTTATCCATCCTAGTTTACTAAGCAAACGGACACCCCTAGGATGCAAAGAAGTAAGATTTTTAAAACTAATCGGATCACCGGGAAATATATTAAAAGAAAAAGTTTCACTTGAAGTAGAAACACTATTATTTGGATAACCTTCGGGCACAAACTTGATGAATGGAAAGCAACTACTGGAGGTAAACAGGGATGTTCCAGAGAGAACGTTGCACGGTTGTGGCAATGGGGATTTTTGCAAATTTTAGAGGGCGGAACAGAAAAATCAGGGACAGAATCGGACACATCATTACTTGAAGTTGGTCGTACATAATGATATCGATCAAGAACTGCTGCGGCAGGTGTTGAAGTTGAGACGATGGGTCGGACACGTTTATTGGTGATAGCACGTTGTCTCTCCAAAAACTCTAAAGCTACGGGTATAGTTCGATTAGGTGCGGTAGCCCACAGAGCTTAAATATTTAAAGGTACCTGTCTCATAATTTCTGAGATGATCAAGGGTTCAAACATAAACAAAAATTCTTCACTTTTTAAAAACCTTGCAAATCGGCCTTGTTTCCTGTGGTGCAGGTAATAAGACCCATCTATTTATGGTGAGCAATTCAGGCAAACAAAGACCTTATGGTCCTCCGCTGTGAGCCCAACACAATCCTCATGAACCCAAATGAGACATAGCACACTGGCACATATCACCTATGAAGTCTGTTTTACATAAACTGCAAAACCATTTTTTTTTGGAGGCGTCCACATTTTCTTTTGAAGTGTATGCAGTGGATTCTGGTTCAGAGATTTTCGACTTATTTCTTTCTCTGGATGTGTATCAACTGAAACATGCTTTTGAGTTCTTGCGTTGAAATAGGTCCCTTGTTACTTCTTGGGCTTTATAGTTGAGAGCTTTTTTTCTTACTGTAGCTGTTGTCTTTGACTTTGTGATGTTCGGTGTTGCCAAGACATCAGAAAACTAATTAAGAGCAGTGGGTTCCTGTGCGTTAGAAGTAGCCGGTCCCTGTGCGCTTGAAGCAGCCGGTCCCTGCGCGTTTGCTACCAGGGAACTTATAGGCTGCTCATCCACCGAATCCCATGTTTCAACTTCTAGAATTTCCATACTGGCCTCTGGAATTACTCTTCTAGTGGGAAGACTAGGTGCATAAGCGTAGTGGGGGATGATGTTTTTATTAAAAGGGTAAAAACCAGTCGCTCTAAAACAGCTGGTTACATTATTTATGCTCATTGATCTTCCCCAAACAGGAGTAAATACGTCAGAAAATCATTCCTTATTTAAATTTCTTTCAAGATAATTTTCCCAGTACTGAAGAAGTTCTTCGTCCCAGTAGTGTTCGAAAGGTCGGAATACAGTTCTGTCCATTGGTTGGAGCTCATGGGTTGTGTTACTAGGTAAACACAACAAGTGGATACCTAATTTTTCAGCTTTTTCAACAAAGGAAATATCTAGACGACAGGAAGTCCCATCAAAAATCAAAATGACCGGAGGCGCTGACATGAATTTTGCGAAATGGTCCAGCCATTTTACAAAAACATTAGTCGTCATGCTTCCTTTAATGGTCGTGCAAACCGTAAAACCAGCTAGAAGTCCCATCAGCAAAACTTGTTTTCATTCTTTGGCCCTTGAATAAAATCATGGGAGGGATAACATGACCCATAGCATTCCCACATGCCACAATAGTGGCGTTTTCTGCATGTACATGGACTATTAGATGAACCCTTCTGGTCCCTTTTTTTAGCAATAACGATTTGCTGATGATATAGGGTAAATCGACACACTTTTTTATCCATGTTATACCACTTCTCAGGGCTATTCCTCAATCCCGTTTTCTTCAATAGGGCCTCCAATTTATTGAAATAATCTTGCACGAGGGGTCTTTTAATTTTTGAGCCCGAGCTGGATTCATATTTTGCGTCTTTCTTCGAGATAAGTTCGGATGGCGCTTCATGAACGATATGTACCATTCCCTTCCAGCTAACTCTAACGTTATTAAATTTATTTCGAACTTATCGTTTTTCAACGAACGAAAAAACCGTTCTTCTTAAGGATTTGGGAGTTAGGGAAAATCCCACATGTGAGAACCGATTTCTCAATGTACGGCCAGGAATTCCGCAATGTTGTGAAACGTACCGCTGAGAGTGCCCTTCTCCAACTAACCTTAATGTTTCTTCCATATTTTCTTCTCCCCCATTTTTGCCCTGGAATATGAAAATAACCGATTTAGAAATGACAACAAGAAATAAGGCCCAGTAAAACTTTAGTGGGCTTTATTACCTGCTTCCTTACTTTTCACTGTAAAGTTTTCCTTATATTTAATACGGAAAACAAGGGAATATTTATAATTTATCTAATGAAATTTCACTCGAATACACTTTTTTAACTTGCGACCAGTAAATCACAGTTCTTCCGCGCTCAAATGGTTCGAAAGTCTCTTTGTGTGTAGAAGTGTGAATAGATGACGGTACTAGTACTTACAATTAATTTAAAAATACATTATTGGGTTTGGGCCTTATAAACTGCTGGGTCTTACTACCCGCACTTACCTTACTGATCCAGCTTTATAGGTGTTGCTTCAATATTTTCCTCGTGCCAGATTGCCACTCCTCCTCCTTGTTTGGTAGACCTGGAGTAGTGTGAGCACATTTTGTATCCATGGATAACTATTGGCTCTTTGTCTTGAGACCATGTCTCTGTAAAACATAAAAAATTCCATTGTGAGTTCTGCACGTATTCACTGGTGATAATGTTCACTTTATTTTGATTTAGTGACAATTAAGTAGTAATAGATCTCGGTTTGTTTTCATTTTTTCACTATTTTATACTTAGTGAAATTACTATTCTCTAACTATTCAAATTTTTGTAAACAAATCGTAATTTTGGTATTTCTAGCATGTTGTACTTACTTTCCACTATCTTGTTTTCTCATTTATATTATGGATACCACTAACAGATAAAAGCTAATGATAAAATAACAAAAAACTAGTGCCGCTACTTATGGTAGTTCCTACTGATATTAATTGCAAATATTTTACTTAAAACATCCTTGTACTTTTAGTCATGTGGATAATGACACTATGAACTTTTTTGATGTTTTTTGTTTGAGCTTTTTAAACATATAAATACATGTACTTTTTATTTGATATCCCTCACGATCTTGTACGATATACATTACAGGTAAATAGTTAAAATAGTAAAAAGTTTAAATATACAGAATATTGCTAGGGTTCATTATGATGCGTACAGCAGGCAAGAACAAGATTCCAGTACTACCCCTAGACTATATAAATAGATGCTCGACTCTCGGTATTTTTTGGACGACGCTCAGCGACATCTCCTTTCACCTTAAATTATTAGACGATACTTGGAATACATATGAAATGGAAAAGAAAACTCAAAAATATTTTCTTCCATCTATACATAAATCTATGAAGCATCATTTAAGGCGCACATTTCAAAATTACACCAAATTTTAATTGTTTTAATTGGAAATAAAAAAAAAAACATAATATTAACAAATTCAATAACAAAGTATAAATGCAGCAATAAGTACAATAGTACAATATACGAGTAAATATCAAAACATCAATTAATTAAAATAATAAATACTAAAAAAGTAATTATGTCATTGTCTTTACATAATTTAGTATTGCTTCTTGCTTCTACAAGGGGTGATAAAGTTTCAGAAACTGTAGAACTACTAGCTTCTACTAAATTGTCCATTGTGCCAGTACTTTTATAACAAATAATTATATATGTTTTGGATATTTGAAACTGTATCTGCATAACTACCTGCAGTTGAAACAATTCTTCTTTCTCCCTATATGTTCATATGGGGTAATTTTCCTACATCCTTAGACGCAGCATATTCCTCTTTGTATTTCCATTTTTAATTACCTGCAATAATGTCAACAACAGATTAATAAACGATGACTACCTATTAAAGGTTTTTAACTAGTTTTTATTCGAAGAGCAAAGTATCTAACAAGCACTATTTCAGAAAATAATTACTTATTGTAAAGCATGATTGAAGTACTTAATACATTATTTATTTTCAGGACAGGTAAAACTACTTCTCACAAGCACTTTTTACAAAATTTTGACGTCACGAACGCCTTTACGTTACTAACTAATAATGGGGAATTTCTCCGGTAATCACAATAACCGCCGTCGCGTCATCTGTTGTTGTTTCAAAAAATATATGAAGAATGTATGTCGGTAATACCGATTTTAGTAATGTAAAAAAAATTACGTTAGTTCCGTAGGGTGAATTTATGAGGCGTTGACGCTCAACATTTCATATCCTAATAATAACGTAGAGACAATTCTTGTCATCTAGTGGATTTTAGCTGCTGACAAAAATCCACTAGATGGCAACAATTGCCTCTACGTTATTATTATATTAACTATTCTTTATGGAACGTTCTTAACATTACAGCTTCGTTAGTAATTTATCTAGACTGCTTATGGCACTCTGATGAGCTTCTGGTAACAGCGAAATCACGATCCGTGTCTGGTGGTCTCGATAAATTTCTGACCAAAAACATAATAATACCCTGGTACTACCTGTATCATCGCTTGGTGGATGTGCTGTTACTCTGACTAGCACAAAATTAGCATGTGCGTACATGTTCTAATGCTTTTTAGTTCGTTGATTTGATCACTTGTTTTTTTCGAAGATGGAATGTCGATGTCGTTTTTCCTTTTATTTTTGACAAATTTCCAAAATTGCCTGGCATCTGACTTAATCATCTTCAACTCTTGTTGTATATTATAACAATATCATTTTTACTAATTGTTTTACATTATAATCTTAATCTTCGGAGACTATTATAGGCGGCTTTTGTTCTTGTTTTTTTTTTTAAATAATTTGCATGCGCTTCCTTTTTCAGTCTAATTTTATCTATTAACTCTCTCGAAAACCAGTGGGAATAGTTGTTTATCTTATTTGCGTAGAGTGGGACAAATTGTATAATTCCTTCGTTAATTTTTTTATAAAACCAATTAACCTTGTCATCGCAAGATTCCAATTTATATAGTTCGACCCAGGTAATTCTCAAAATGAAGAGTCCTACGTAGTCGGCTTTTTTACATGCGTGTGTTGGTGTATCATTTGATTTAAGATTAGTTTTGATATCGACATGTACGCTTAACGCTGGGTGATGTTTGTCTTCGTCGATTATAGGTTCCGTTTTTTTTCACCTTTGTATCAGCGCTGCTGAAACACAAGTCACGAATACGGTCGTTTACGTTGCGGATTTCATTATATTGTTGACAATTAGCTAAGAGCATCTCGCTGTATAAAACGTTCTTGTAATTTTCTTGAGGATAGCTGCTGGGGAGATTGTAATCACCAATGATCAGTAGTTTGCTGTTAGGATATTTATCTTTTATATATGATATTGAAGCCACATGGTTATTATATGTTATGTATCAATGTACGATAGTGGTGGCAAATAAACGCACCCAATTATAATATCGTTCGCATGACATCTAAGTTTAATAACAACTTGTTTAATATCATTGTTATTAATCGTAAGTAATTCAGCGAAAATTTTACGCTTTACTGCTATGAGAACTCTGCCTCCACGTCTATAGTTGTTTGTTTAGTTGTCTCGGTCTTTCCTAAATAGCACATATGAATCATTCATTATTTCTCCATCTGATATGAATGGGTTTAACCAGGTTTTATTTATACATACAATATTCCTATGATAGCTTGCAGAATAGGTTAAGAAATTGTTTAAATTAGTATACCTCTAGTATTTTGGTAGTAGATAAGTAGGTTATCTACCGCGGTGTTTTTCTTTTGATGAGCGAAAAATTCGCTTATTGATTATCTTTGGTATTTTTTTTAGTGTCACCGTTTTCGATTAAGGTATTAACTTCAGATCGTAGAGCTTTGAGGTGATTTTGTTGAGCCTGAGTTAAGCTAGTTTTTAAACGTAATGTTGGTTTCGCTGGTGGGCCTGATTTTTAATAAGGCATTAGTTGTGGAGGGAGTATTTAGCAGCAATGGGCGAGTTTTCCCTGCAATTGGTCGACCGAGTCGGCGAAGTTTAAGCCTTGGCACGATCTCTGACAACTCTTGCCAAATTAGTGCTGCTACTTTCTCATGGTCATCTTGTCGATCTGCGCCAATTGTCTTTTTAGACTCTGGTACATTGAAGACGATAACCTCAGTTTCACGTTTATTACGTTCATTAATCATTATTTAAATAAAAGAAAACCTCATCAGCTATGGTAGTTTTAACTAAACAAATAACTAGTAATGATAATTAAGGCATAATTAAAGGTTGTTATCGTACCATTAGTACTAGTGTCTGTTGAAAATTCCGGCACTGCCAATAAAGGTTTCAACTGTCTAAATAACCATACTAGGGAAGATCGACGTCTTGATGTTCCAGAATCATCTTCAATTTGGCGACTTGAAATTGATGTATTTGTAATTATAGTAGCTTCTTCCGCATCGTCAAAATTGTATTTTTTCTCTTGGTTGGTTAAAACACCCATGGTTGATGACGTTTTCTTTTATTCTCGCAGAAACTGATATGTAAGGTTGTCTTCTTTGTCGATAACTGTTGGAATACGTTTTGGATGCCACATTAGCAGTGTTATTACTATGGATTAAACATTCCTAGAAAGAAATTTTATAGATTTGAGATGAAATGGAATTAATTATAAAAATGTAAATGAATAGTACGCACTTTAAAATTACGAACGGGTTATCACTGTCATATAGATGACAGACACCTACTAGAAACCAATATAAAAGAATACAAAAGGTGAATTACGAAAATATTATTTTTAACGAAAAATGAATAAACAAAGTAGTGTTTATTCTGAATCAATCCAATTTTTAATATTATTTTTGTTATTAAATGCTTAAACATCGAATGCGACCCCAACATATTAAATATATTTGAAAAGAGAAAAAATTATATCTTTTTAGCTAAAGTACTGTCTTATTTAAAAAAATACAACTTCATGTTGAAACTCGAATGTGCATTTTTTAAAATTTCCTGAAGCCATATTATACAGTATTTATGCAAATATAACCAAAGAACTTAAAAGTTGTTTGTTTCTAATTTTACAAAGAACTAAGATAAAGACATGTAGCCTAAACTCATAATTTTCAATTGTTCTTTATAACTCGAAAACAGAAAACGACAGTACGTTTTTGAATACAATAGATTTGTTTCAAGAAAAGAAATCAAGAACGTGTCATTTGTTATTTTTAACTTTTACAATTACCAAATTACCCTATCCGAACATCGAATTTTTCCCACCCTGTATATAATAACTTGCCTAAATCTTATTAAATTTGTTATATATATTTTTTTCAAAATTCAGAAGATTATATTATTTTACGGTTGTTTTAATTAAGTTTCAGAAATTTCATAATGAATAAAAAACACTTTGAGTTTAGTTTCACAAATATCACAAATTCCACGATGAGTGCGACACAATCTATTAACTATATTCAGGAATTTATTTAATACATCATGATTATTGATAGTTTATTCTAACAGTAATTAATCTGATTAGCCAAATTTAATAATCCAGTTACTTAAATTAAATTCGTAAAATTCTTACCGTGTTCGTAACAGTTTTCATTTATTTTGTAATGTGAATGTAACACAATAAATTTAAAAAATAATAATAATACTGTAGTTATTAATATTCGATCTTTTCGACTCGGTTCACTGTCATTGTCAGGCATGTGAAATAATCAACTTATATGGATCCATCGTTCCAGTGTTCATTACATCATTTAATTCATTATTCATTGTTAAAATTAATTGCCCATCTTTATTTCAACATTAACTAAGTAAAATATTGCCAATTGACGAAACGATGATTTGGGATTTTTTATTTTTATTATCTTCATTAGAATATTACAAAAAGTTAATGTTCCGCCTAGGCGGTTTTGAAAACAGTACTAGTTTTAAGAACTAAATCTTCAGCCGGATTGTTATGTATTCCTTTTGGCATTAGGTGACGTTTGGTTATATTTTCAAGGGGAATATATAACCGCAGTTAAAAAAAAATTGTTTGAACTTTGTTATCACCACTTTGATTCTTGATTAATACACCGTATTTAAATGCACCGCTCTCTAGTGCTATCTAACTAAAAATGATAATTGACAATATAACTATTCTTTGAATTACGATCCCCCGAAGCGTTAAGTAGCCGCTTTTGAAATCTGTACTGCTTTTAAAAGCAAGGTGTCTGTTGTCTGCAAGGAAGTTCGAGGTGGACAAGATTAGTCCGTGAAATGGAAGGGTCGCCTGGAAAGTCGAGGAATTGAACTGAATATTGAATTTATAAAATTTAAAGATTTTTTAAACCCAATTACTACAATGAATTGGTTGTGTGAAACGATTGACAAATATATACGAAAACCAAAAATATCAAATCCAAAGCTGTTCAAAGGTCAGAATCCCAATAACATTTTTTTTGTATAAACAGAGTGGTAATAGAAGTAATAACGACAAACATGCTTACAAAGTTACATATTTGTCGGGATTAATGTCTACTATAATATCCTCTAGTAAATGTTGAAAATGTTTGAAATGAATCGCCCCAGCTGTTTTTGGTTTCAAAATTGTATTACTTCTTACGTCCGAAGTTAATAGTGACTTATTTCGGCACTTGATACAAATAATAAGTACTTGTTGGTATTTTCAAGATTTCATTTCAGTGGTGATTCGTAATGAAATGAAGCGTATTGTGAGCACCCCCGTAATTATTGCGTACGTGCTTTCAGGATTCCTAATAGTTCAATTGTGAATTGACGTTGAAGTTAAAAATAAAAACACTGATTTTAAATTGATTATTTACTATTCTACGATATGACGGTCAAAGTAACTGAAAAATGTCCTTTTCACATTCGTTTGCTGTTGTAAGCGGGTGTTTTGAAAATGTTTTGATTATTTGAAAGTTAATTAAATCCTACTATCGTTGATAAAAACAAACTTGTCTATAATCAATGAATTTTTGATATAAATAATATTTCAATGGAAAGCATTGATAGAGCATCAAACTTGTTGCATTGAATTTCTGAGGAAGTTCTTGATTTTTTTTAAGTTGCAAAGCATCCTTCAGCATTTAATGTTGACATAGGTGTCAAAAATTTCTAATATATCTTGTAACGTGTTATGTAACATTTTTAACGATATTTTAGTGATTTTCATTAAAATTTTAATTCGTACGGCATATTACAAAGGGGGGGGTCAAAAATCATTAATGATTGCTTACGTAATACTTGACTGGCCCCTATGTCGCCTATTTTCAACTTTGGGGTAAGCTGTACATGTAGTTGTCATCTTGTCATCGAAAAACTTAACACAATACTCTTCAAACTGCTAGAAAAGAATATTAAATGATTTTTTAAACATAAATCTATCTTCTACAAACTTCGTTATAAAATCACAAAGAGAACATGGCAATATGATGATCAAATCAGCGGTTATGTGACTCCGTGTGTTCTTTTGATGAGGCTTCACTTATTGCAATGATTGTTTTGATTACGAAAATTGTTCTAACAAATGACTCCACTCGATTGTTTATGTATGATATTTATTAACAACAGTTAACTTACAAACAAACACTTACAACTTAACAAACACACTAACAAAAACTTTACAAAAAAAAACAACTTAAATCATGTTGCGTGGACTGTATATATGAAAAAAATGTAGCGCGGAAACCGAATCGACTGTTTTTATCAAAAATCAAATTGCAACTACCTGTTTAAAACGAATGACATTTTTTCTGTTTTTCGAAAAGAGTGAGGGATGTTTTGGAGTTTGGGAGGGATTTTTGGCGGGGTAAATTTTGTTAAAGGTGATATAGAGATACAATTATTGGTAACCGAAGGAAGATAGATATCATAGGAGGGATGATCTTCCAAATAATGGGCGTACTAGAAAGGTCATTTACTGGTACTTCTCGTACGATCACGTGTACAATACATGATCGGAAATTTGGGAACCAGATACGATACGGGAATAAATGGGAAAAAACTGCAGTTTACTTTATTGGGGGCTAATCCATATTGAACAGACGAAAGTAAAAATATGTACAATAGAATTTGATACAATGAGAAATAAAATCTTGAAATAGGTATGAACTATCTGCAAATAATAAATTCCAAAGATAATTATAACAATACACGTTGAAAAAAAAATAATTTTGAGACGCAACACTGCCCGTCCGTAAGTATATTACACTCGCAGGTCGCTAAAGGGTGTGACGCCATTGTTAGTACATCTTAATTGGTGGAGGGAACCTATATTAACATGCGGTCATGAAAAGTCACCAATCACATGTGGCGCACGTTACAAGAGGTTCGTTGTTATATAAGCGAGAATGATGTGCACATGCTTCGCACTGCATGTGCGCATGAATTGGACACCCACCAAAGATGCATCAGGTCCTTTGATGACGAGGAGGACTTTTTAGCGATGTTAAATTTGAATAATATTAATTGGTCTGGTATTCAACAAAGACGTCGGCGCTTTTGTGTTCAACCATTCTGGAAAGAAAAACGACACTGCAGCATTTAATGTTATCAAGGAGTTGAACTTGTATCCGGACAAGTTTAAGTTGGTCTACAGGATGAGTTGGAAAACTTCTCAAATTCCAGTTGAGAAAGTCCGGCCCTTCACACAGAAAAAGGACACGAACTACAGGCTGAATGTATCAACAGAAGAAAGTCTTCTGATAACCCGGATGTCGGTATACATACACAACTCTTGAATCAGTAATAAGTTAAAATCATGTTTCTGCAATTGTGAAATTTCACAGTTTTGCTTCCTATTATCCATTTTTTTATTACTTAAACACTGAAGTATCGATATGCTTTAATAAACAGTTTATCTCACATTGTAAGAAAAATTAATAGAGATAAAGGTACAAACTGACTGTTGTCCTTCAGTTAAAAATAAGTTAAAATTAATTTAGGCAAAGAGAAATGAAGGAGAAGTACAGAAAACAACGAAGGTGCGAAAAGAAGTGAGGTATATGAATAAAAATAAAGCAACAGTTTCACATGTTTACACCTAGAATAACAATACATTCATTATTACATTTACTGAGAACTTGAACCATGCATGTTTCCGTATATAAAGTTTCGGTATTGACAACGTTGATCTTGATGATCCAAATTGAGGAAGTTAATTACAACTTGTTGGGTTCCTTGGGATTCATTCTAAAACCCAGTCATTGGAATGACAGTTTGTGAAAGTTGAGTTGGTGGAAATCGTGATGAATCATTGTATTGAGTTTGGCCCGAATAATGTAATGAAGGTGACGATAAAATGTCCGAGGGTAAAGATCAGATGGAAATCTTGAATCTCCTTTTTTGCTCCGGATTCATTGCATTCATGTCTAGAATAACGCTCATTAAGGACAAGGTATCAGAATCTTGTTGAGATGTAGATTTTTCTTTGAACTGAAGTTTCGACTCGAAATACTTATGAGTCGAGCGATTGACGTCATCAATTTGTACGCTTTTATTCTCTCTTTTGGTTGCAAGAACATTTGCCTTTTCTTTGATATCCTTATTTAGATTTACACTAGACTTGTTCACAGAAGATTTGTTTGAGTTCTTACTTGTCTGTTGTTTCACGTTCTTTTTCCTTTCTGGTTACACCTGTTGCTTGAACTTGGGATATTCTCATGTAGCTGTTAAAACTATAAAAACTATAACTGTATAAAACTATCTTTGTCGGAGAACTCCCGCATGTTCTCATCTGATGCTTCCTGATGCACGAATTGAGAGTAATCCAAAAATTCAGATTCTGGAGAATCTGCATCCTCTTCAGATTCCTTTTCTCTGTGCTTATTACTCTTGCTTTTTCGAGAAGTGGTAGAGATTATTAGTAAATTCATGTATTCTGGTAATTAGTAGGCTCTGAAGGGGTCCGAAATCAGTGGAATATACTTTTGGAATGCTGACATCTATCCAATATAACTATAAATAAGTATACTATGACACCGATCAACTGCAACGTCAAATAGGTGGATCAGATCGTTCAAGTTTTCTGTGTATGACATAATTTAATAAAAAAACGGGAGGGAGTTCTTTCAATATCAACAGTGGACTGACAAACTTCATCATCAGACAACAATCAACAACCTCAGCTAACAAACCAAAACTGAGCAACAAATTGAGCTCTTACTTTCAGACATCAACTCAGTGACCTCCTTATGGGATCGACGGGATCTGCACCAGGTCATGAAAGGTACACTATGTAAAGAAGATCTCTTTAGTGTGTATTGGGGGTGTGTAAGACTGTACTGCAGTATATTAATGTGGATTACGAACTATACAGAAACAAATAAACTAAATGAAAAAATTAAAACATTTACTTTATTTACTTACCAGTTGCATTTAGTTGCTGCGCTATTGTTTGCCATGCTTCCTCCTGCACGTTTACCCGATGAGCCTCTATAATCTGCACGAATTCTATATACTCTTATTATATATTATTATTATATATACTCTTGGTCGTCACGCATTTTTCGTAAATATATAAATATAACAATATCGAAATCAGAACAGAAAAGGTATGTCAGAACAAACAAAACCACACAACTTCGTAGTGAAGTGAATACGCATCAAGTCCTAGACTATATAAATAGATGCACGACTCTCAGTTTTTGGACGACGCTCAGCGACACCTAAGTTCACCCTACGTAAGTTTACGATACTTCAAATATACGGGTTTCAAGATTATGGGCTATTAGAAGTATATGAATTAGTAGCACTAATTCAATTCTGAAACTTGGGCTCATTTGGTTATTGTTTATGCCGCTTTATTTATTTACATCCAGTTATATCGGAAGTAGATGTTAACTTTCTTATTCTAAATGGAATGACACACATTGTTTTATATTTTCCGATAGAAAATCTGAATTATTGTATGTTTTATATAGGCACTATCCCAAAAATATTGATGGATTTTGAGTTATTTAATTTTTTTCAAATTTTTTGACATTTGACAGCTATTTATAACTATTCACATAATCAAGAAAAAAAATGTGGTTTTTAGCTAAAATGTACAGGGTGTTCAAATTTTGATGTCAAAATTGGTCAAATTTAAAGGGGCATAAGTCAATTTTTTTAAATGGAATAACCCATTTTTAACTGCATACTTGAATTCCTCATTGGATTCGGCGTTTATTGATATGGGATCATCGTATACTTTTGTTTATACTTTTTGAGAAAATTTACAATTTGTGAAAATGTTGCTTTTTTGCACTGCAGTGTGCTGCGATTTCGAAACAACTGAACAATCAATTGTTGTTAAGTGTCAGAAAGCGTATGCCGTTTTCCAGACTCACAATTTTGAATTGTATAAGGTATACGATAGTCCTATATAAATAGACGCCAAATCCAATGAGGAATTCGAATATGCAGGGGGTCATTCTACTTAAAAAAATTGACTTATGCCCCTTTGAAGTCGACCAACTTTGACCACAAAATTTGAACACCCTATACATTTTAGTTAAAGACTTCATTTTTTTTTCGATAATGTGAATAGTTATAAATAATTGTTACGAGTTATAAAGCGAAATCTCAAAAATTAATTAAATTGCGGTTTTTTAAATGTTAACTCAAAATTCATCAATATTTTCGGGATAGTGCCTGCTATAAAACATACATGAATTCAGATTTTATATCAGAAAATGTAAGAAAAAGTATGTCATTCCATTTAGAATAAGAAAGTTAACATCTACTTCCGGCATAACCGGATGTAAATCGAACTTAAAAATATTTTTAAAAGAAACGGCATAAACAATAACCAAAGGAGCCCAAGTTACAGAATTGAATTCGTTCTACTAATTCATATACTTCTAATAGCCCATCAACTTGAAAAACCCTGTAAATGTAAATGGAAATGGCAAAGAAATCTTTCAAAAATATTTACTACCATCCATACATAAAACTACGAAGCATCCTTTAAGGCGCGCATTTCAAGGTTACACCTAATTTTTTTTTATTGGAAATTGAAAAAAAAAACAACAAAGATAATAACAATGTATAAATGCAGTAATAAGTACAATTAGTACAATATACGAGTAAATAGCAAAACACCAATTAATTAAAATAATAAATACTAAAAATGTAATTATGTGTCATTGCCATTGAAATTGTTCTTTACCTGATTTAGTACTGGTTCTTGCTTCTACAGGGGGTGATAAAGTTTCAGAAACTGCAGAACTACTAGCTTCTATTATATTGTTCATTGTGCCGGTACTTTCTATAACAAATAATTACATATGTTTTGGATATTTGATACTGTATCTGCATAACTACCTGTAGTTGAAACAATTCTTCTTTCCCCCCCCCCCCCATATGTTCTCATTGGATGCAGTACTTCACTGTCCTTTAATGGGGACAAAGTTGTCTGCCTCTCTAACTGAAGAAGTTCTACAAGTTCCCATGGTGGTATAAACTGTTTGGCAAGTTTCTTCTGTGTGGGACAGAAAACACCCTTTTCACCCAGAAGGAGTTGTTTGGGAAAATTGTACCTACAAGAATTACAACAAATAAATACATCATTGCATTGTTACCATGGGGTAATTTTCCTACATCCTTCGACGCAGCATATTTCTTTTTGTATTTCCATTTTTAATTACCTTCAATAATATCAACAGCAGATTAATAAACAATGACTACCTATTGAAGGTTTTTAACTAGATTTGATTCGAAAAGCAAAGTTTCTAACAAGCACTGTTTCAGAAAATAATACTTATTGTAAAACATAATTGAAGTACTTAATACATTACTTACTTTCAGGACAGGTAAAACTACTTCCCACAAGCACTTTTAAAAAAAAATTACAATTACAAAATTTCGTTTTCAACACTTTTGCAAAGTCTCTAACTAATGGGGAATCCTACCTAGATTAGAAATGGGGAATTTCTCCGCCGTTGCGTCATCTGTTGTCGTTTCACTAATGTGTGTCGCTAATATAGATTTCAGTAATTTAAAAAATTACGTTAGTTCCGTAGGGTAAACTTATGAGGCGTTGACGCTCGACATTTCATACCCTGAATAAAGTGAAAATAGAACATGTCCTGTCGATAGAACGCGCGTGAGGTGGGGCGACGCGCCTTGCGGTGGGTCACCTTATACCCGTCGCCGCTCTGCTGCTTCGGTAGGCTCTATTATATTTAAAAGTACGGCACTGCACCTCTTGCTCCGCTCATGAGAACGTTATTTCTTCTCACTTCAAGCGCACATCTTCGGTGGGTGCTCTCCCCAATACGTTTAGAAGTTTTTGTGACGCTTTCACAGTAACCTATCCTGCCTAATTATCAATTAAGAATAGTAATCGTTCTATGCACATTTTTTTGTGTTTTTCGATATAATTAGAAATGATTAGATGATAAAATTAACTTAAAGGAGTATTATGAAAAACGTATATTCCAAATTAGCTTCGGATTCCTTATTTGTGCAAAGATAAGTGTATGCTGTTGTATATAGAGTTTAGATTAATTTTTTGGCCTAAAAATTTCGTGTTCATTTTTGTCCGATTGTGTCATTTATATGTACTTATATTGAGTAATTGAGATCTTATTCTGATAAACGAGTTCGTGCGTTTAGCGCCGTGTTCTTAGCGCTGCGACCTTTTTGCGCACACTTAGAGCCGCGAATATTATGACTTGTACTTAGCGTCATGCTATTAATATATTATAATACAAGACTTTTATTTAGTATTTTTTATTAATCTAACCTAATCTAATCACAGATATTTTAAGCAAAACAAAACTGCTAGTCCTAAATTCCATCATCCAGTGTGAGTTATTTTATTATAATATGTACATACAACAGAATGCATAAACTTAATATAAAATATTAAATAAAAGTATTGTATTATATATTAATGCCATGGTCGCGGCGCTAAGTGCACGCTATAATTTTACCTGCTTCCTTCGCGGCCGCTAAGTGCACGCAAAAAGGTTGCAACGCTTACAACACAACACCTAATAAACAGTGTGACATAGTTGTAACTGCATTTGAAACTTTCTGATATTTAAATAATCTAGCAGCGTATGTATGTATATATACACAAATTAATTAACACTGCAGTAATATTTACCTTTGCCAAAGGTGTCCATCATTTTGTATTTTAATTTACGACTAGTTCTAGTAATATGCCATTTTCGGGTTAACATTTTTTTATTTTGTTTAATAACATGCAAAAAATTAAACTGAATGTATTGTGCAGGGCTGAACACAAAAACAATGGTGGGGTGCCGACATTATCAATTCGAAGACGACGCAGAAAAAAGGGGTAAGTTTGTGGTTTTGGTTGGTGAAAGCAATAATATAGAGCCCTGCACAAACATTCCGTAACTTACTGCTACCTAACGGTTATCATAAAAATAAATCTCATCCACATCATATCCTACATTTTTTATTAATTCATTGCTATTGCATTATTATCACAGAAAAATGAAATAATAGTTTTTGAGCTAGTTTTGTATCAATTCAGATTTCTTTTATTGAAAATATTTCCTTAATAATACTTCATATTAGATGATATGATATTTAGATATACACTAGAGGTGGACAGTGATTGAACGAATCGTTCATTTGAACGGCTCTTAAAAGAGGATTGAATGAATCTATTCACTGCTTACGGTGTAGGTCGTTCATACGAATCATCATAGCGAATCGTGGAATAATAGAAACAACGAGATCACCACAATACTTGTAGCTTGCGATTCCTAAAACGAGCCATTGTCGATCAAATGAACGAATCGTAAGAATCGATTAACCTCTAATATACACGTCTATAATGTTCAAATAGTTACATTTTAAAGCAATATTTTTTTTTAATCAGAAAAGGATTTATCCAAAAAAGAAGGAATTAAAATCCTTATTCGTCTAAATTATAAGATCAATGATCTCAAATTTTGAACGCGTCCTACCAAGTATATAATATTTATTTATATTTATAATATAGCCTGTAAAGGCATTTCTGCCAGCGCCCACCTGATGAGACCCGATAGGTCGAAACCGGTCGTGGGATAGGCTTCGGTTCGTTGTGCCTACTTGTTAGGACACGTTCAAAATTTGAGATCATTGATCTTATAATTTAGACGAATAAGGATTTTAATTCCTTCTTTTTTGGATATGTTATATCTTAGTCTAATAATACATCGGAATCAACAGTGTAATTCAATGCCGGTAGGGGTATTAGCCCTCGGAGTAGTTGTTTCTGTTGAATCCATATTTATATTTATATTCTTATATTTAGAAAAGGATTTATTTATTTCATAAATTTATCGTTCTTATTAACCTTGTTGTTGAGTATTGCAGTAACTTTGTCAATCGCTTACCTTTACATTCGCTTTTATCACATTCATTTATGTTTATGTATTTTATTGAATTTTATATAGGAGTTTTTACGACAGTCAAAAAAATTGTATAAGAAAAAAAATAATATTGTACCTGCTGCTAATATTAAGTATATGCTCGGAAATAAAGTGATAAATTTTCTAAAACTCAACTCTCTAAATCACATATTTGTGTATCTATATATACAGAGTGGTCCAACAGTGCGTTTAAGTTGAAAAAAAGATTAACACAAAAGTAATAGGGACTACTGAGTACTACAAACTAAAATTATTTCTGGATATACAGGATGTTTCATAAGTTTGTCACGAACACACCCTTTTTTAATGGGACATCCTACATGTTGTTTTATGTTGTTTACCGAGTGATTCGCGATTTATGTCCATTTTAATGAAAAATAAGGAGTTCATTTGACACTCTGTATCTTTTTTTAATGTGTCAGCTATAATCATGTTTTATTTTTATATTATGTTTATGTTCTTTCAGATTTATTAAGCAATCACCTAAATTCACAACTTACTGAAATATTCGTCGTTTTCAAGTAAACGATGTTACTGTTTATAGATACAGCTAACATATGATTTACTAATTTTTACGAAAAATACAAATAGTTTGATTTAATAAAAGGTTTCTATCAAACTTATTGTACAGCCTGCATATGCAAAAAAAAATTTTTTTGTAGTAGTACTCATCAATCTCTACTACATTTATGTTAAACTTTTTTGCAGCTCCTATTATAACCTTATATGTATAACAATAAAATCTGAAGTAGTGCAATGGGATGAACGGAATAAAAAACGAAAATGGTATCTAAAGAAACTGAACTTGATTATAAAATGGACATAAAGAATACGAATGTGAAAGAGAACATAACTACGATGTATTTATCACAACAATTTTATTATTACAATTCACGATTATAGTTTCGGTACAACACGTGCCAAGTGATTTTAACAGAATGATACATAAGAACATAGTTGAAAAGAATATAGAAATAAATAATAATAATAATAGTATGATGATACCTAAAATGGGAATTTAAATACAAATATTAAATAAAGGGGACTTATAAAAATCTTGTTGATCATGAAGCAGGTTACTAATGATAATTTTTGTAGCTTTATGAATTTCCAGTGTTTTTAATCCATTTAATATATATATATATATTTATTTCTCATGTATGCTCAATGAGCCTTTACATTCTGTCCTTATACATTCTAACTGTCTTAAACTACTTACATACTATGTTACAACGTTTTAACTTAACACTATTCATTACTCTCTCTCATTTTTTCTTCACTTACCCTTAAATACTCACATACTTCCTCGCACACTTCTCCTCTCAGCATTTCTATTATTAGTCCCCCCAATTCCTGTTCACACCTGTCACCTCTCCATACTCTCATAAACTCTTTAACTCTCTCACCCTGACTTTGTATGGCTACTCCACAACAAAGTAAGTGGGCTAAAGTTTCCTCAGAGCCTCCGCATAGCCTACATTCCCAGTCCTTATATCCTTTCTTATTCGCTCTCCCTATATTCCCGCATCTAATTTTCGCCCACATTTCCTTATCGTCTTTCTTTTTATTTGCTTTGTTTAAATATTTCGCCCCTCCGTTACCTGGCATTAGTTCTTTATACATTTGATTGTAGGATGAATTTGTAATTGCCTCCCACTCTTCCTCCAACTTTTTCTCCCACCACATATTTAACCCTTCTCTACATCTATTATAAATTTCTTCCCCACTCTTTCCCTCCCAAATCATTTTACACACATCCGTTACACCCATCTCAGCAAACATTTCCCACACCGCTTTTCCCCATTTTGACGCATTTTTGTTTATTACACCTCTCATTTCCTCGATTAGACACACTTTAGGCCATCTTCCCTCACCCATCCCTACAATCTCTTTTAAGTACCTGCAAATTCGTTCCCTAATTGTGTACTCTATATCTTCTACGCCTAACTCGTTCCTCCAAATATATTTTGGCGTGTTTTTTGCTACACCCAAAGCCATCTTACAATATCTTCCTTGAACCTTACCTAGTCTATCCAACTTTCCCCATCCCCATACCTCTACCCCATATAGTGCCACCGCTCTCACTAGCGAGTTCATTAAGTAAACCCGGTCGTCTCTTAGATCCCTACCAGCTCTTTTTGCGACCCCCCAAGTGGCATTTGCCGCTTTTTGAGCCTTCCCTGCAAGTCTTCTTACATGACCTTCAGTGCTATTTTTTGTAGAGAACCAATATCCCAGGTATTTGAATTCGTTAACTACCTCAATTTCCTCACCCTTAAATTTCCACTTTTCATCTTTCTTTCTTTTTCCCCCATTCCTAAACACCATCACCTTTGTCTTTCTCGTATTAACTGTCAATTTATTTCTGTCAATATACTTTTCTAATGACCCCAGCATGGACTCTAACTCTTTGGCACTTTCTGCAACAATTGCTATATCGTCCGCATATTTTAGGGCCCACACTTTTACTTTGCCACACACCGTTCCACCCTCTTCCCTTTTCATCCAGACATCATCGAGATCGTCGATGAAAATATTGAAAAGTATAGCACTTAAGGCGCATCCCTGTCTTACCCCTACGTCGGTAACAAACTCCCTTGTTAGTCTCCCATTTACTTGCACGTCTGCACTCGTTCGACGATAAATTTCCCTAATTAGTGCGTGCATTCTACCTTTAATTCCAACATTCCATATCTTCTTAAGTAATAATTCTCTGTCTATTGAGTCAAAAGCAGCTTTAAAATCTATAAACCCTACATACAATTTACCTCTTTTCCTTTTTAATCTGCCATTTATTAATGCATTAAGTACGAAAATGTGATCTCTAGTTCCCCTCTTTTTTCTAAATCCTGCTTGACTCTCCTTTAATACATTTTCTTCCTCTAACCATTTACTTATTCTTTCTGCCATTATACTAGTCAAAATTTTGTATCCTACATCTAACAGTGACACCCCTCTATAATTTTCTGTTTTATTTTCATCGCCATCTTTGTAGATTGGTACTATCCTAGCTTTCTCCCACCCTACCGCAATCTTTTCTTCCGTCCATATTCGATTAAGTGCTATTTTTAACCATTCTAAAGCTTTATTACTTAGCACCTTTATACATTCTATCGGTATCCCGTCCTCCCCTGTTGCCTTACCATTTGACATTCTACTCAAAGTCCTTACTATTTCAGACATTTTGATTTCCTCGTCGAAACTTTCTACATGGTTCTCAAAATTCAACCCGCCCTTGTTAAGAGCCCTACTCACAGCTTGTTGTTGCTTGCTGCATAATAAATACCTAAAGTGTTCAATCCATTGTTCATTGGTTATTTGCTCTGAAACACAAACCCTTTTCTTTACCCTAAACTTACTAATTGCTTTCCACCAGTCACATATCCCTTTTGCCTTATCAATTTCCCCCCATGCTTCATCTTTCTTCTGTTGACTTTCTTCTTTTTCGAGTTTTTTTAGCCTATTCCTACAATTCCTCAATGCCTCCTTTTTCTCTTGACATCTTTCGCTCAGCCAAGCTTTTAAAAGTCCCCACATTTCTTTTTTAAGCTGCTGGCAATTTTCAGAAAACCTTATAGTATTACCTCCCTCAAAGTTTGATCTTTTTCCTATCAACTTTGTCATCCCTATCTCTCTCGCAACTTCCCATATCGTTTTTGCAATTTTTTCCCAAGTTATTTCGTTCCCTTCCCCTTCGTTTTCGACCCTATCTGTCATTATGACTTGGAACCTCTCTGCCTTATTTTTGTCCCATATTATCTTTTCTTTTGTTAACACACATTCTTCGTGTCTTACTCTACCCGTTATCTCGCCATTACTACTATTCAAATTAAAAGAGAATGCCACCGGCAAGTGATCAGATTCTACCCTATCAATTATTTCAATAGAGCCCATAAACGAATCATATCCCCTATCAACCATGAGCACCAAATCTAATACCGACCCAGTAAATGTATTATCGCCCCCTACATATGTTACTCTTCCCAGTTCATCTCCCTTCGCTCTTCCATTTAATAATATTAGGCCCATTTCTTCTGCTAACTTTATTAATTTTTTTCCATTCTCGTTTATCTCACTATCTTGTGATTCTCTGTACTTGAAATTTGCTGCCATTTCATCCATAATATTACACATTTGCTCGTTTCCAACCCTGGCATTCATATCGCCACATACAAAAATTACCTCGTATTCTCCCATTACTTCCTCTATAGCTAATCTTAGTTTTACCTCTACAGCGCTCATTGGCATATTCACATACACTGTGATTATGCAAACTTTCTCTTCACATTTAACTATCAAACCATACTCCCACTCACTCACTCTCCATTTGCCCTCTAGCCCTTTCCTAATTCCTACTATTTGTCCACCAGCTAATCTACCTTTCTTACTATCACCTGTTTTTTTAATTGCACTTTTTATCCAATACTTATAATTTCTACTTAAGTTTTCCAACGCTCTTATTGCACTCTTTGCATCCACCCATGTTTCCTGCAGTATTATTATATCATATTTCTCTAAAAACTGTATAATCTCTCTAAACTTCTTCGTACCGTGAATGTTCCACACCACTGCTTTACACTCACTATCCTTTTTATTACTCAGTAACTCTTTCCCCACGAAAGGGCTGTTTTTCCAACTCTGCTGTTTTTTCATTAAATTTCCATGTCTCTCCATTTATAATTATCCTTAAATATCCAACCCATACTCTTGCTTCTTTTTCTCTTTCTCTCTTCGCTAGCATTCTTAACCATTTCTGTATCTCTATCTCCCTTCTTGTGTGATCATCATCGATCCAGATGTTTGTACCGTTAAGTCTTTTTTTACTCTGCACTGCCTTCATTTTTTCCTCAAAATTTACAAATTCTACATTCACAAAATTGTCCCTTCCATATACTAATCTATAGCTATTTTCATTCACATTTAAACATTCCGTGGCTCTTTTTAATAATTCCTCCTTACTAAAGGTTTCTTCAGTTCCAAGATATCTTATTATCACATTCTTTCTTCTTCTTTTCCTTTCTTCCCTTTCGTATCTCCAGTGTTCTTCTAAAATCCCCACTGGGGCATTCATCTCTTGCAATGCACCTTCTCTACCTTGACGTGTCGTAGCCTGTTCTTTTCTTCCTATTTTATCATTTTTCTGAGAATTTCCTTCATTATTTCCTCTATTTCTATTCTGCCTTTTTTCCCCTTTTTGAATAATATTTCTATGGGACCCTATCTCGTCCTCTTTCTGTTTTCTTTCTAGCCACTGTACCTTCTCTCTCAACTCCTCATTTTCTCTTAATAGTTTTGTTCTTTCTTCTCTCTCATTATCTTTATTCTCTGCTTCTTTTTTAATCTCCAATATTACTTCAATAATCTTGCCAATATCATTTTTAATTGCTAATATTTCTTCAATTATCATTGCAATATCGCTCGCTTCATTCCTTTTCTCAACCACTTCGCCTTCTTGTTCTCCATTACTTTCCCCTCTTTTCAATTCATCCGGCTCGACCATTTCTTCCCTTCTGTTCCTTAGTGTGTATCTTTTTTCATTTGTTGCATCAAGCATTGCCTGGCTCCCTCTACTGTCGCTCGTGAAAAAACTCAACAGGGATCTTTCTTTACTACCTTCGCACCTTTTTGGCGGTCGGCCGGGACCTCTCTTTCTTTCCTCGTTTGGCGCCTGCATAACCTATCTTCTGACCGTTTTACTTTGCCGTCGATTGTTTAAATTATTTTCTTCCCTCGTAAAATTTTTATTACGCACTCAATTGCTACCTTGTTTCACTACTTGCCGACACTATTTACCCAAATATATACTTGATATTTTACTTTTTATCACTTAATATTCGTAGAGCAATACCTAACACGTCTTATCACACCAGACGCCCTCTCTCGACCCCCGTTTTTAATCCATTTAATGTAATACATTTATTAGTAACATGAATTATTTGAAGGTTGTTTAAGTCTGGAAATTTATTATTACAAGTAAAAATATGGTTAGAGAAAGTAGAATGTAACTTTTTTAATTTAAAAGATCTAATTGTTCGCTATAACGAATTTCAAAATAACGGCCAGTTTGACCAATATAATACCGCAGACAACATGACTTATACATACCACCTTTCTTAAATTTATCAATTTTGTCTTTACAATTAAATAAAATATTCTTTAATTTATTTTGTGACCTAAAACTAACTTTTAAATTACATTGAGGTAAAAATATTAGCAATGTTCTCAGTACAACTACCAAAATATGGTAGATAATGAAACGTATTTGTAATTGTCAGTTTTTATGAAAGGGTAAATATTACTACAAACTAGTTTGAGTTTCTTCTTTCTGAACAATCCATCCACTAAAAAACAGATCCATGCCGATATGCAGATTATATCATAGGTTGTAATTCTGGTATGCAAAGACAACTAGATTGCTTTATTAAATTTTTTTATTAATGTTCTTGTTAATATAAATTTTACTGTAGAAAAAGAATCTAATTCTAATATACATTTTTTAGACTTGAACATTATACACAATAGTTTTTAAATTTTAAATTTTGATATATCTAGAATGTCTAATTTTACAGATGTTACAATTTCTAATTTTTCTTTTAGTCCCTCCTCCCATAAACTAGCCGTTTATAAGTCTATGATACATCGAGCCCTAATTTTACCCTCTAACAAAGAAAATTTCAATAAATAAATCAACACTATCAAAACCGTTGCTTTTAACTGGTTTTCCGAAAAAAAAAAAACAATTACAAATACCACGAATAAAAATAAAATCAAACTAGTTTGTAGTAATATTTACCCTTTCATAAAAACTGACAATTACAAGTACGTTTCATTATCTATCATATTTTAGTAGTTCTACTGAGGACATTACTAATATCTTATCTCAGTGTAATTTAAAAGTTAGTTTTAGGTTACAAAATAAATTAAAGAATATTTTATTTAATTGTAAAGACAAAATTGATAAATTTAAAAAAGGTAGTGTGTATAAGTCGTGTTGTCCAAATTGTACTACGGTATTGTATTGGTCAAACTGGCCGTTTTTTTGAAATTCGTTACAATGGATATTTAAGTAATAAAAGGTATCTGCCATTAGCTCTTGGTGAACCATCATGAATAATGAAAAAATAATAACTCACTTGGAATTTGGTCACAATTTTATTTATTAAAGTCACATTTCGCCCTGTTAAGGCATTATCAAGAGTATTACAGTACTTGTAATACTCTTGATAATGCCTTAACAGGGCGAAATGCGCATCGAGTTTAATAAATAAAATTGTGACCAAATTCTAAGTGAGTTATTATTTATTTGAATATTTAAGATCTTTTAAATTCAAAAAGTTACATTGTACTTTCTCTAATCATATTTTTACTTGTAATAATAAATTTCTTGTTGATATATTTTCCAGTGAAAGGTTATCGTTATTAATAAGAAATATTTAAACTAAACATGAGTGTATGTCCTCGCCGTAGTTTGACGAACTTATTGAAAGGCCAGTTTCTTGAATGTCACAAAGATTGTGATGATTAATAACTGCACTTGTGTTTTGTAACTATTTATTTACAATAACTTAACTAAAAACGATTAACAAATAAAACTTAAATTACTGATAGCGGACTGTACGAAACGAAGAATGACATTGTATTTGTATTTACTGAACGTACGGAACAGAAGAGATGATTTAATTAGAAAAAAAAAATCTACATGCAACTGAGGTGTGGACCCGCAAATATAGTGGGAATAATAAAGGTGCTCTAACAAGTACTCATCGCACCATCACGTGTATAATGCATAATCGGAAATTTACAGGTATAAGATGCGATTCTATTTATCAGAAGCATAATGAAATAGGAAAAACAACAATTAACATTGTGGGAGGCTGATTCATATTGAAACGACGAATCTGACTGAAAATAGAATTCGATACAGTGTGCCATAAATCGTACCTTAATATGTATGTATCAGTTGCATTACTTTATAGTTTAGATTAGCAATTGAAGCTCGCGATGAGTTGCCATCATCAGATGTGTTAAAAGCGAAAATATTGGATGATGTCGAGACTCAAAGTAATGAAGAGGTTGTGCAAGCAACAGGAGCAATGGCTATCAGAAATAATCCTAAGCCATCAAAGTTTAAGAAATCAGATAAGAATGGTAATAAGTCAGAAAAGCAAAATAAAATACGCTGTTATAATTGTGGAGCGTATGGTCATCACCTGAGTGTAAAGAACAACTCAAATAGACGTCCCAAGAACCAAGCCGCAAATGCAGCAGTCACTATCAGATGAACCGTGGATTTTAAATAGTAGTTGTACTTATGTAATGACCGAAAAAAATCGAGATTCTGAAATAATTTACATGTGGGACAGTAACTCATCTATAGATGTTCAAGGATCTGGCAATGTTAAGATTCCTATTAATCGTAAAGGGTACCCAAAGGTGGTTGAGTTAGAAGACATTCTATTTGTTCCTGACTTAAGGTCAAACTTAGTATCAGTTGCAAAAATTACTGATAGTGGTATGATATGGATCAAGAAGGGAGGTTAAGACTCAGTGCAATTAGAAAGAATAATCTTTACTTTCTTTCACGAAATTTCCACTTTACCACGTGTTCATGTCAGCCAAGATGATCTCCGAGAACGGCATGAGAAGCTAGGCCATTTAAATTTCAAGGATGTGGTGAAAATTATCAAAGATACAGTGGGTCTAGATGCTGGTAAAGTTGAGGTACCTGAGTGTGATGTCTGTATCAGAGGGAAAATGACTAGATTATCGTATATGAAGAGTAAATCACCGTGCAGTGAGCTCAGGTGTTGTAAAACTCAAGTGTAATCCCTGAATAAGGCTATATTTTTTGCCTCATTCATAGATGATGCCTCTGGATGGTCAGAAGTATACCTTCAGAAACAATAGTTATATAAGCGTTTGAGCAGTATAAAAACTGGAAAAAGTATTAAGTGTTTCTAGTCGGACAATGGCAAGGAATACTGTAGCACTGAATTTGATAGGCTACTTAAAAGACATGATATTCGACGTCAACTTTCGATTCCGCATACTCCACAACAAAATGGAGTTGCAGAGTGTTTTAACCGTACTATTGTTGAGATGGCAAGATGTTTATTACTGCAGTCCCAACGTTCACAAACTTTTTGGACTGAAGCTGTAACAGGTCCCCTATGTCTACTCTTAGTGGAATGTCTCCTTATGAGAAGTTAAAAGGAGAGAAGCCTGATTTATCCAACTTGCATATTTTTGGAGTCTCCAGTCTATGAATTAGACAAACTTCCAACAAAAGATAAGTTTGCTCCAAGTTCAATTAAAAATATTTTTGTTGGATATCCTCGTGAAGCAAAAGGATTTCGAGTATGGTTACCAGATGCAAGAAAAATTGTGGTTGCTCGAGATGTGAAATTTGTAAAAGATATTCCAGACTCGACTAAAGATGAAAAAATTGTTGATTTCTTAAATGAATATGAAGAAGATGGTAAAGATACCTCAGACGATGTTGACCATCATACCATTATACAGACTGCTGATACCAATGGACAAGTAATTAACCCTAAAAGAAGTCCAAAGGGAAGAAAAGTAAGTCAAGCAGCAATTCATCCAATCAAACCAAAACGCCAGAATCAGCGCCAGCGAATCGTGGTAGATCAAGATTAGTACGTACTGGATTCAGAGAGCGACTTCGAAAAATATTCCATCCTTCACATGCAAGTGAAGAAAGCCTTCCAAGTGGAGATTGGGTGAGGATGATGTGTTTGATGACGAAGAAAGAGAAAATTCTGAGATATTTGCTAGTGTGGCAGATGTATCAGTCAACGAGGCTTTGAATGGAGATGAAAAGGAAGGCTGGGAACGTGCAATCGAAGCTGAAGTCACCAGTCTACTCAAAATGATACATTTGATATCGTAAGGTACCAAGAAGGGCAAAATATGGTTGGCTCTCGTATTGTTCTGACTAAGATGTATCAGTCAGATGGGTCAATCAATCGTTTCAAGGCCAGGATTGTCGCAAAAGGGTATAGTCAAAGATTTGGAATAGACAAACATTTGCCCCTGCAGCGAGATTACAAATTCCACGTATGCTGATGGCTATCTCAGCTATTTATGGCCTACAAGTGCATCAAATTGATATTGTGGTTGCCTATCTAAATGGTATACTTGATGAAGAAGTTATAATGGAAATGCCGGAAATGCAAGAAGAGATGTTACAAAAAATCATAACAATGACAAAAATATAAGTCATAAGGCTAGTAAATTATTACAAGCTATAAGTGCCGGTGGTGACACTTATAAACTCAGAAGGGCATTTTATGGACTTCGTCAAAGTGGAAGACAATGGAACGAAGCAATTGATGAGAGGTTGAAGAATCTAGGATTAACTCCAACCCTTGGTGAGCCCTGTCTATAACATGCTCATCGTAACAATGATGTTCTGTTCCTGTTAATATATCTAGATGACATTCTAATTGCATCTAAAAATGGAAAATGGATAGAAGAAGTTAAAAGAAGTCTTGCATCCAAGTTTGAGATTAAAGATCTAGAACTAGCAAAATCCTGTTTAGGACTAGAAATATACCAATCCAAAGATAAAATAACTTTAAAACAAAGAAGCTATAACCTATATATCATAAAACGGTTTGGAATGAGTAAATGTAATTCTGTTTTAACACCCAATTACAAATGAAGGCTCATGTGAAAATTAATCCGAGAAATTTCCATATCGTGAACTCATTGGTTCCGTGATGACCAGATATTTCCAATACGGTTACAAGATTGCCGCAGTTCACCAGTTGCTCTAAGAGGTTGCATATTGTAAAGGCAGACGGATATTCTGATGCTGATTGGGGAGGTGATCCCACAGATCGCTGCTCCTTTACAGGTTATGTGTTCAACTTGAGTAACGCAGCTGTATACTTTATCAACAACAGAGGCTGAGTAGATTAGTCTATCTGAAGCTTTTAAAGAAGCTATACATCTAAGAAGCTTATTGATAGCGATTTGGTATGAAGATACTCAGTAAGATAACAGTTTACACTGACAATATAGGTGCACAGTGTTTCATAAACGAACGAAACACATCGATATTAAATTCCATTTCATCAGAGGGACAATCAAGGATGACAGATTCTAGTCACGTACGATCTGAGAGGGGAGTGTTAGATTCAAATCTTTCCGCCAAATTCACAAGTCACTAATTAGTATGTTTGATTAGAGTGTTACATTCTTATTTAAAAATATTGTTTCCTATCAATACAGTTATTGTATTTTTTATGGATCGTTGTTGTCTTTATACGTCATAGATTATGTCATTATTATATCAATATATTTTCTCAAGTATTAATCTCAATATATACACTCATTTATAGTTTAAATATTTCATATTAATTCACTGGAAATATATCTTAACATTTCCAGATTTAAATAGCCTTTAAGTAATTAATGTTGCTAATAAAAGTTTTAAATTAAATGGATTAGAATCACTGGAAATTTATAAAGTTACAAAAATTACCATTAGTAACCTGCTTCATGATCAACAAGGTTTTTATAGGTCCCCTTTATTTAATATTTGTATTTAAATTCCCATTTTAGATTTTACCATTTTATTATTATTATTACTCTTTGTAATCTTTATAAATAGCACAACTGTGCTCTTATGTATCATTCTGTTAGAATTATTTGATAATGGTACGTGTTGTACCAAAACTATAGTCGTGAATTTTAATAATAAAATTGTTGTGTTAGATACATAGTAGTTTTTTATCTTTATTTCGTCATGGTTAACTATAACGAAATAGTAAGGGTTTCTCAGTTCAGTTTTTGATATGAGAGTGAGCGGCTGCTACGTTTTAAAATGCTAGAGCGTCGGTATGTAATTGATTTTTAAAGGAAAGTGTAAACGATTGAATTTATAAAATTATGGAAAAGCAAAAAGGAACTTAGAAACAATCGATCCCTGTTGAATGAAGGTCTACTATTCCTTTATAATTACATATTATTATTTAAATAATGAAATTAATGTTTCATATGACATCTTAGTAGCCCTGCAAATAGAAGTAAGAAAATCCTCGGAAATAAAGTACCATACTTTACAAATAAGTTTTTCAATTTTCAGATAAAACACACAAAACATATTTTGAGACAAAAAAACATGAGAAAACTCCATGCGAAAGACTGTTAGGTTTCTATATTTACTATCAGTATAAAATGTAATTTGGCCAAGTTGCATCTCATAATTAGGTTGGGAACAAATGTTTTTACTATCGTAGGTTTATAGAACAATAATTCATTATTTTTTAATAATTTCCTCATGTAATTAATAATTTAATTAATTAATAATTATATTATAAAATGCAAATTTTTCAGAAGTATCGTGAAGCTACGTCATAATTAAAAAATATATAGAATTTTCATTATTATATTTGTTTCGTAAGTTTTGTTCGCAGTATATTTAATATTTTTTATACTGTTTTCATTGACATTGTATTTTGAAAAATGTAGTTGCCCTCATAATACAACTTTTTCGAAATTCTTGTAAGCGCTGCGTATGACTGAAAGAAATTAAATCTCATATTTTGCTTTGTTTGTTCATAGAATAGGATTTCGATACATTGTTACAAATATTTTTTAGTATTTCCGGACCGTTTTCTTTTAAAACCACATATTGTTACATATAGTAGTGAAGTTTTTTGGTCAATAGAATTTTGGAGTGGAGACTAGAATAATGCATGTAGGATAAGTAGGAGGTAATTCGGGAGTAGGAATCGTAATACGTACGAAGGAAGAACAGAGAGTTATTTACAGAAAAGCGATAAGATACTTATGGATCAGTAAAAACAATAATAAGTGCTGGTTGGTCCATATGCACTGTACGACTTCGAAGACGTGTTAAATTCAGCGAGAGGGCAGGAAAACCTAATAATCGTAGAAGACATCATCGCATTAGTAGGTGAAGGTAAAGAAGGAGTAATAACAGCTTCTTTTGGATTAGGAAATAGGGAAGATAAATTGGAAGAATTCTGTGATAAACTTAACCGTCGCGAATACTTTATTTGATCAACACTTTAGTAGGTGCTATGCGTGGAAGATGCCAGGTAATATGGGGAGATATCAGCCAGATTACATGCTCCTTATCTTAAGCAAAAAAAAAAAAAATCAAATGAGTGACTGTAGCAGTTATCCAGGAATATATATTGATAGAGATCACAACCTAGTGGTTATGAAATTCAATCTATAATTAAAAAAGGAAGAAGTGAAAGCGTAGGAAACGTCTTAACCTGGAAAAACTAAAGATAACTATACGTGTGATAGGTTAAATAGGACAGACAAGTTATTTAAGGAGGAGCGTGATATTAATGATAGGGACGTAGGGGCAGAATGGAACTAACTGCTTTAAATCGTGTCTAAATTCTGTAGCTATATTAGGTCTTCGACAAGTCGAAAATAGGAAACTCCAGATAACTAACAAGATTGTAGGAAAAATAGAAGAAAGACAGGAATGCAAAAACAAGCTAGATGAAGTAGGGACAAAAAGATATGAGGCGATAAAATGCGAAATCATTCGGAAGTGCAGGGCAGTTAGCGAACAGTGGATTGATAATTGGTGTAAAGAAGTAGCAAAAAAGTTTGAATAAAGTGAAACTAATGAGATTTATAACATAATTAAAAGAAATTTTAGAAATATAGAGTACAATAGTAATAATATAATAAACGATGCAGGTATAATTTTTATAGGAAACTAGGAAAAAGCGGATATGTAGAATTAATATTTAGAGATGTATTAGAAAAAGAGAACAGTCTTGAGGTGGATTAATATTCTATAACGATAGAAGACTTAGCGTCAAAAAGAATAATAAGGTAGCAGATATAGATATGGGTACAGGTGGAAATTTTAAAAGATGCAAGTCAAGAGGTTAGAGTTCGCTTTTTAACCTAGTTAGTCACATATACGAGATGGGAGAAATTCCGGTTGATTATAAACGAAATAGGATATTCAATAATTTTAGAACAATCACCTTAACTTCCCATGCGTCAAAAGTCTTAACTAAATTCGAACAAGAAAATATATAAAGTAAGGCGCAAGAAATTTTGGGGGGAGGCCAATACGAGTTTAGAAAAAATAAGGTTAAAGCATGAGGTCAAAAAAATGAGGTGCATCATGGATAGAGGAGTGGTTTATAGTTTGTAAAAAATCAGCATTCTGTTACAGTTTTCGAGCAACAACGCAAAGAAGTAAATATTAGGAAGGGAGCTAGAGAAGGATGAACCTTGTCACCTGGGTGGTGGACACGGTGAAAAAATATGTATATTCCCAGTTAGCTTAGGTATACTAATACGTATTTTCGAGAGTAAAAAATATATGTAAAATACACACACACACACACACACACACACACACACAATTATTTTATATACGCTTTACATGAAGTTTATTCATTTATTGTAAATAAAAGAAAAAAACTATAACGGAGATTATATTTAGTTTGTAAGAGATAATGTATTTCGATACTATCCAGAAAATAGGTGAAAAGGCTCTTTACTGTTTCTAAGATATATTAGAAGCAGAAGATAAGTAACGAGAGGCAGAGAAAGACCTATATTAGATTATTGTTTGCAAATAGTAAGAGATGTAGGTTGTTCTATATATTTATCGGTAAATACAAAGATTGACTCTGAATACAACAAGTCGGTATGATTATTGTAATCTGCACATGCCAAACACTTGATTCACCGTTAATTACCTACCTCATGCACGAGTGTGAAGCGGTTGATTTAATCCCTTGTTGCTTGTGTTTTAATGAAACAATAACTATTTTCATGGATTGTGATGTGTTTTACCGATAAATTTAAAATGCCGTATTCCTGTAAACCGGCATGTCGAGGAAATTACAAAAATGGACCAAAGGTACACGCGTTTCGTTTTGCAACGGATGAAGCCTTGTATGCTAAATGGGTAAATGTTATTCGAAACGATAGATTTTCTCCGACCTACTGGTACTCCCAAAAGCGAAATCTGCCGATTGCAAAGGGTTTTAATCCATAGACAGGAAAAATATAAGGTCGAAACATAAAGAAGCGGGGTGGAGACCATAGATATAATAGTATAAGTGGGCAAGTTCAATGCAGTGTTGTAAGTGGCGGTGTTATGTGCGATAATAATAAAAAGAGCTAGATTAACAAAAATTGGAATAATATTGATTGAAAAAAATCAGAAAAAAAAGATAGTGACATGCTTTGGAATAGTTAAATTTAAAATTGAAAAATTTCAATAAAATCCTCCCTATATTGAAAATTTAAATTTCTGGAATAAACAAATAAGAAAAAGAAAGTAAATTGAGAAAATTTTATTATTTTTTTACAATTATTTACATAATTATTTAGTTTTTGTCAATTTTGTGGGAATGGCAAATTAATGAATTGGTTTTGATAACAAACTTCTGGGATATTATCAATCGAAAACTATCAAACATGTCAATAAAATCCATAATAATAACAACTGGTATCGAGTTTTATTTTATATATGTAACAAAACTCGAGCTGTATTTGAATTTATCGTAACTAAGCCACGAACAGCTAATAAGATTTAGGACAACTGTATGGGCACCACCCCACCAACCCCCATCCCCTTGAGAGAATTCCCACTTCGTCTATAATCACAGTTGAAGACTTAGCAGAAGATGAATTGTACTCTAGAAAACTAAATTTGGAAGTGTGTTTTGAAAATGAAAATGTTACGAAGACTATAGGAGCGGAACTAGAAGTATTTAGATTAAGATAGGTTTGGTTATTTGGGGGTGTTGAAAAGGATACAATAAAAGAATGCGATCAGGTGCAAATAAAGTTTAATTTGTACACTATGAACAATTATATACACTGATGAAGAATGAAGAAAAACAAGTAGAAAAGAAGATGTAGTAATAAGGACTTGATGATTAAGTAAGTTTAGTAAGTTTAGGTAGGTTGACTGAATAAGTGTTAACGTGACTGTTAATGACCGACTTTGACTGTGAATAACTGTCTGATCAACTGCCCTCTAATGTTTTCTTTAAAGGGTATTCATAAAATCGTATGTTAAGAAAATGATAGAAGTAGGGGAACTGTTAAAAACCCACCTCGAGTGTGGATTAACAACGCGAGAGTTTTAACATCCCCAGGGTAGATGCGGAGAGGTAGGGATAGGGAAGTGGATTGAGGAGAGGGCAGAGTTGTGGGGGGAAGGGCCGGGAATGATGGAGGGGGGGTCGAAGAGTCGGTGGCCCACCTCTGACGTGAAGGGTGGGCACTCGCGCTAAAAAAGCGAAACTAGGCTGTAATACCCCATCAACACATCTTTCCTTAAATATATTGTGAATCCAAAAATATCTCCGTTTTCTTTACAAACACTCTTACTCATCTAGGATAATAGCGACAATCATCAGTTTCTTTGGATCTCATATTTGCATCCACTTTCACATTGCCTGCATATACATATAGTCTACTGATCGGAGCGTTGACGCGTGAATATTATCAAGTTATATGAAATGGTTACCTTTCGGTTGACAAAAATAAAAAACAGACGTAATAAACAAAAGTAGTCATTTTATAGAACGCTGAGACTTTTAGAAAATAGCTCGGCAAATTGTATAACAAATAAGTAGTGACAATTCAATTCAAATGTGTTGCCATACGCCTAGACGTTTCACAATTTGCGTACGGACGTTTAGGCTTATTGCAATTTCACGTATATTTTATGTTCCATTTTGCATTTGTGTACTTTAATTTGTTTGGTGAAATAAAACAGTTTTGGGCAAATGTCTAGATGGTGGAATTGTCGCTCAGCGAAGAAAAATGGAGGAAGAAGGATAGAGATGACCTTGTAGAAAACTGTGCAAGTGTTTTTTTGTGTGTGCGAAAACACAGGGGGTGGAGATGAAAAATCGAAAATTTGAAAAAGCAACAAAAATAATCTAGTCTAACCCTAGCCTATTTTTCTAGAGCGCACTATAAAATGCCTAATTTTACTGTATGCCTCCGACATAATATATACTATTTGTTTGAATCTCCAGTCGGATATTAGCACCTGTTTCGCAATATCAACTTGCTGTTTTACTTTGGTTACTCTCCGGAAAAAATTAAAAGCGAATGCTATAATTTTAAAAATCAGTGTTAGAGAACTAATAAGAAAAATTATTGTATGTACATATTTACTCATATATATTTATATGTATGGAAAAAAGGAAAAAAAAAGTATATTTAAAAGGGTCTAGCCGGATAAGATAGTGAAAAATGCCCCGGGCCGTTTTGCAACAACAAAATACCGCTATATTTATCATGAAAAATAAGCATTCCCCACAAAATTTCAGACCCCTATCGTAATAACTCCCCTAAAAAAATCGTAAGGGTTTCTCATTGTTTTAACGATATCTACGTTAATTTTTGACGAAGATGAAGTGTTTTGTTAATTTGAATATTTTTCTAGTCTACGAAATTTAAATTTTTTATTAGTTTCAAATTTTCAAATTCAATTAAAAAAAGACCAAGACATATTTATATATGTTTTATCACTTTTTTGGTATATTTTCGAAAAAAATTTTTTTTTAGATTTTTAGAAGTGCCCCCACTGTAGAAAAACTGCAAAAACCATTTTTTACGATTTTCGCCATTTTATTGCAGGCAAATGGTCAAATTTTGATTGATACTTTTTTCCGAAGAGAGACCCCTGCCTTAGAACAAACAAAGTGCAGATTTTTTAAGTTGGTTATCCGTTGTGATTAATAATATTCATAAAATATTTCCATTTTCAAATTTTTAAGATATTCGAAAGAACTTTAAATAAAATTTGAAAGATTTATGAACATCGAAAAGTTCAAAAATTACAATTATCCTGTTAAATAGGGAAATTATACTATCAGTTTTATAAAAATCGTTGTTTATTTTATTTTTTTCAGAAATCAAGCAGAAATGGCACATACGTGTAGAGGAAGTATATCATTACATGGGGCTCTTATTCATACGGTAGATGCATGTACTTTTGTCATTTCTAATGGAGGTACTCAAACTTTTCATATTAAAGCCTCAAGTGAAGTCGAAAGGCAATCCTGGGTTACTGCACTTGAGTTGGCTAAAGCAAAAGCAATGTAAGTATTTTTTACACATTACTATATAATAATGTTTTACATAGATCTATTTTATCAGACAAAATAGACAAAAAATCATCCTAAACTTTGAAAAAGTCAGATGTCGGTTTTGATGGCGGGAAATTGTTGTTTGAGGTATTCTTTCAGCTCTCTTATTTTTAGAAGCAACACAATGGTGGGGAGACTTTGTTATACGCAAATTATGCGGCAAAATTAATTTATCTGGTTTTCCGTGAAAATTATTATTATTTATGAACAGGAAACTTGTGGAGAACCAAAAACAAAACAAGGTGTCAAACGTAAAAATTGGTCTTTTTATTAAATAGTTATGATCGAAAAGCTATTGAAATTGTACTGACTTTTTCTTCCACTCTACGTACCCAAATGCTACTTTAAAGAAATGTACAAAATCATTTAACGCAATTTTGAACCTTAAGAGCCTTATCAGGTGATAGTTGAGACTTCTAAGAACAGTTTACGACCTTCAGAAACTTATTTGCATGGAAATTCACTAACACCGCAGCATTGCTAAAACAACAACAATTTTAAACAAGTATTGATCCTACGTAATCCGATTTTCGCAGGTATACAGTCTACTTATGTATCTATACTAAACTGTTATTTTGTTTAATTATAAACAATCGAAAATTATAATTTCAATAGTTTTTCAGTGATAACTTTTCAACTAATGGACCAATTTTTACGTTTAACGCCTCATTCTCTGCTCTCTCTGTACATAACTATTCATAACAAACAATACTTTTCATGGAAATAAGATAAATCAATTCCGCCAAACTAATTTGTTTATAACAAATTTTCCCCACAACTTTGATTGTTTTTAAATTTGAGAAACATAAACAATACCCCAACAACACAACAATTTCCCGCTGTCAAAACCCATATAGAATTTTTCAAAGTAAAAAGTCGAATTTGCCTGGCCAATATGGTGATAAAATATACTTATGTTTATAAGGTAATTTTGTGGAACTATTTCCTCTCATAATACAATTATATGGAATTACCTGATTATTAAAATGTCTAACTAAATAATAGAACAATCCAACGCGTCTATTTTCGATCTGATTAATGTTGTCGTTTAATCGAAATTTTTAATTAAAAATTACGAATGTTTTGACGCATTAAGCATGTTTAAGAATGTACATAACGTCAAATATCTACTCAATTTTCCAACTTATTACCATATTAAAAAAATTATACAGGGATGTTTTCTGTTAATTATAATTGCATTCTATTTGATGATTTTAGATAAGTAATACACAGCGTTTCTATTTCGTATTTATTGTACTAACGCAACAACTTAATATGAGTTACAAATATATATAAGAAAAAGGTTTTGTAACAACTATAACATTATTATTCATGATACGTGAAAGTGTCTAGAGTATAATTCAAATTTTACCGTTAACGCTATTATTGATTTTTTTCAAAAAGTTATTAAATATTGAAAAATATTTAACAATAATTTGATTACTGTGTCGGTTGTAAGAATACAATTGGCAACATTACATTCAGGAATGTTGTAGCGTCCGAATTTCTAACCTTACTTTTATATGACATCACATGTTCATAGCATAGTGATAATGAAATTAGAATATATAAGCCATCGGAAATGTGTTATGTAAATAGAAAGAAAAAGAAAATGAACATACATCATGTACCTCTTTTTATTTTATGCATGTGCGGTAGATAGTCAGCTGTGCCTGCCAATTAGGAGCCTTGCTAAACAATGATAGAGAGAGAACCACTATTTTTCATTTCATATAACACCAGTACTTACAGAACTACACGGGACTTGCCTACTCTATTCTATTATCTCTATGGTTATTAGCTATTAGCATCCAGGCGCGCGATATTGCCAGATACTCTGACTGCAAATGGCGGCCTAACGATATGATTGAAGTGGTCAATTTCAAAACGAAATATTTCCATGAAATTATCAGTTACCTCACTTTTTTGGGCTTAAAAAATCGCAAGTATTTAGAAGAACATTTCGAGTTTTTTTAACTTTCTCTAAAATTTGGACACTTCCGGTAAAAATAACATTAAGGTAGTGGTGGCTTTAAAATTATTTATTTCCCGTAAATGTTCGATAAGGTATATATTGGTTTGTTTTAATCGATGCAGAACAAATTATGCCATCATACATTTTTAATTTATTAATTTTAAGTACATCCTTAAATGTCAATATTCGATCGTCGCAGGGTCGTAGATAGGATCTGGTAGTAACTATGAACACCCGCCAATGGAGTCTGGCCACGATTAAAATGTAAAAGTTGTATGCACTATGGATAACGGTACCTATCCGTCCAAATTTGGACGGACTCAACTAGTTATTGATATTTTCTTATAGTAGAATTATTTTGACCAAATGTAATTAAATTTTTCAAAAAATATTGTGTTTTATATTTAAAAAGATATTGTGTTTGATATTTAAAAAATGCTACTATTGGATATCATAATTTCAGAAGGAACATGGAATCAGAAGAAGAAGAAGAGCAAGCCGATGAAAATGCTGGTTCGCCTGAAGAATGGTCGGGTGTTGTTAGAGATTTGCAAAATAGGTTAGGAGACTTACAAACTTGCGCTGACTTGATTGGCAAACATGCAGCAGCATTGCAGCGTTCCTTAACTGAGTTGGAAACCACATCTGAACCCGATAATATAATGAGTATGGCTAAAATTGTTAATGAACGGTCTACGTTATTTAAAATAGCTAGTAATGCGATGATGAAGGTTAGTTATACTCCTTAATGTCTGTGTATTTTAAAAGTATACGGTAATTTTTATGAAATATAAAGAAACGGCTAATTTTGAATTGCAGTTATTTTTATGACAATATAATTTATCTCCTTTTTATTTATTTTTTTTTCATAAGTTTATTTTTACATTTTCCCAAATTCCACAGAGTAGGGTTGCAACCAGAAATATACTAAAATATGGCTATGAAAACCAATGTATTATATTGCATAATTGACTTAATTCTAAAATATTAAAAAAAGAAGAAATTAAAATCCTTATTCGTCTAAATTTTAAGATTAAAGATCTCACGTTTTGAACGCGTCCTACCAAGTAGGCACAACGAACCGAAAGCCACATGTGAGATCTTTGATCTTAAAATTTAGACGAATAAGGATTTTAATTCCTTCTTTTTTGAATATGTTATATCTTCGTCTAGGAGTCCATCGGAATCAACAGTGTAATTCGGTAGAGGTATTAGCCCTCGGAGTAGTTGTTTCTGTTGGTTTCATATTTATATTTGTAATTCTAAAAGTTTCTTTAATTTTGTAGGCGTGCTCAGAGTATTTGCAAACAGCTCAAACTCATGGGCACAAATGGACAAGATTATTGCAGCATGAAAGAGAACAAAGGCAGAGATTACAAGAGATGGTAGAAACATTAGCACAACAACACTCTAAACTTGAAGCGGCAGCCAATGCCCACGCTCATCGACCTAGTAAGTCACTAATTTTGTTTAAAGTTTAATATTTTATTATAGTAATTATTTATCTGTTCGATGATTTTTGTCTATTTTGAACTGTATATATGTATACCGTGAGACTTTAAAATAGGCAATATTCATACCCAACATATAGAGCACTGACAGGAACAAGACGTGAAAGGAAGCTGATAAGCAGAGGCAAACAATAACTTTTCATAAGGAATGTATCGACATACCGGTAAATCACAGTAGTAAAATAATTGCGCTTATTTGAACATTGGTTATTAAAATACACTTAAATAATATTTTCTGCAAAATTCCAAACTCTTGTAATGTATTGGTTGTCTCTTGGTGAAACATTTTTATAATAGATGAAAGAAATAAAGAAAAAAACTTGGTTGTATTTCACAAATTGTATTTACTCACTTAATACTGTTGCGTCACACACGCAGATTTCTTGTTATGTGGATAATTGGAATTTGAATGTTTGATTAATTTGCTTATGAGTATTGTATATAAACGGCACCATGGTATTTACAATATTTTACAAAAGATTTTATGGTATTGATTTGTGATAAATAAATGGTGTATGAATGAGTTTTTATGTTTAGTAAATGATCTGAGGTGTGTGTATGAAGTCGATACGAATACTGTTTTCAAAAGTTTGAAAGATAGTGTGTTAAATGTGAGAAAAAAGAAATATGAAAAGAAAGAATAAGTTACAGAAGGATGGCGAGAGGTGCCAATTGACATAGATTAGATGGTTAGATGTTAGCAAGCGACAATAAACATGAAATTTAGGGTGATAGAAAGACAAGAGAAACGTTTTAAGATATGGAATTTAAGGGATTAGATATATGTGACATATGTTAACCTAAAATTTATGTTTATCAATTTTGTACATAGATACCTAAATTTATATATATGAATTACGACTGGCAATTTAAATGGTTATTTTTTGTACATAAGAACCGTTTCGGCTTTTAAACCATTCTCAAAAGACAAGACTACATTTGATACTAAATCGGTACTTTAGTTCAATGCTTAAATACCATTTCTAGAAGGTACATTTTAAAGGAGGGGACAGGGTGAAATCGATTTGATCATTAGTAATAATGTTATTTTTGGTTACTGCTTTTGTTATTTTTAGCATTTCAAGAATATCTGATTTTTTTCCTTTTTATTATTGGGTAATAATTTGAAATTATCAAGATCTAATAGGATATGTAACAGATTAAAGAAAACAAATATAAATTAGATCTTGATAATTTAAAAGTATTACCTAACAATAAAAACGGAAAAAATCTTCTCAAAATGCTAGAAATAACAAAAGCAATAAACAAAATTATTACTAATGATTAAATCGATTTCGCCCTGTTCTCCCGTCTTAAAATCTACCTTCTAGAAACAGTATTTAAGCACTGAACTACATTACAGGTTTAGTATCAACTGTACTCTTATCTTTTGAGAATGGTGTAAATGTCGAAACGGTATCGTTAAGTGAATAAACACTTTGTGAAGAAAAAAAAATGATGCTCGTACGATAGTATTTTCACGTAAAAACTTTCAACAATATTTTGAATTTGTTTTGCACAGGTACTGTGTGGTGCTATATCACTAAGTCGATTTTGTTAATTCTTTCATTGATTAAATTCTTTACACTGCTAGAGACATTGTAGTATATGCATATAAAGCTAGTGTTCTTACGTACAGTGTTATGAATCCAAATTCAAAAATACATATTAGCCCAGTCGTAGCACAAAAATATTTAATTTTTGTCAAAATTTGTAAAAAGAATCCAAGTATACCACCCTGCAAAGTTGATTCCAGGGAGTAAAATACAAAATATTGCCTAAACAAAAGTTTTCTGTTTTTTTAAACAATGTTTACTATTACTGTTCGTATTTGCATAGTACACATAAACTATGTTCACTGATTTAAGAACCAATACAAGAAATTTAGTAAAATACACAGCAATGATATTAGTTTAAACATTTTCTCAACTATCGAAAGGACACGTGATGTAATAATGTTGTTGATGTTTAGACGTATACATCTATAAAAATAAAATAAAAATCAATGCCCTAAGGTTTAGGTAAATGATATGTCATGATAATGTCAATTTGTATGCGTATTTAAAGTAATGTTTAGTTTTTGTTTATTTATTGAACAAGAAATGTTTTTAAGAAAGTAAACAAATTGACAGTTTTTCTGCTTTTGACATGTTATTTTAGTAGATTTCGTTTTCTTTCCTATCTTTCTGATATTTCTAAACTAGAGTGTTGTATTTTTGATGTGAAGAATTATTTTGTAACGTTTGTTTCGATCATCAGCGTGACTCGTCGGCTTCTTCATCCAGGTCGCCAAAGCTCTCATTCGGGAAAGGGCAATTCTTATGTGGCGTGATATAAAGACGCTTAACACGGCCAGTCTCGTGACTCATCAATTTCTTCCGCATTGTCGTTGTCAGCTAGACTCAGCAATCTGTTCCTCTCTGCCTATACTGTCTTTTCCTTTATTATACGTGAAAACGCTCATCACTTCATATGTGTATATCGGAATGAACTTCGTTTCTAGTACGCCGTTTATGTTTCGTAATACATTGCAAGTGTTTATTTATTTTAACTATTAGTGACAGTGACATTAACAGTATCAGTAAAAGTGAAAATGAAAAATCATCACAAGTAAATGCACTGCTTCTTGCTAAAAAATTAACATTGTGAGATGACTACTACTATTACTGAATAGGCGAAAGATACAATGATGATACAACTTAATTGATTTTTAATATATTTCTTTGTTTATATTTTGATAAGTTGATAATATGATAACAAAAGAAATGTTTTGTCAAAAATTCTAAGCTTGTTTACTAATACATTCACATCCTTTAATAAAAATTAATTTCGATATTGAATAGATTCGGATGTTACTTTGGGATAATCAAATGCGGTTATTTTTATTTTCAATTTAATTAATCTTTTCTTCATTTCTGCATATATATGTGTTAAGGAAGAATGAACAGTGTAGGGTGTGGGCTGCGGGGCCGACGGTGTGGGAAAGCGCATGTGTATATTTGTACATATCTCTTTCTCACTTGTGAGTGTCAGTAGAGTCCTTTATAATAAAGGTATAAGCATGACTAAGTCATCGCCTTCTACTCTCCAGAATTTAATACGGTTGTATGGCAAAATAATCTCAAAGTTTATACTTTATTTATTTCAAAACCGTTTAAAAATACAAAAATGCTAAAGTAAACATTTCTAAGACCTCATTGTCTTGTTACTGTAAAATTTGCTATTCAGTTTATTTATTTTTTACATAGAATTTTTGGGTTTAATTGTCATTTGTACAAATCTAGATATACGTTTATTTTTTAAATCGGTAGATATTTACTGGTAAAACAATTTGACTAGTAATGACTCTAACTGAAACCCATTTTTATTCTTATCTTTTAAGATGTAGTTGCCCTTAAAAATTCTTGATATGAAAGAATCGGAAAATGTTGGTATTGCATTTTTTTAAAAACTTTTCAGCCTTGTCAGCCAAGCAATTTCAATTATTTGTTGCATTGAATTCAAAATTTTCTACAACATTGTTTATTATTTTTCTGATTATAACAGGAAAATAACAAAATATTTTCAATTAATAAATGGCTGATCTAGTATAGATTTAGTCATAATGCCAAAACGAAAATTAAATCAAAGAATAAAGAAAGGAAAGCAGAATAAAAACAGAAAAAGAATTAGAAGAAAATAAGAAACTCACAAAAATAGAAAATTAAATATTCATTATAACTCTGTTTTCAAATTTAATTATTAAATTAATATATTTTTAATTAATTAAAGTTGTCTTCATTTGTTATAGTATTCTCGAATTTTATAAATTTAAAATGATTTTATAATTCTTAGCTACTTCAATGAAAAGTGATTGAGTACTGGGTATCTTACCTTAACCAAAGTTATCCTAGAAAATTACACTATAATTGTACTAAATAAATCAATTCTATTTTTCTATAAAATACATTAGAGCAATTGCTGAGAGTGGCGAAGTTACCTTATGTCACTAAAACTGTTAGTTTGTTTGTTTAAAAATACAATCGGGATCATATAAGCAAACACTTTCCAGTACAACAATATCCCAGTACTACGCTTTGTTTGTTTGGAAGGATTATGGCGGATGCATGCAATTTTCAACTTTTTCCCAGGTCATTTTTCTATCCGACCTCCTTGCTTCTTACTTTTGATTATAATTCTCGCGTCTCCTCTTTGTTTTTTATAAACCAACCAATTATTTGAAAAATGTCGAACTCATCGAATACTTTTGAATTATTCATTATTAAAAAAGAATCTTATATTATTTAATATTGAAAATTTTGTCCTATATCCCATGGCAAAAAAGGAAAAAGGGATTTTTAATGGCCTTAACGTGTATAGAAAGTATTGTTTATTTATCAGATACTTACCGTGATGAAGAGATCTTAGGTAGTTTAGTTATGGAACTATATCGCCATCTATTAATATTTACTGCTAACTGGAATATTTCAGACGTTTCACAAGGGCATGCTGATCTAATAAGATTGAAATCGCGATCCACGTCTGAATGTTTCAATAAATTACGGACCGAAAATTTATACTGTTCTTATTTTAAAGCATTTGAAATAGTAAAAATAGAACTAGTCAAGGTATATCCACGTCCTGGGACAATTATATGGTCTCCTTAATCTTATAAATATAATCCATTATATTGGCAAGCAATTAAACGGAATTATTTCAAATTAATTTCATATGTAATAAGAGCTAGAGGTGTTAATAAAGTAAGGAAGGGTCTTGCGACTATCAAGACGTATGGACACTTGAAAAGAGAAGACAATACTTTGATCTGTAGCTGTTCGTGAAAATAGTTAATAGCCTGATTGACTCGATAAAAAATATATGTACTACAACTGATTAGTTAAACGTGCCTGGAACCAATGTAACTAAGAAGAAACCAGTTACTAGCCATACAATGAATCAGCAGACAATATTTACCCAATTCTCTACTTAGTAGATCCTTTGAAACATTTAAATTTTCAATTAATATCACTGTCATTAGCAAAATGGAGCTTCTGATTTAAATCCTTTGAAATCCTTTTAATTGCGATCATAAAAAAACTCAATGTTTTTCATTATAATAATCTATATGTTTCTGTTATGTTTTAAGAAAATGGTGCACACAACAGCCTACCGTTAGATAGATTGGAAAAGTAATCAATAATAAATTTCAATTGAATCAATATAATAAGTTTCAAAGGCGTTAATAAATAGTGAGATATATTTTTAGAGAAATAATAAAACCCTTGTAATTTCCATAAAATTATTTATTACACTTAACGTATGTTTCACCACGATGTGGCTTCTTCAGAAGTTACAAATATACTTGGTGATGGTGAAACATATGTTAAGTGCAATAAATAATTTTATGGAAATTACATGTGTTTTATTATTTTTCTAGTTTTACAATGAATTTCCATCAAGTAAATGTAGATTCAGTTAATTAGATATATAGAATAAAAAATTAATGTATTTTAAATTCCAATAACGTTTATTGTACTTGAAAATTGTTTCGTCACAGTGTGACTTCTTCGGAAGGAATACCAAGATACTTAAAAACTAAACAATGTTTTGTCCTTAAATACTACTTTAAGGAGTGGGGCTAGGGGTAGAAAAAATGTTTAGTAATGGAGAGTTACCTACATCTAGTTGTTCGTTTATTGACAAATTAGTATTTTTATATTTATTTATTTCTATAGCTTCTAATAATGACAATTTATATTTTTTGTTTTCGACGTGTAAAGCTTGAAAATTGCCATTAAATTCGTGGTTGTTATTAATTTTTTACTGTATTATGGATTTCAATCAAGTATCAGTAGACTCCATCCTATATATAATTAGATATATTTTTGTTTAAACATTTTGCTTACTTACAATGTGTTATTATCCTTCAAACTGTAGGAAGATCAGAAACACCAAAATAGATCTATTTTATGTTAATACCGAGATAAATTAGTAAAACTGGTATTTGTATATGGATCTGCACTATACATAGCTGTTAAAAAAGTTTATTTTAAAGAAGAAAATACTTCACTTACAATTTTCTCTAATTTACTAATTTTAATCATATATATTTGTGCATCACACTGTACGTAAAAATTAAATGAAAACGTTATCTCTTTTTGTATATTTATACATATTTATGTTTATGTTGTTATCAGCATTCCATAGATTGTTTTGTATTAAGTTTTCGCTGTTGCAGTTTTATTTCTCGTTATTCAACTGATTTATTTGCTTCCTAACCTTCATTAAAACTTCAAAATTTTGTCAGAAAGTTAAGTTTTATAATTCAAGAGGAAGAAATGAAATTTTTGTGAGGAATTCTGCTAACGTTCTGATGTTCATCAGTTTTAAACTAAGGTAAACATTTTTCGCAACTATTTTCTGAAATATGAAATACATTCTGTGTTCGGTAAAAAACGGTATTAAAAATTGAATTATTAACATTGATCCACATATTTTTTTATAAAACAGATGTACATATTGTACTAATGAATTCACTTTTAAACTGTAAAATATTTAAAATTCGAATTTATACATTTCCACGCAATCGTATGTATGTGCATGCGATGGGTGAATTTATTAAATAAAGGCAGTGTATGTACTGGGATATGTCAACTTAAAGTGTACATATTAAATTCTAATGCTAATTCATTTTCCATGTAATAGGCACATATAAAAATTAGTTTTATTTTAACTGTATTATATAAATGACCTTCGATTTTTTTTAATAACCGCAAGTATTTTTTCGTTAAACATACATGAAGGTCAGTCATTCGTAGGCAGTATATAACAGAATATTGTCTTAATCAAACGTTTATATACATTAATATACGTATTTTCTGTATAATACAATACACCCAGTTAGTAACACTTGTAAATCATATGGTTTCTGAACCAGGTGTTTTTTAGACTGATAAGTTTTTATCACGTTATTGGATTATATCGTTTTATTTTATTTTTTGTTATCGGAGCATTATTAAATACGTTACAAGTGCGAGTTTCCTTAACCATTATTCCATCAGTTAATAATAATGCATGTTAGTCAGTTTTTAAATCAGTTCGGCAATAGTGATTCAATGAAGGATTTACCAAGAAATGTATTTTTGGTTTATTGGTGTTACGAATTATTTAAGTGATTTTTTTTAAAATAATGTGACTTAAGTATAAAACAACGTACTTACATAAATGGATATTTTAAACATCTGCACCATTTCTAGAGTAAAAATGAAGAATGGTAAATTAGTAGGTAAAGTTACCATTAAAGTTCAATTAAATCAGGTTATGCAGCATGAATTTAAATCTATTGAGAACTAGTACTCATGCAATCAGCCTAAAAAGTTTTTTAAAAATAACGAACTCTGGATTTTTCCCACAGTAACAAATTTAGACGAGTACCGCAGTAATACAATTAAATAGCATCACATTAAAATTTCATAATCCTGAACATAATTTGTTGATTTATTCTTAGTTTTAGCAATGTAGCTAAAATCTACATAACATGGATGTTTTACATAGAAAATTGAAAATTTTCAACAGAAAGGAGTTTTGATCACAATAAATAATAAAAATATATCTAGTTTATTAAAAAACAAAAACAAAGTACCTAGTTAAAAATAAGAAAATAAGTTCAATTGATTATAAATTTTATAATAGGTTTCAAATGCATGACCTCAGCTTCTGTTATTCTAAACAAAAATCCTAACCTTGATAACATTTAAAGTAGCATTAAATCAGTGCGCATGTAGTTTCAATTGAGTTTACTAATATTTTTTTGTTCAATTTTTAGGTAATATACAGTTTTGGTGTTTATGAGCATAATTAAAATTACTCGAGACATTCGTAAAAGTGTTAAGGGCGATTTTGAAAGTGCTTTTGAAATTTACAAAATTTGACGTAATAAATTATTTTTTAATAATTTAATTTCTGTTTATTCGAAGGTTTTACTTTATTTCTTTTATTTAGACATACCTAGTACTTAAGGAAATGAAGTGTAATAATTTTTTGTTTTGCATTTTTTAGAATGTTTTATCTTCATACATATTCTTTTTCCGTTTTTCAACATCTGTATTCTTATTACATCTGCATGTTTATCATTACATTTTTTCTCACATATTTAAGAGATTGTTATTTTACCTACACACACACACACACACACACACATATACACACTTTCTCAATTGCAAAATATGTTGGAAACTTATCTATTATCAAACCCATTGATTGATTAAGTTGAAAATAAGGCAATAAAAACTAAAAAGAATGGAAATTGCTTATTCGATAAAATTGAGGCTAGTATAGTGCCAAATCAGCATATAAAATAAGATAAGCATGAAAATGCTTTAGAACAAAAATACTTGACTTAAAAAAACCAAATACATTACGAAAAGCTACAAAGGACATTATTATTTTACAAATGTGCTTATTAATAGTACACCGTTATTGCTAGAAATATACGAATATTTTAGTATGCCTTGATCACCTTACTCTAATGCAGGGGTCATAATACTGCCACAGATATAGTATACACATATGTAAATAACAGGAGGAGTCGTAAGCAATTTATCAGATAAATTATGTTAATGTAATAGTGTTCTCAGCACATCTTGTATAATCATATTTTAACGATAATTTTGTTGATTATTATTTACAATATATGTATTGTTAGTATGTTTATTTATTTATTTTTTTCATAGATTTGGCTGTGAGTGGCAGCGAAGAAGAGGATGAAAATGAGTTTTACGATGCATTAGCTGAAGGGGGCAGTACTCCTAGCATACAATCAGACCGACGTTTCACATTAGATATCCCAAAAAGCGGAGCAGGTAGTGGAACGGGAGGTAGCGATTCGTCGAGTGAAACAGACGACGCACAAGAAATACAACAAGTCGTCGTAGTGACAACGACAGTTGGAGGTGTCCGTGACGCGAACGGCACACGCGTGGAAATTTCAGAAGCAGGTGGGGACGTCGAAGATCAGCAAAAGCAACGTGACGGCAGAAGTGTCACATCTATCATTAACGAAGAGGGCGCAAACGGTTCGTTAGTCAAACTGCCGCCTACCACAACCAAGCGCCAACGGCGCACTCGCGTGCCCGATAAGCCCAATTATCCTCTTAATCTTTGGAGCATAATGAAAAATTGCATCGGTAAAGATCTGTCAAAGATACCAATGCCAGTTAACTTTAGCGAGCCGCTTAGCATGCTTCAAAGACTAACTGAAGACTTTGAATATGCTGACCTTCTCGATGCTGCGGCAAAGTAAGTACAACTAATTGGTGAATTTATAATACATTATGTAACGAGTGTTAACAATTAAGAAGGTAATAAGCCGACAACACTTGGAACGGTTTCACTTATTTATTGTAGTTACTCACTGTACTTTATGTCATACGGCATCATCAGGAATATGTTTGTACTACTACTGAATACGTGTATTGTATATTAATATTGGTATGTTTTTTCTAGGTGTGATAACGTATATGAACAATGTGCATTAGTGGCTGTGTTTACCATATCATCGTATTCTACAACAACTTGTAGGACTGCGAAGCCTTTTAATCCTCTTTTAGGTAAGTATTGAAATATGTCTTCTCATTATCTACAATTGTTTTCGTAATTTTTACGTACTTTATTATAAAAAATCCAGTTTCAGACTGTTGTTAGTAGTTCATTATATATTTCTGTATTATATTTCTATTATGTTATGTTAAAACTACATAGCATATAAACTATTAATGTTTTCACTGTAGTCCAACATGCATGCAGTGATTCAACGGTGCGTTCTTGGAAATAAAAAAGATTTAGTACAAAAGTTGTAGGGACTAATAAGTATTACAAACTTACATTATTTCTCTGTATACAGGGTGTTGCATAAGTTTGCTATCATTGCTAATATTTACAGATTAAATTAATTCATTTCGCATTACTAAATTAAGGAACTATTTATGATAGTTTTGCATTAACACAATTTGTTTTTCGAATCAATTATTTATTTATTTGTTGAAAAAATTTGAACATAAAAGTTTTAACTCGCCCTGTTATAACAAATTTCGAAAATGTATTAGTTAATTTTTTTTAAATTTATTACCAGAAATTTGCAAAGTAAACCCTATAAATGTGTTTAAAACTTGTGCATATGTCTGGTTCAAGAAAACTTAATCTACAATTCTTAATAAGAACAAAATTAAGCTCTTATGAAATACGGCAATAGCAGTAAAAGAAGGTAGATGGCGACGTACTGCCATATCAACGTCTTATTACAATTCTTAATAAACTATAACGTTAAAGTAATATAAAGGAAGAGAGAAAGAAAAGACAACAGCGATATCTAAGGTAGTAAAATGATAAGAACAAGTATAAAGCGAGTAAAAAATGTACAGATACTGTTTCTTTGGCCATGAAAATTAAATCCCTTAACAGTTAAATCTTATCCAGCTTTTTAGTTTGGTTTTAATACTTTTAGTATAATTTTGTGTTTTTAATTCTTTGGGTAATGAATTGTAATTCCATATAGCAGCGTATACACTATTTTTTTTCCTACTACAAGTTTTATTTTTGGTAAAGGGTATGATTTTGTTTCTGGTAGTACTCTCCGACTGGTTATAATTTTTTCTTTATACTCGTAGCAATGTTTCATCGTCTCTACAATGTATTGTTGCTCGACATTTAGAAGTTATGTCCAACTTCCGTGTGATCACTTTTATATATTATTTTTAAATTTTTACTTTGTAGATGTTGTAACCTATTTAAATGTACTTTATATGCGCTACCCCAAGTTATAATACCGTATATTATATAACTGTTGAAAAGCGCGTAATAAATCATTATTAAAGGTTGTTTCTCCATAAAATTAGAAACCTTCGCGAAAACAAAAATTAAGTACTTCGTTCTTTTTATAATACTCCCTATGTGCTTTTCCCATCTCATGTTATAACCAAAAATGACCCCAACGTATTTACAATCGTCCACACTCCTTTATACGAATTATTTCTAATTTTATTGCTAATATTTTTTAGCACACGGTCACAATAATTCCCAAAAACGGTTTTATTTAGGTTTAAAAAAAAAGTTTGTTCAAGACAGCCAACTTGTAACTTTATCTAGATGTTGGTTCATATTCTCTTTAGCTAAATTCCAGTCCTCGTTAACGGAGAGTAAAACTGCATCATCCGCGTATGCGATAATGGAGTCAGGAGGCATGTCATTCAATAGATCATTGACATAAAGTGTAAAAAATAAAGGACACAGTAGTGTACCTTGAGGTACTCCCGTTGTAATTCTCTGATAAGAGCTGAAGACATTTTTTTTTAACTTTCTGTTGCCTATTAGTTACATAACTTTGTAATAAATTATGTACATTGCCCCTAATTTCATAAATATGCAATTTATTGAGTAGAATAGTGTGGTTGGCTGTGTCAAAAGCTTTAGTTAAATAAAGAAAAGTAGCTATTATACATTTACTTCTGTCCAAAAAAGAAGGTATTAAAATCAGTTTTCGTCTAAATATTAAGGATCACAGATCCCACATTTGGAACGCGTCCTACACAGTAGGTACTGCGAACCGAAAGCCAAATCCCACATCCGGTTTTAACCTATTTACTTCTGTCAAGATTTTTATATATTATATCAGTAATAAGTCCAAGGGCATCTTTAGTACCTTTATTTTTAGTGAAACCAAATTGATATTTATTGAGTATGTCATTTTTGTTAATAAAGTTGAAGAGTCTGCTACGAATGATTTTTCAAGTATTTTAGCTATATTGGATATTAATGATATTGATCTGTAACTATCAGGCTTATTTATATCTCCGAATTTGAAAATCGGTATTATATCGGCATTTTTTAAGGCATTCCATTCGACCTCCATTATGAGATTGAAAATATGTACTAAAATTTTCCCAGTATGTACCGTGGTTACTTTCAAGATTTTAACGTTGATGCCATCAATACCACCCGCTTTTTCCTGCGCGGCATTTATAATATTAATTTCAACAAAATCAATGGGATATAAAAAAATTGAGTCAGCATTACTAGGTAGAGAATTTAAGGTTTCGTTGTTGGGAGGTGGATTTATATTTCTACTTAAAATTTGTTCTATTTTACAAAAATAATTATTCATAGCATTAGCTACATTAACCGAATTTTCTATTTTTGCAACCATGTTCCATTATATAATTTACCTCGCCACCTTCAGCCTTTTTTTTTCTTATTTAATTTCATGTTTATGAGTTTCCATAATTTTTTAAGATCTGTGCTGCTAACGAACATTAATTATTTATCGTGGATATTTTTAGCCGCTTTTATCCCTTTATCTAATATTTTAATGTTAGGATCTAATTTACACAAACAATATAACATTTCTTTAGTTCTAAAAAAAATCATTATGCCTTTAGTTATCCATTTTTTTCTAGTCTTAACCGATTTTCTGTTAGATTTTAATCTTTTTGGAATTTTAAATCAAGGTTTGTATTTCATTAACCAGGCATTCCGTGGCTGTCTCAGGGTTCTGCAAATCAATTATGTAGTTCCAATCGGCCTGATTTATTAAACGATTAGGTTTCTTAAAAGTCAATATACATTTCAACTGTATTGAATATTTTTTTTAGTTTCTACATATTTATTAGCGTTAAAGTTAACTAACAAAGGATAATGATCATTAAAAAAAATTGTCTTTACAAGAACCACCCGTAGTGTCCACATAACGCCTAGTTACGCTTCTGAAACAAGGCATATATTCATATTCAAGAAAATTATATATAAAGTCTTGACTAATACTGTCCATGTTTAACAAATCAATATTAACATATTCAATAATATAGTGATTTTTTCTATTTATATTATTTTTTAAAGACGTCTTTAAGCAAAATACGAATTGCTTTTTGTCAAAATCATGGCACCTATATATTCCAGCAATTTTCAAGATACTGTTATTGTCAATTTTTATCGTGGTGGTTAGTATACTCAAACCATCAACATCTTCAATTGTAGTGTTAACAATTAGGTTTTTGTTGGCAAAAATAACTATCCCGTCATTTTGATTAATTTTACTTCCATTATATAGTTTCTTTCATACCCATCCAATTGGAAAATTTTATAATAGTGCAAATGGCATATTTCCAAACAAACGATTACGTAGGGCTTAACACTAAGTCTTTCAATCAGTACTTGTAAATTATCAAAATTTCTAACGTTTACATAAAGAATTAACTTATTTTCATCATCTAGATCACAATTGAAAGCCTGTACAGCATTGTAGGTGTGTTCATACTGTACAAAATTATCTAGATCAAGATTTAGATCCAGATTTAAAAATTTCAATTTTCTTTTGTTCACTTCTACTTGTTAGTGAAGTCCTGCTTGGGCTAGACATTACTATCAGCTGTTGAGTGTTTGCTATCTTGTTTATGTATGCCATTTTCCAATGCTTTAAGATCCATTTTTTCGTAGTTGTCAATACCAACAACTTTTAATCTAGGTTTATTCACAATTTCTCTCAATACAGCACAAGATTGAGGCAAGTTTTTGCTTAGGATTTTTTCTGCTTCGTTAAGACTGTTCTCATTCTAACAAGTAATGATAACTTTGTATTACCTTTTTTATATATTCTATCAGTTTGAATTATCTTCTCCTTAGTAAGGTAATGTTATACCATATCTTTTTAAGTTATTTTCATCATTTTAGGTTTTATTAACTATTAACTTAGGTATGCGTTTTGGTTTTGTCTTTACTGCTGCTAACACTTCTTGATATATTTTCTTATATTGAAATGCGTCTTCTATTGTCACTTCTTTTTCTTTATTTAACAAATCTTTGAGTATCTTGTTTTTATCCATTAATTCTCAATTCAAAGTTTCCAGCAAATTTAATTTAAGTTTTAGATATTCCTAATCATAAATTTCTTGTACAAATGATTCCTTAGTTTCTGTTGCAATACTTTCATTAATTACTTCTTCTTTCTATTGTAATTTAATTTGTGCTATTATTAATCTTGCCTCCTCGTTTAGTGTATCCTCACATGGTTTCAAGTTTATATCAACATCCACATGTTCTGGGCAAATTACTAGGGTATCACTTAGACATTTTGTGTCTTTTAACTTTTTAAAGTCACTAACATGATAATTGTTTTCACATAGTATACAAATCACAGTTGCCATTCTTTGTGTAGGGTGACACTTGTACATTTTAACTTCTCTTGTCAGGCGGCTGTTTGCCTCCCACCGCCATTATGGTAATTTATTTATTTATTTAAACCAGTAATGTTTACACACGTATTTTTGCTGGGAATTCTCAGCATATCCCATAGAGATAAACACAGTTATCTGTTTGTGTTACTGGTTACGATATCTTAAATCTAACATCTTGGCGAATATATTTGCAAGAAAGAACATTTAAAATGTATTTCCCTAATAAAACGATTATAGCTGATGTATTAAAAAAAGGTACAGGGTGTCAAATAAATACCTGATTTTTTTATAAAAATGGTTATAAATCGTAAATGATACAGAGACCCCAACAACCTTATATGCAGTGAGTGGCCGATAAAAGGGCAATCTAAAATTGAAAGAATATACAAGATATTCTGTTTTTTAAAAAAGTAGGTTTGACTGGTACCAAACTTATTCAACACTTTGTACTAAGTTTTTTCCAGCTCCTATAATAACCGAACTACCGTACTTGAACAACACATTATGTATAGATTACTAATAAATAATATTGAACTTCTGTTTCAGGCGAAACATATGAATGTGACCGTACTGATGATTTAGGTTGGAAAGCAATAAGTGAACAGGTATCTCATCATCCTCCTATAGTAGCGCAGTTTTGCGAAGGTCGCGGTTGGAAGTGTTGGCAAGAATTCACCATGACATCTAAATTTCGAGGAAAATATCTGCAGGTGTGCTGTTTTCATCATTTTAGTTTTATTCTCATGGTTTACTATTTATCTATTCTTTTTTATGTCCTTCATTATTCTTTGTATTTTCTACCTTGGCAATTTGGTATATTATTCATCATCATAGGGTCGTTAGTCCAAAGACTGGTTGGACACGCACCTCCACTCATTCCTATCCTATTCGCATTTCCCTAACACCAAAACATCGTACATCTCTAATGAACAGTAATCTAATCTAGATCTTCCTCTGTCCCTTATTACTCCTGTTTGTGTTTATAATACGAGGCATGTTTTTTTAAGTAAGTACCGTTTTGAAATTAATTAAAAACGTGCAAAGATATCTTAATAATTTTATTTTTACATGAAAGCCTGTACCTGAATCTACTTTTCTTCATAATTTCCTTCAATATTGAGGCACTTGTCATAACGTTTGACCAGTTTTTGGATACCCTTCTCATAGAACTCTGCCGCCTGACTTGTCAACCACTATATCACAACTGTTTTGACTTCGTCATCATCTTAATGACGCTGATCGCCCAGAAGTTTCTTCAAGTGCAGGAACAAATGGTAGTCACTGGGCGCCAGATCAGGGCTGTACGGAGGATGATCTACAGTTTCCCAGTGAAAAGGTGTAATGAGATCTTTGGTTCGATTAGCCACATGTGGACGGGCATTGTCATGCATATTTGTTCGGCCATCTTTAAATGCTCTCACCCACTTCCTTACCATTCCATCACTCATAATGTTTTGTCTGTAAACTGCACAGATATCAGATCTCATGATGAATATCATTAGGTTTTAGTCCTTTAGCACTATGAAATCGTATAACAGCCCGGACTTCACAGTCGACGGGACTTACGATTATCGGAGGCATCTTAAACACTCAGTAAACAACGTAAACAAGGGCGAATCAGACTGTGCGTAGGTGAGAGATGTGGGTACTCAGTGCGCATGCGCGGAACGCTGACCGCAGCGCTACGGCAGCCGAATTTCAAAACGGTACTTACTTAAAAAACATGCCTCGTATATCTAACTAACCCTTCATGTCTCAAAAGGTGAACTTTTTTCTTACAATAGGTATTTCCATTGACGGACGTATAGCCACTTTTATTATTATATTACCAAAATTACCCATGCTGAGCGGTTAATATTTTAGTTTTATTATATTATCTGCATGGCTTGTGTAATTGTTTGTTGTTGTCTACCTTATTTTGTTGTAGTATAAATTACAAATTGCCTATTCGCAATTATTTTAAATTTACTTTTAATTTAATTGATAACTAATAATTAATTTTCGTTTCTACGCTGTTTATAATTTATTATCACTTTATGCCCTCCTAAATACCGTTTTCTTTTTAATTATCACTGTAAAATCTGGATCATAGGTTATTCCATTGGGAATGGCTCATGTGGAATTTGATAGTTCCGGTAATAAATATTCATGGCGGAAAGTAACGACAACAGTGCATAACATAATTGTTGGAAAATTGTGGGTTGATCAACACGGTAGGTAACGCCTCTATTTACCCACAGAATTTACTTTTTACAACATTACCTAATTTGTTCATGTAAACATATTAAACTTTTAATTATATTTAAAAAATATATTATCAATTAAGAACATTTTGACTGCTTTAGATTTAATTGGTTTCTGTTTATTTTATTTTAATATTATTACATTATTTAGAATTTACATATGTAAGCTTAACACAATATTGCACTCGTAATTATTTGTAGGCGATATGGATATAGTAGGAAGAGGTCGTGCTGCAGGAGTCAATTGTCGCTTAAAGTACATACCGTATTCGTATTTTTCAAAAGAAAGTCAAAGGCGGGTGAAAGGTGCCGTTATGGACGATAAAGGAGTAGTGCGATATATAGTCAACGGTAATAATATAATGTTTCCTTATTTATTACATTAAACCCATTTACAGACACTAGTCTGTTGTTTGCTTATTTGTACTACTTCGTTTCGCTAATTCCATAATATAATAAATAGGTTTTGGATGTTAACCACTTAGAAACCACACATACACAATTGGTTGTTATGTCTATACAGGGTTTTTCAAGTTGATAGGCTATTAGAAGTATATGAATTAGTAGAATGAATTCAATTTTGAAACTTGGGCTCATTTGGTTATTGTTTATGCCGCTTCTTTTAAAAATATTTTCAAGTTCGATTTACATCCGGTTATACCGGAAGTAGATGTTAACTTTCTTATTTTAAATGGAATGATATACTTTTTTTACATTTTCCGATAGAAAATCTGAATTCATGCATATTTTATACAAGACACTACTCCGAAAATATTGACGGATTTTGAGTTATTTAATTTTTTCACGTTAACATTTAAAATACCGTAAATCAATCAATTTTTGAGATTTTGCTTTATAACTCGTAAAAATTATTTATAATTATTCACATTATCGAAAAAAAATTGTGATCTTTAACAAAAATGTACAGGGTGTTCAATGTTTATGGTCAAAGTTGGTAAACTTCAAAGGGACAAGTCAATTTTTTTAAATGGAATGACCCAGTTTTGACTACATATTCGAATTCCTCATTGAATTTGGCGTCTATTGATATGGAACTAACGTATACCTTTATTTATACTTTTTGAGAAAATTTACAATTTGTGAAGATCTTTAAATAGTTATAAGTAGTCAAAAAACGTATGCAAACATTGCTCATCTTCCGCTTGCCTCCCGCTTTCGCCTATGCTTTTCTAGACGCTCAGATAAAGGAGCAATTTTTACATGCGTTGTTTTATTACTTTGAGTATTTAATGAAAAAAGAGAGATACACTTTGTTCTTTCAATTATGAATTTTAACTAATCCGTTCGAAATTATGACATACGTTAATCGAGCGAGATAGACTAGCCTACGCAAAAACTACAATTCCTCTGTAATTCACTTATTTTGCAAAATAGTCACTACTTTTCCCGGAAGGCCTACGCTAAAAACGGTAAAGTTATGAATTTTTGAAAAACACAGTCGCTGCCAAGATTTCGAGCCTACGTTGTTACTGCAGTACCACTTATTGACGAAACGTCTGAACCTAACCGTTCATTTAAACCACGTAACATTAACCCAATCTTAGTTCTACCATATTTACAGTGTTCGTGATATTTTTGTTTACACTAATTATCAGTATTTCCTAAAATACGTAGTTCTTATGAATGATAATGTATCTTGGGTTATAAACACATGGTAGTAGTATATATGTTACCGACAATGTACAAAATCCGGCATTGTGCAAACTAACCAATTCACCCGTTATTCTGCAAAATGCCCACAATATACAATAATATACATAATGTCTGATGAACAGTCAATCTGAAGCTTCAAAATCCTTACATCTCACATTGACTAGACAATTTTAAGATGTACAACAAGGCTAATATTATTAAAATAAAAACGTTATATTTATATCGAAAATTTATAAAACATAGAATTTGTTTTCTGTATTAAATGTAAGTAAAATACTTAACAACCTAACCTAACCTACATTATTTGTACATACCACTTTTTTAATCTATAATATTTGGATTTATCCGCAATTCCATTCCCTTCAGAATTTTAATGATATACTCTCTTTCACTAAATGTTAAAAACACATTGTTATAGTTCTTATTACTGCATATTGAATTCAATTTTTCAAGGAGTATTTCTTTTTATCCCGCTTTCCATTATGAATCACAACACACTGACTAGAAATTCGATACAGTCAGGCATTCAGCAAACTGCCTCATGAATGTGAGAAATAATGTTTTTTCAGGCTCCACATTGACTATTGCATCAGAAATTATGCAAATTGTCTAAAATCACTTCGTCGTTTTGTAGATTATCCAAAATTGTGGTCATTTTGCAGAATACCTGGTGAATAGGTTAGTTTGCATAATTACCAAGTATTTCGCACAATGCCGGATTTTGTACATTGCCGGTAACATACATATAATGTACAATCTGTACATCATACGTCTTATATCATTAAAGGAACATGGGATGAAAAGGTTGAAATTGCCCCTGTTGTGGGAACTGGCGCTGTAAGTGGTCGCATAGAGCATTCAAGAAATAGTTCAATCAACACAAAAGCTTCTGCGGCCTCCCTTGAAACTGTGTATCAAACTGGAAAACCACAATTAGCATGGAAGCGTAGACAACCATCACCAGAATCTGAACGTTATTACAATTTTACTTTGCTAGCAGCACAACTTAACGAACCAGAACAAGGAGTAGCGCCAACAGATTCAAGGTAATATGTTATTGTTATTTAATAAACAATTCGGTTTATTAATAGTCTGACATAATGATCCATTTTAAGCTTATGTACTTAAAAAATACTGTACTTATAAACTGTCCATGTAGTACGTTATTTTTCAAATTTATATTTTTTAGAAAACTTAACTTATTCGGAGAATCCCATCTTTAGGGATTTAAACTATAGTATAAAGAATGGGGACCGGTTAGGTCTACTGCCTAATACACATTAAGTAGTTAATACACATTAAGTAGTTAACGCTTATTATTATTCTAATTGTTTCTAGGTATCCGGGATTAAATAGAGGAAACAGATTTGAAATGTTGTAATAAAATAAACAAAAGTATGTTTTCAAACCTGCAAAGAGCCATTATTTATTGTTTTTCATTTTAATTGAAAACGATAAGTCCTATAAAAAAACATCAAGTTAAAGAGCCTATAAAAAATGTTTGCGATTTAATTACTGAACTACTAAACTAATCGAGTTATTTAACCTTTAGCTCATACCAAAAAGTCCCGTATTTACCTCTCAGCATTGAATTGTAGTATTTATAGACAAAACCCATGTTTTCCAAGCAGAAACGTTTCGTTGCGTTTAAACGAGCAACTACAAGTTAACTCCACCCTTTATGTCAACTCGCGGTCAACCGATTTGCTTACTATTCTAAACTTAACCGTTTATTAGAAGTTCATTATTCATTTTAAAGAATGAAAACAGAAATTTGGTATAATAAAATATTTTTGAAACGTTGCCATTACCGGTTCCATCGAAAGTGCGCCATGACTTGTTATTATTAATGAAATTTTCTATAACGAAGTAAAATTTTAAAAATAGGATTTTTCGAAATTGATGTTTTTTATTTTAAATATGCATCCATCACAGATTTCTGAAAAGAAGTCACAACCCCCATGAGGATTTACATTACATTAATTTTAGATTAAGACCAGATCAGCGATTTATGGAAGAAGGCAACTGGAACGAGGCGAACAAAGAAAAACTTAGATTAGAAGAAAAGCAAAGGGCGTCAAGAAGGCAGAGAGAGGCGGAAGCAGAAAAAGCAGCTGCAGAAGGTATTTTTTTATTTTGAAACTACAACATAAATATTCATTTTGGAAGTAATTTTTTACAAGTGTAAGGGGTTGAAAAATGGAGTGGAAGTTATATTCAATACTAATTCCTATTTTTCAAATCTATTATTATAATACATATATAATTATTTGTTGAAAAGATGAATTGCACATCCCATCCGTAGATGTGTACTCTTTTAAAGGCTAGCGCGCAAGCCTCGAATTTTGACGATAAAAGTAACATTACAAATAATCAACTTTTTGGAAAGAGATCTACCTCTACAAAATAATATCTTTCTTGAATTTTAAAAAATATGTATTATGAGTTTCTGTCTTTTAAAAGTTACTAGTCTCCGTCCGTTGATCTGTATTATAAGGACACGTTACAGGTTGCAATTCTTAAAGTATTTTTTTTTTAATATAAATATGGAATCAACAGAAACAACTACTCCGAGGGCTAATACCCCTACCGGCATTGAATTACACTGTTGATTCCTATGGATTCTTAAACAAAGATATAACATATTCAGAAAAGAAGGAATTAAAATCCTTATTCGTCTAAATATTAAGATCAAAGATCTCACATTGATTAAGGCTTTCACGGCCAGTTGATGAACTGGTGTTGTCCTTCTGTTGGTCGTACCAACAGCGAAAATGGATAGACCTCTGAAGAAGCTCGCCACTCGCGCTAGCGAAACGTTAGGAAGCAATTCCAACCGATGACGGCCTGTACACCCGAAGAAGGACAACACCAGTTCAAAGATCTCACATTTGGAACGCGTCCTACTAAGTAGGCACAACGAACCGAAAGCGATATCCCACAACCGGTTTCTGCCAGCGCCCACTTGATGAGAACCGATAGGTCGAAACCGGTCGTGGGTTATGACTTTCAGTTCGTTGTGCCTACTTGATAGGACGCGTTCCAAATGTGAGATCTTTGATCTTAATAGTTAGACGAATAAGGATTTTAATTCCTTCTTTTTTGAATATATATATATTGTTATTTTTTCTATCGATTCGTTTACTATCAGAAAGGAGCCTTATCGTTTTGTATGATTCGTCAAATAGTGTAATTTTTATTGACAATTTTCTACAAGAACTATAACTTAAATGAGTTATCTCCGAAAAAAAGAAATAATAATAAAGGAATCTTTCATCATTTGTAAAAGTAGTGTTTCGATTTTATCAACGATTTCCGCACTTGTGTGGTATGGAGGTACTTTTATCAGATATAACTTTTTTCATTTTCTAGAAAGCTTTAAAAATAATTAAATATCCAAAAAATAACAGATGTTTGTAAATTAATAATGAAAAGAATTCGTTGTTTTTTGCTGGCGTTTTGTAACTACATAGTCCTGTATTTTTTACTAATTTTAAAATGTGAAAAGTGTATAGTTCATTTAACTAGTTAAAATAATAAGCAATACCACATATTGTTACATTGTATCAGTTAAAAAATTGGCAACATAAGAATTTGCAATAACTGCAACATATGATTGCATAAAAATATAAATAATTATTGAAGAAAATTAAATAATTAATTTTTACCAACAGGTCGACCGTATCCTCCATACATGCCCCTTTGGTTCGAACAACGGCGTGATCCTGAAGTAGACACCATTTATCACATGTATAAAGACACGTACTGGCAGTGTAAAGCGAAACAGGATTGGTCTATGTGTCCTGATATATTTTAATAAAGATTCATTTCACTTTGTCATAAGAGATTCCAAAGTTAAACAAGTCGTTTTTATTGATGATAAATGAATTAACATATATGATTATCGTAAACAATTATTTACATCGATGCGAATTTTATGCTTCATTTAGAAATCAAGACATACATATATGACAAAATGAAAATATAACTTAATATTTATGCGACAAAAAAAATTGAAATAATGACAATGATGTTAGTTATAACTTTCATTATTACCACAAAGATGATGTATTATAATAAAAATGTGGGTTCCTGTATATATTATATACATATTTATAATGAAATTCCTTTTCGCCCTTCCTTTCTTTATTCTAGTTTTAATTTTGTGATTAAACTATTGGAGGATGAAACTATTAAATCAAATTGTTAATAATAACAAATAAGCACAGTACGGTTTGTTGTTGGTGTGAGGAGGTAGTAGTGAATAGAAGGCAAATTATTTTATTATATCTTGTACATTGCTATTATCATAATTAGAAAATGTGAAATTGTAGATGTTTTTATAGGAGAATTTAAACTATACATAAACTATGCTGACTTCTCGAAAATAAGTCGTTCAATTAATTAATATGATTGTAAAATACTTGAGCCGATCTAACAGTTTAAAAATAAAATAAATTAACACATTATTCAGCATTTTTCATATATTTTCAGTTGGTTATACAAATTGATCAAACTGGAACGATATGCCCTACTTCTAAATGGCTTGTACCAAATCAAAAATACAGTTTGGGCACTCAGCAAGTTAACTCGAATTGATTAGTCGACAGGAACCAATCGTTGGGTTGGTTTGATCGGCGCGTTTTATTAACGAATTATCACTTTAAAAATCGCGAAACAAAACTTCCGTGAGAGGAAGCGAGAACGAGCAACAAGACATGTATCAATAGCCACACCCAATTTGTTGACATCAGGGAATGTAGCCAGACCGTATTTTTAGGGACTCAACATATTTCTAGCTAATGCTGCCATTTAGTGACTTCTACATTTAAACATAATATGACCTGCTTCTCCCCTAGTATTAAGGATGGTACTAACGGTGTACCAATCATATTTTATTTACAAATTGTATGGTAAATTCCTCTTTGGCTTGTATTAAATCTGCATAAGGTTAGTATTGATTGATTTATAATATTCATTAAACGCGTAATATCTTGGCTGAAGAGAACCACAATTGAAAGGTACTATAACGACCTGAGGGAGACGGGTTTTAGTCGGTTGGTCCGAGGACATCTTTCTCGGGAATCCGACACTACACAATCGTACGGACGGCTGGGTGTGTTGAAGATTTCCCCTCTTCCCCAAAACAAAAAAAAAATGTTGTTTAGCTATTTTGTGTTTTCTTTGGATTTGAGAATTTTTACAATACAAATACAAACTATTTTCATTTGTTGTTTAGTTCATTTTTAAAGTAGGTACGTACTGTAATCTTTCATTAAAGAATTTTGTATTTTTGTAATAAAATCTCTTATTTTGACAATTTTTTGTTTTAACAGTATATTTACAACTTTACACACTGATTTACATTTCATATGTCACATTCAAAAATACCTTTCTCAAATATCTTTTAAGTAAAGGAGGTTTATAATATGTCACCATTAACTGAAAATAGACCACAACAGGAATTTCCATGCAGTGGACAGCCGCTTTTTGTGACACCCTTTGAGTTAAAAAAGTATATGTTACTGAAGTTGTGTAATACTGTTATTATTGCAATTCGTTATTTATGCATTGTTTTAAAGCTGACGACGATATCGTGCTTTTCATTCATTAAATACTGCCGTTATGAAAAAATTATATTTAAAATGAAGAAATTCGGGTCAAAATTAACTAGATGCACTGCAATATATTTTTCTATAACATATTATTAGTGTTCTGTTTTTAATATTTATTGAATACAACATACTTCAGAAAAATAATAAATAGAACCTTACAGACGCTAAATCAACAGACTCGTATCGTATGTATAACACATGGACTGAAAAGTCTCGGTTCTAACACATATAGGGCGCTAGTTTTATTGCAGTCACCTCTTTTTCAGTTAGTACAAACCTTCTATTCATTTGTGAGTTATTGTGCTAAGAGTGCTACTTTTATTATTTTCAAAGCAATGGATCAAAAATAATTTCGTGTTTTAATTTTATACTGCTTCTTGATGAGAAAAAATACCGTTCAAGCGATGCAATGGCTTGAAAAGAATTATGGAGACTCCGCTCCATCGAAACGAAATAAATGGTTTGCTGACATGAAACATGGTCGCTGGCTTTATGTTATATTACATGAGCATTTGAGTATGAGAAAGCTGTGTTCAAAGTGATGATTTGGCATTCCATAAATGGAATAATTCAAATTATGCAGTTAGTAGCCGTCTATCTAACTATATTATATATTCTTATAATAGACACATAAATAACATATCATGTAAATAGATTTAAAAATAAACGTTCATGAAATATCAAAATTTGAGGCTAGATTTAGGGAAGTTTGGTACTCCATGCTTTAATTTCATAGGAAACGTTGAGTTCGATGATGGATCCATCCTCTCAATTGACGCAATCGGTTAAACCAACAAGCAAATCAGTGTATTTGTTTCCTTTGTTCCGGTTTTCTCCGACAGTTCTGAAAAGATTTAATGATTTTTATAGAAAATAACAATTGATAAATAAATATAACTAATACAAAAGAGTAAAATGTATCGTAGTCAGCAAGTTTCGAACCTACCCTACTAGGGGAATCTGATTTCTAGTCACACACATTAACGACTCGGACATTACCGCCAATATACACGTTACACAAGACCATTGACCAGTATAATAAAATAAATTACCTACGGTAAAATAGATGACTATAAGTAGCTGTAAGTGTGTTATATCGGGACATGTACATACAAATGACATACCAGAAAGGCAGTTACTGTACCAAATTAATCAAGTACCCGGCTATTACACACTACTCACACTATTTCAATAAAATATTAGAATTCATTTCCCAGTCTTAACGTGCGTTTGATTAAAAATTTATAGAGTGCCTGCCATGAGGCAATACAGGAGATCGAATTGTTAACATGGCACCCCCTCGTTGTTACCAAGACTCGAATATGATGGACAATAATTGACAACCTATTTAATAATGGCAATGGAATACTGAAAAAGAGGCCTTTTCTAACGGCGATGCTAAAAATACGTTACTAAGGTCCCTCCACCATTTTCTGGTGAATGTTAAACAACTTTCATGCAGTTCAAAAAGTCGAATTAATTAAATGCCATACAAGGGAATTATTACATGGCACCACTCAAAACGACACGCGATGGTAAGAAATAACATAATGACAAAAAGTCAACGTTCTGTTGAACAATGATTCCAAAAGTTGTCAGTAATCGATCTGTAGGGGTGGTGCGTCAGATGCAAAAGGGGTGTCCATGAAAGCAAATTCCATTGAAGCGGGTCATGATCGGAATTTGGCTTTCCATAAAAGGAATAACTCATACTGGACAAATAGAACTATTTAATACAATGAATCACCGTGGAATGAACATTTATTACTGAATTACTGATGATTACTGAACTCAAACACCGAGTACTACATGTATAAATCCTAACAGCCACAGCTAACAGCAGTTTCCATAGATAATCCTAAAGACATCCCTACAGTATATAAATTTACCCTTATTCTAACAATAATTACTGTAGTTTCGTGTCAATTTGTGTTAAGTACAAATTTAAATATCGGGGGACGTACCCACTGCAAAAACTCCCAATTGGGAATTGACCACACCCTCACAGAAACTTATAGAATTAGAAGGAACTTCCTTGTAATAAGAAATTTAATCATTTGATAGTTAATTAAAATTTTATAGTCACATGTTCTTTGTCCAATTTGCACATAATTGTTAATATTGTAAACAAATAGTTAAAAAGTGCAGTTTTCGTATCCAACAAACAACAAAACTACAATCGTTCGCCATTAATTTAGCATGCGACTTGAAGATACCAGAAAGATATCTTTCAAAACCTTACAACCACTTTTCCTCAAGAAACACTCTTCTTTTGTTGCTCCGTGAACAATAATATCGAAATATTTTTCTATTTTTGGTATATCTTTCAAACCCTGGTCGATACGATTGAATTTCGATGAAGCCGTTTTAATTCCCAAAGAGAGGCGATTCGTTTTGTATGTTCTTCCATGTACTTGTGTTGCTATAGTTTGGATTTCACTTCAATTTCACTTAATTGGTTGTCTACCTGAAGATGTAGATATGGTTTGTAGAAGTCTAGTCGGCAAGAATAACGAGAATTATGCAAGCTGTTGAGAATTTCGTCGATTTTTCGAATGGGGTAATGTGTATCCATAAGTCACTCGTTTACATCAACCTTGTAGTGCACGCACAATCAAACTCCCTCGCCAGCTATTGGAATTACTACAGGTGGAAATCCCCAATCGCTAATTTTGGTTTTTGCCATTATGCCTGCCTCTTCAAGAGAATCGAATAAGGTATTTATCATTCTTATTGAAAAATAGGTTTCGCCTTTTCTAGAACGTTCAAGTTAACTTTGAACCCCGAGACGCAAACAGCCCTTTCTTTGAAAATGTCAGCATATTGCATGATAATTTCATCCGTTTCTTTGATGTTACTTACGGCGATGAATTCTATCGATAATACTTGATTTTGTTGATCGATATCATATAAGTTCAATTCAATTCAATTTCCGGATCCATGCTCGGCCTAAGATTGCATCATAAACTTCCGAAACAACATAGATGTCATTTTTGATAATTTTACCGTTGAATTGGCGTGGGGAGTTATTTTTCAATCTGGAATGAAAACATCTCGTATTTATGATCGAAAATGTACTATTGATGACTCAAGCGGGGTGTTCAACTTGAGTTCCGCGAATTTTTTACGAAGCAAATATATGTAACCGCAACCTGTCGATTTCAAATTTAACTGATATTCCCGTGACGTTAAATTGTATATGATAACGTTGTAGGTCCTTGTAAGCAGGTCGGTTCTGAAAGATGTCCATAATCTGAAAATACCTATATATCTTAATAGTTCGCGGTAGTCGATGATGATTCTACTGAACTGTAACGACTTCCTGATGTACTGCCCTGACGCTGACCACGTCTGTTCCTTTCGAAGTTGATGTTGCGCAACGTACATTCTTTTGTGGTGCCAAATGTTTTTCCAAAATTATAATGAGTTTTTTTCGACATTTTTGGTACTAATATGGCTGAAATAATCTATAAATATATAATGCCAATTGAGTTTAGAAGTAGTTTTGCATAGTATCTTTGTTATGTATTACGTTTTTCATTTCTAAATAAATTTCAAAACGAGACATGTAATTACGAAATGATTCTTTTGACGGCTAGAAGTTTTAAAGTAACACTCGACACTCAAGCTGGATCCAGTGAAAGTTCGTGGATCAACATAGGTTATTGTCCACTGCGAGAATTTAACACAAAATTACTGTTAGTTCGCCATCGTAATTTCATGGTCTCGAGGCTCATTTTTGGGGTTAACTGAATCTTATACGGAAACAAATTTCTTTTCAGAATACTTTATAGGAATGTCCTCCTCTTAATTCCCAGCCATTGAGAGATTGTTGAGATATAATAAGATCGAAATTGCGATCCACGTCTGGTACTTTCGATAAATTACTGACCATCAAGAACTTATACTGTTCTTATTAATTTGGTTTACGTGTTTATCACGTATGTTAGCTGCGTCGTCGATTCACTTGGACCAGTAGATGCTTTAGTAAGCTTCTTGTGTAACATATTGTTACGTACGGGTAGCCACTCTACGAAAAACATGATGATCCGTAATGTGGGTTGCCGAGATTTCACAGAAGACTAGAAACTTTGAGAAACGTCATTCTAGAATCATCTAGAACAAATAAAGTAACCATAAATAAGCTTCCACGAAATCGGCAGTCAGTTCTAGTAACCAGGTGACAGAAGACGAAAAGCGAAGAAGTGAGATAGTAGGTGAGAGAGATATAAATTGTTGATTGTGGTATTGTTTGAGAATTAATTAGCGAAAATAAATAGTTTGATAGTGACAGTTGTCTTAATTACGCGATATTGGCGACAATATGAAATACTTCAGTTAGCAGCAGATATCAGTAGATGGCGATATACTGCCATAACTAGAAATTAAAAGTTATAAATTGTTTAACACATTGTAATTTCAAATAAAAAAACAATAGAAACTTGATCATTGTTTATTCTGTTAAAATAAAAATCGAACTTCATGATAAAAGTACATTTAGTATTTTTTCCAGAAAGTAATATATTTTGTTTATGTTAATATAAACATAAATATTTCATCACTTTTTTCACCATTTTATTCACGAAATCCAGTCGGAGGAAATTTATTCAAAATTTTTTCTACAGTTGCAGGAAATAGACTTAGAAACTTAAATCTAAGTCCCATTTTGTCAGTATCGGTCATCATGTTAAACCCAAATAAGAGACCTTTCTTTTGCTCGTCTGAGCAAGTCTCTTCTAATTTCTTTAACCTGTATTCAATTCCCATTTGAAGCAAAAAATTTCGTTGACTTACCGGACCATATGCCAAAATTCCACCACTTTTCAGAGCTTCCTTAAAATGCAGGTGAATTATATTTAAATATTAGTATATAATTATTCAAGAAGATAATTCTTTATATTTTATTTTACGATTGTTGTATTTGCCTAGCCTACCTCGATTTAGTTTACCATCAGTTTTAAAAAATACTATAATAAAACCAACACTTGGAAATTTCACTAATTGTTATTCTTCACTCAATACGTATTTCGCCTTTTTAGTTTACAAAGTTATCTTTAAATTTTTACACTCATTTTTCTACCCCTTCGAAAGGCAGCTAACGAAATTTCATCATAAGGATGATTTAGAACCTTAAAAACCACAACGGTGGTATGAACAGAAGCAAGTTATCTGGTATATATATATATATATTCTTCCTTTGTTCTTGTTTATGAATGTTTTCAATGATTCACTTTAGAAAAATTAATTAAATAATTTTATATTCAGTTAGACTTGCCTTTTTCAAACACAAAAAATCTACGTCTGCTGTTAAATCAGCAGAGCCAGGTTCCACCAAAGGGTCATGAAGCTGATGCTTTTTGAATGCTCTAAAACTGTCTTTTGATTCGCCATTATGGCCATAATCAGCTATTAATGCAATTCCCCCGTCATATTCAATTTTTTGAGAAATAAGATTTATAAGTGAAACACTTTCAGGTGATATTTCAATGTGGTCTCTGTTCTCCTCAGAATTAACAAAAAGCTTTACAATAGGTGTTTCTTCTCTTGCAATAATGTATCTGAAATATAATTAATGAAAACAGCTGTGTACATGTTCCATAGTATACTAAATGTAAATATCGCAGTTTTCAAAGTAAAATACTCTCTGGTAACATACGAATTCTTCGTTGCTAGGAAAAAAACTAATAGTTACAGCATAAAAAACACTTAAAGACAATATCTCTACTTTTTATACAAATCTGGTTTCTAAACGATATGTAGACAAGGAAGGCGAAAGCGTTATAGTACGAAGTAAGAGAATCCACCTTGCGTTGAAATTCGGTACACTTGTTCAGCATAAGATATGTGCCCACGATTAGGGCTTTTGCGGGGGGGGCTGTTATAGCATGGTTACCAACCTTCAGTAGCAAATCCACATTTTCTTTCGTTTTGAAGCTGCTAATGTGTCGTAGAGAACAGAAATTTGGTACACATGCGGAATTTGGGATATTTAAGGACACAAGTGTTCCGGGCCCCACTGAACTTAAAAATATATAATCAAAACAAATAATAGAAGAGTAGAAGAGTAGTAAGAGGTCGGCACACTGGGCAACTGATTTTCTTTTGACATGTGACTAGGATCCTCTGCTGAGATTTGAAACATACCCTGTCTAACTATGTCATTTATGCTGTCAGAATCAAAATCCTCTATATAAAGTCTATATCCTTTCGAAATATCACCGTGATATCCTAGCCCAACATGTCAAAGTTTAGAACACTCTTGCAGTAGTCGCTCACTCCACTCAATCTAATCAAATGAACATCAGTCGAACATTGACCGAGTTCCACTAGACGCTCTGGGTACTCTCGTGCTAGCCGAATATGTTTATTATCAAAAGTACAAGAATAACAATTTCGCAGCAGTTAGCAGTTTCGTTCACCTGACCAGTTTCCTCAGTTATAACTGATATTCCCAAACAAAACTTACCGAAAAGTCAATGCAAACTGCAGTTCATGTCAGTACACTTCACTTTCAAAACACAAACCACGCAGCACAATATTCGCTTGAAACTCTTTCATAAAATTAGATTGATCGATTGAATGTCAGGCTAGTCAGCGCCTGTTAAGAAACCATCTTTTCTCCCGAAAACGGCCAGCTCGAAAAAAGAGTATTGAGCCCTGGGACACTTGCTTGTGGTCATAAATTTCTCAATTATTGCACGTGTACCAAAGTACAGTCATCTACGACACTTTAACTTCAAAACAAACGAAAATGCGGGTTTGCCCCTAAAGGTAGGAACCATGCTAGATGGCATGACCGTGGAGACATTTCTTGTATCAAAAGGTAGGCCCTAACGAATAAGTGTACCAAATTTCAAAGATTGAGCATAAGATGCTAGGTAGGATCCATTCGTGCAGGTTACCGTTCGGACTATTAGCTATTAAAGATAGAACGTCGTCGAGAAAAAACATTAGTCGTTAGCGCTACAAATAAGATCCTTTGTTATTATATAGTATGTCTGGTCAAACACTGGAGTTGCAGCGCTCTAGAACAAAACTTTAAAACTTCAATCAATTATTTACACATATTAAATGCATCGTACATTGTTTTTCATATCAATAGAAAATAATAATGGTGTATTTAATTTTCTAGACTTAAGTTTAAATATTATTATTAATAAACTAAATTATAATATATACTGCAAAAAAACGTTTACTGATTTTTTATTCCTTTTGATTCAAACCAAAATTTTTCAATTAAATTGTCAACATTCCATAGTTTAATACATAGATTAGTGAAATCAATTTTAATAATAAAACATTATTTATTAAACAATTAGCGTTAAATAATGGGTATTTGACAAATCTGATAGACAAACTACTCAAAAATAAACATAAAAAGATAGATCTTGTTATATTTTTATAATAAATAAATAAATCATAACAAAAAGAAAAATGGTATCCAATTCGTTATGTAAGTAATTTTAGTCATAATATAAATAACTATTTAAATAAAGAATTAAGTTTGAATATTATTAGTTCAAATAAAAACACTTTAAAAAATTTGCTAGTAAACAATAAATTAAGAAATAATGATGGTCTTAAAAAGTCTGGAGTTTATAAAATTAAATGTGACAATTGTAATAGCAGTAAATAAATAAACGTTGCAAAAGTTTTTATCAAAACTACATACATTTGGGCTTGTTAAGCCTTGTTCATGAGTATCACAAAGTAAATACTAAATATTAAGGTAAGTGTAATATTTATACCTGGAATGATAACCATTGTTTACCCTAATATTTAGTATTTACTTTGTGATACTCGTGAACAACGCCTAAAAACCTGAAACATATGTAGAGCTTTAATAAAAACTTTTGAAACATTTAGTTTGCAACGTTTACTTATTTACTACTATTTACAAAAATGTTTCATAAAAAACCGAGTGATGTTTCGATAAAAATCATAATAGCGTTAATATTGGTAAAACAGGACGAAATTTCGACATTAGATTTTACGAATATGAAAGATCAGTAATAAATAGAAAAAACTGGACAGGTTTATCCCAAGATTGTTTGGATAATGACCAAGAGATCAAAATGTTTATGTTAAAGTTTCTAATAATAATATTTGTGTGAAATATTCCGGTTTTTATTACCTTTCTACATTATTAAAATAACACAATGTAAAAACGATCTAGGAAGTATTTATAAAGAAACAAAATAAATACCTTAATTTTGTTTCATGACTTGGATCTATATCTATCAGTACTTCTCGATATCCATTTTCTGTTTTTTGAAGTTTATGAATTGGTAGTGCATCAAAAAATTCATGAGCTATTATAATACTAAATCCTTCAGGTATATCAGTAAACCTTCTATACCATGAAATTGGAACACCTTCAATGCATGTACCCTTTCTGTATACCACAGCATTTTCATCATACTGAGATGTCATGCACAGCCTTTTTGCTTGTAAATTACTTAAAAGAGGACTAATTTCTACTAAATGTATGCTTGTACTATCTAGTATGCGAAAGTGTTTAAAAACTCTCAACATATCTTGACACAGTGTCCCTCGACCTGGTCCTAGTTCAATAATTTGTAAATTTTTAGGAGAACCTAGTTTTGACCATTCATTTAAAAACCATATAGCTATCATTTCTCCAAAAAGTTGACCCAACTCTGGTGATGTTACAAAATCGCCTTCATGACCAAACATATCTCGATGCATATAATATCCCCCATTGGGATTAGTTAATACTAATTTCATATACTCAGCAATTGTCATAGGTCCTGCTATTTTTATTCTTTGTGAAATGTGCTTTGAAATATCATCATTTTGCGCTTTTGTTAAATTGTCTGACGATGAATGTACCGTATAATATAATCTTACAAACTCCAGACGTTTTAAATATAATTTTTGAATTAAACGGATCATCGCATTAAACTATATCTAAGCAAACTATATTCCTGTTCATTGAAGTAACTTATTTTAAATAACTTTTCTAAATAAATATCAATAACTGACTGATAATAGGATATAACCACAGATTAGAGAGGTTTATATATATATATATATATATAACATATCAACAATAGAATTACATCGAACATTTTTAGTCTTGTCCACAGGTCTTGTCTATCTACACCACTTTCACATTATTTCTATTATTGGTGTGTTTGGTATTTGCCAGTATTTGCTTTTATTGCAGAAGCAATCACTGAAATTCACTAAATTGCATCCATCTGTGGTTATCACGGTTTTATTCATGTCATTCTGATCTGTGGTGTCTGCGGCTTCTTACTAGAATTCTGAATCACAGATCAGAGGTTTATAGATGAGGCACTCGATTCACGACATCTATTGACTGGTGTACACACTAGAAAAGAAAAGGCGGGGAATTTAAACTGATTGTAATTTCGTTTTCAGTGTCAAGTTTTACTCAAGTAATGCAATTAGAATTTAAAATGTAGCAATCTATTTTCCTAAGGAATATAATAAACCATAAAATATTCTTTTAGTTGGTAGATTGTTACATGTCAAATTACAAGTTCATCAAAATAATGCAGAGGATACATAATGATAAATATTGAATATGGCTAATAATATATTTTATTGTATAAAATAAAGTCAGCTATATAAATTGCGTTTACAATTAACAAATATACTCACTATTTAGTTACAGTAGAACCCCTCTTAACCGGCCACTTTAGCTATTTCAAAGGAAAATGTTAACAGAAATATAAAATAACACTGTTTTATGATGCAAATATATGTATGTTCAGATTTTATGAAGCATTTGAAAACGTTGAAAAAGATAAAATAGGTATGTACTGTACAAATTAACAATAATAGCAAAGTATTTTTTTTTGTTTTTGTTTTCGAAGAGGAAATCTTCGAAATACACTCAGCCGCCCGTGGGATTGGGTAGTGTCGGGTTCCCGAGGAAGGTGTCCTCGAACCTACCGACTAAAACCTCTCCCCCTCAGACCATTTTTTACTAGGCTGATTAATCCCAGAAAGGTTAACAGGGGTTATACTGTAATAATTACAAACTTACATAGGAATGAAACAATTGGAAAATAAATGAACAATTCCGAAGTCACAGTTAACATATTTATATATCTACACAACTAAGCTACTCGATCCACTTAGAGATGCTGTATAAAAAACATAGTGAATGTAACCATGAAAGTGGTATATTTACTTATCTGCAGAATCTAATGTGAAAATTAAGTGAGACGTAGATGCAAAATGGTATCAGGAAGAAGATGGAGTGCTGCCGCTGTTATCAGCTACAAGGTGTAGTGTTGCAATTGCCTGTACACCTTCAATCCGGAAACCTGCCAATAAAAAGAAAAAATTACTGACGAATTAACTGCGTGACAGATACAAAAGAAATTTAATTTTAACGTTCTTTTATTAACCATAATTATTTCTTTTGATAAATACTTTATTTTGTTTTACTTAATGATCATTATTTTTTTTTCACCTGACTTGTTAGTAAAATAGCTTGAACCCTTTTTTGTTTGTAAATATCGCATACGTAATAGTTGTCCACATCAGTGTCAGACAACTAAATTAAAGTTTTGTATTTATAAGATTCAAATTGGAAGAAATTTCGAGATATCCTTTTTACAAATTGAATAATCTCTAAAGAGAGTTATGCGCCCCTTACGCAAATTTCGCATACGCCATAGTTGTCTACATCAGTGTCAGACAACTATATTAAATTATTGTGTTTATAAGTTTGAAAATGGTAGAAATTCCGAAGTATTCTTTTTAAAAATTGAATAATTACTAAAAGAAATTCCAAAGTACTCTTTTTAAAAATTTATTAATTACTAAATAGGGTTGTGTGCCCCTTATGCAAGTTTTGCATACATAAAAGTTGTCTGCATCAGTGTGAAATTATATTATTCTTTTGTGTTGATAACTTTGAACTAGCGAAGGTTCAGTAAAAATTAAGTACTATAGCAACATATATTCTAAGCGAGGTGAGGGTATAATAGTTGCTTGTATCACTGTTAGCTAATTATAACGAAAAATATTTATTTGTGTTCTTATCTTTATTAAATTCTTTAAACACAAATATTGCTTTTACGATGGAAAAAGAAGAGAACAATAGTATTAATTTCTTAGACATTTCGATTTCAAAAGTAGTCAATAAACTTAAATTCAATATTAATCGAAAACCTACTACTACCGATACAATAATTCCCTCAGATTCTTATCATTCAAAACAAATTAAGTTTGTGGTGTTTCATGTTTACTTTTTAGATTAATTAGCTTACCTTTATCCGAAGTTGATTTCAATATAGAATTAACAACTATAAAATATATTGCTGTTTCTAATGGTTATTCGCCTATTATTATCGTCAAAATGTTAAATTCAAAATTAAAAAAGAAAATCAGCCAATTACTATACAATAGTGTTCCCTTTATTAAAGAAAAACCTATTTTTGGTAGTATTAAATATATTAAAAACTTAAGTAAAGATTTCAAACATTTATTTCAGAATAGATATAACTGTAAAATAATTGAAAATAGTTTTTTAAATCTCAAAAAAATTTTTAGTAGTACAAATAAACAAGATCCCATTGAAAAAAGTGGTATTTACCAAATACAATGTATTAACTGTCATGCAATTTACATCGGTCAGTCCGGTAGAGCTGTTAAGAAACGAGTGTCGGAGCATTTAGCAGCTATTAGGAACAAAAAACATCCTTCGAGTGGCATGGTTGAACACTGTTTAAACCATAACCACACGCTAGATATGGACAACGTTAAAGTTCTAGATTCAAATGGACCTAAAAGTAGAAAACTTTCTTTATTAGAATTATTAGAGATTAAAAAAGCAGTGCAGAATAATAAAAATCTTGTTAATAATCAATTAGAATTGTCCACTTACAATTTCCCCCTCCTCCTGTTCAAATAGAATTAGTCTCTATAAATAGTATCCTTAAGGTTTTAGATTTTAGTAATCTTTTGTACTCTTGTAAATGGCCGTATCGGCCGAAACATATGTCGAATTTTCGAATAAATTGTGAAACGTATTTATTTGTTTATTTTATTGTTATTTATATTTTGTATTCTTGTTCAAGCATCATCTTTTGAGTTTTGTCCTTTTATAATACTTTCGTATTTGTGTTTATATATTTTCAGTAATATTATGTTTCAAGCGTAAGGAGCGAATGTTGATACGGAAACGATCTGTATTCTTGAGTGTATCTATGAAGAGAAAATAACAAATGAAAGCTAAATGTAACAATTATGTATAAAGAAAAAGTAAACAGAGAAATATATATGTTGTTAATAAAATTATAATTTGATGTTAACTATAGATTTGGCGATCTTATTTTCTAAATTGCTCTTAAAAAAGCAGCTGAAAATGATATTACTTTCACTAAAGCAGACAAGGGTAATACAATTGTAGCTAGTTCAAAACTTGATTATGACAATAAAGTTTTAGATTTCTTAATAAAACTATAAATTTGAAGAAATCACAACCGATTCTACTACCAAGTTTCAGAAACAACTTAAAGCCGTCTTGAATGATTCAAAATTTTTAATTGACGATTTCTTAAAAAAAAACGTTTAACTTTGATGAATCCTCTAGCTCCTAAGTTATATGATTTATTAAAACTTCACAAAGATAACACTCCTATCAGACCAGTTGTCGCTTACCTTCAAGCCCCTTGCTCAAAACTCAAGATTTTTAATTCAATAATTAATAAAAACCACAAAATTTGAATCAAAATTTTCCGTTAAAAATTCTTCAGACCTTATTGCAAAAATCTCTAAAATATGTTTACCGCCTAATTGTAAATTAATCTCATTCGATGTTACTAACCTGTTTTCAAGTATTCCTCCGAAAGACGTTATAGAAATTATCACTAACAAGCTAATATCAGTTAAAACTGACCAATTTATTTCTAATGATATTTTGAAACTTCTAGGAACTTGTTTACATCAAAATTATGTTCAACGAAAAATTTTATATTCAAAATGAAGCCCTCTCTTAGCAGAAATCTTCATGAACCATTTAGAAATTAAAATATCATCACAAGTTATGTCGAATGTCTAAAGGGTTGGATTTTTAAAAAAGGTTTCAAATTCGAACAACTTATTTATTTGTTTCAAAAGAACACATTTAAAAGCTATACTAACAATTGATAACTACCGACAATTTCAGAGAAGCGAATAGCGCAAAGAGACTGACTTTCGATGCAGGTTACCCTACTATTTGTAAACTAGCCTAGACGAAGGAATTCGGGGGTTGAAATAAACTGTCGCCACCCTGCGATAACGTAGGCTGTATATAACACCTCCTCCCTTAGGATAAGACTGTCCTCAGTCGTCAGGCGAAGGTAGGATAAATTGGAGCTGAAGGTGGATTCAACGAATTTTCTAGATCAACTTATTTATTTAAACAATTATTTATTTTACACTTACACACTACTTAAAACACTTAAACACTAATGCAACAACTTATTTATATGACAAAGAAAATGTGTTATTTGTATCACTCGGTATAACGTATTTTTATTACCACTTATTTATATCACAAGGTAAATGCACTATTTATATCACTCGGTATATCGTATTTATATTACCATTCTACTATCAACTCTAAACTGTAACTGTGTACTTTAAAACTAAACTGTTTCTCTAACTATACTGTTCTTGACTGTCGACAACATAATATTTACAGAGGTATCGAAGGTTCTGGAGTAATCAGGTTTACTTATTCCTATCAAAGCGCCGACCGACGACCGTATAGGTTCCGAATAGATATTTAAAGGCGTCACCTATACCGTTAATTAATCCTCTTTTCGTTCTATATGATGATCTTAGTTTGTTTAGTATGTCTTCAGTATTGTTTAAGGCATTTTTTAGAGGTATGAAAGACGTCGGTGTGTGGTGAAGTTTCAAGATGGCAGTTTTTGCTAACAAATCTAGGTAGGATTGTCTTATTAGGGTTAGGTTATAATGGTAGAGGAATTTGTGATAATGAGAAAAAACGTGGGCTTGGCCAAGTTTTTCTTCCATGTAAGTTATTTTGTCGTCTAGTTTTGTTACTTTAGTTATTTCCGCTAGTGCTGGTGCTAGCAGCAACATTGTCAGGAGGGTTTTCATATTCCTGTAAAGAAATATGTTTCTTTAGTCTTTTTATTTTTCTAATAGGGTATTTCTGAACAGCGATTTGTTTTTGTCCAATGCATTCTATCCTATCATTTTCTTGTGTTAATACATGAAATTTTTGGAATTCTGGCGAAAGTTTCTTTCTTAACGGCATTTTAATGAATACGTCTTTGGGTGCTTGGGGTATTTCTTCTTTATTCTTATTATTTAGTTTATCTAAGGCCTATTGGTTTCGATCTTTGCCTTCTTTACTTATTTGTTCATATAATAGTTTTAGTTCTCGCATGCGGTTAGTTATTGTTAAGTTGTATTCGTAATGTTTTGTTATTTGTATCAGAATTATTCTTAGTTGTGTCGCTAGTTTATAAGTATAAACGTAGATGAATGTACCTCGGCTAGAGTAATAAGTCAACTTTTGTTTAGTCTACCAAATGAATTAATATGTTTGCGTGTGTTGCTTTGATACTCTTTTAGTATTGATACTTTTATACTTTAGTTAGTCATCATTTTGCTTTCTCTCAGATCGGTCAATCTTCTTTAAACTTAATTCTTAATATACGTTTAATAAACCGACATACACTGCGTTTTATTGATACTTTCAATAAATCGTTTATCAGGTTGTGTCCTGGCTCGTTGTGTCGATAGTGTTATTTTACGTATCCGCTGTTTAAAGTTTTGCGACAATGACGACCGTTTCAAGAAATACTGATGTTGCTCAAATCACTAAGTTTGATGGCTCCAATTTCCAGCTGTGGAAATTTAGCATTACCATTCTTCTAAAAGCAAATGCAAATGTGGAAAAAGCTTATAGCAGTACATGAACAAAAAACAGAGTTATCGAGGGAATTGATTTGGCAAAAGTTTTACGAATACAGAATGAATGATAGTGATACGATCGCAGCGCACATTTCTAAAGTAGAATCTCTCGTTAAACAACTCAAAGATGTGAATGAAAATATAAGCGACAGCGCTATAACTTCCAAAATAATAAATAGTTTACCGCCAAAATACAATGTATTCAGAACAGCATGGGACTCAGTTACCGCCAGTAAGCAAACAGTAGATAATTTAACAGCGCGATTATTAAAAGAAGAAACCCGAATGTTACAATCCGATGATGAAACTTCGCGACTTGCATTGCAAATTGAAGCTCTTCAAGCTAAGTTAGCAGAAAAATCGGAACAGAAATAGAATACAAACATTAGCGATTTAAAAAAGAAAACAGCTTGTCACTATTGCAAAAAGAAAGGACATTGGGCTCGAGAATGTCGGAAGCGGTTAGCGAAAACAGACAATTATAAATCAAATTCAAGTAAATCTGAAAATGCGTATATTTGTGACGTAAGTGTCTTGTATGCTGCAAGTTCAGATAAAAACAAGTTTGAATGGTTTTGTGATTCTGGAGCAAGCGCTCATATGACAAGTCAGCGCGACTGGTTTGTAAACATGAAAACGTTAAAGGAACCATTGTTTGTAAAAGTAGCTAACAATAAACTAATTCCAATAATCGGCTGGGGTACCATAAATATTCAGGTACATGTTGAAGGTCAGTGGCACGATAGAACGATGGAAAATGTTTTTTATGTGCTGGAATTGAAAAGAAATCTTTTTTCAGTGGGAGCAATGATTAATAAAAATTTCACTCATCATGTTTTTGGAGATATTTGTGAATTTCGTGATAGCAAAGGCAATTTATCATGTATCGGATCACGAAAAGATGGTTTATGGTTTATGAAATTTAGAATTAAAAACATAAAAGAGTGTAACTTGGCAAACCACGAAACCTTAAAAAGTGTGGAAAACAAAGCAAGTATTCCTATAAAGTTTGGAAATTATGAAACAGACACGGATGAAGAAATAGAACCAGAGGTAATAGAAGACCAAAATATTCAAGAAAATTAAGAAAAGAGAAAATTGAGAGATCGAAATGTCATCAAACGTCCCGACTATTATGGACCAGCAATTTATTGTTCCATTACTTCTCCCAATACATACGAAGAGGCTGTCCAGAATGATGATTCGGATAAATGGAAGACAGCTATGCAAGATGAAATGAATGCTTTGATGAAGAACAAGACGTGGAAGTTGGTATCAAAACCGGAAAATGTTAATCTAGTGGACAATAAGTGGATTTTTCGAATTAAAACGGATTCCAACGATAAACCAACGCGTTACAAAGCCCGACTCGTTGCAAAGGGTTTTTCACAACAAAAAGGTATAGACTACAATGAAACTTTGCACCGGTAGTGCGTTATGATTCGGTACGTGTGCTACTCGCGTTAGCGGTTGAAAATAACTTAGAACTAAAACATTTCGATATAAAGACTGCGTTTCTGTACGGTGAACTGGCAGAAGATATCTACATGAAGCAGCCAAAGGGTTTTGAAGGCACCAAGGATCCTGAAAAAGTGTGTAAACTAAATAAAACATTATACGGATTAAAACAAGCGTCACGCGGATGGAATCGAAAATTTGTAAGTAAAGTACAATTTTAAGCAATTGAAAAGCGATCAGTGCGTGTTTAGTGGACGGTTTGACAATGATGTTTTATATGTGGCATTATACGTTGACGACGGACTTGTACTTTCGTCATCGAAACTCGCGATTGAAACTGGTGTTGTCTTTCTTCGCCTTAATCAATTTGTCGCGATTGAAACTTTACTGAATGGTCTGAAAGAACATTTCGAAATTACTGTTGACGACGCGGAACAGTTTGTTGGACTCAATATCGAAAGAGATAATGTTAATGGTGCGATAATTCTACACCAGAAGCCGTACATCGAGCAAATTCTGAAAAGGTTCAACATGTTGGAAGCAAAATCATCAACACCTGCTGAACCAGGATTACATCTCCAAACACCAGCCGAAAAAGAAAATGGTACGGACAACGAGCATTATCGAGAAGCAGTGGGTTCGTTACTCTTTCTATCAACTGTAAGACGACCAGACATTTGTTATGCAGTAAACCAGGTGAGTCGATTTATGAATAATTGGAACGAAACTCATTGGAAAGCGGTTAAACGCATACTACGTTATTTGAAACAGACAATTAATTATAAATTAATATATCAAAAGTCAAAACCATTTAAATTAAAAGGTTATTCAGATGCTGATTATTCTTCCAATTTCTCAGGGATGTCAGGACATTGTGTCAGAAGTGCGGTTGGGTGAGAGATTCTTTCTTTTTCCTAGGTAGGTACATGGTTCTACATCGGCGGTATGGATCGTGTCGTCGGGGCAAGAGGATCGCCGTTACATAGTAGGACGCATGTTTTTCTTTATTTATTGGTGTGGGGTGCTTGCCTCTCACCATTTCTTGTACTATACTTGCTAAATGTGGTTTTTTTCATGTTGTCATGTCCAGGCTGCAAATTATGAATATTCGACGGATGTCTTTTGAGGAACCAATAGAGGTACGTCGACGTTTATTCCATGAAGAGCCTCAACTCCAGTATGTGAAACATCTATTTCCAGAAAGTATTTAGAGAAGAAGAAGAAGAACTTTTAGCCTTTGAGGAACCAATGGAGGTACGTTGACGTGTTTTCCAAGAATAGCTTCAACTCCAAGATGTGATGAATCAATTTCCAGAAAGTATAGTGTTTAGAATAAGATGTTCTCTGTTACTGTTTTCATTTTCTAATATGTGACATGACATCCTTAATCTTTCAGGTTGTCTGTCTTGTTATGATTACAGATCCGCAGATCCTTTCTTCGACGGATTTCTCCTGAAGAAGCAATGGGCTCCAAGATGTGATCCATCAACTTCCAGAAAGTATAGTATTTACAATAAGGTATTCTCTGTTACTGTTTTCATTTTTTAATAAGTGACATGGTATCCTGAATCTGTCAGGTTGTCTATCTTGTTGTGATTACAGATCCGCAATTATCTTCGACGGATGTCTTTTAAGGAACCAATGGTGGTGCGTTGACTATTTTCCAAGGAGAACCTCAACTTCAAGATGTACAACATCAATTTCCAGAATGTATTGTTTTTATATTCTGGTAGGTCATAACATAATCTAATATGTTAACTTGTTAATGTAGCAGCCTGTGTTAAGGTTGTGAGTTCTTATGATTACAGGTCTTCTACAATTTTTCCTGTTAATATGTTTGACGGTATGCAAATCGGAACTTTCACGAATAGTTTGTTATTTCTGTTACATTGTCGCACGGTATGATGTTTTATAATTTTGTATCATTTTGAAATTTTTATATACGATTTGGAAAATACCTCGCTCGTCTTGGAATATTATTTAATTTCGTTAAGCAAACTAAACCGTTTCAATGTTTTAAGCTTTCTTGGAATATCCTTCCATCAGTCGTCAGTTTCATTTTACGTTCATATTATATATTTTAGTGGCGACTGAAAGGAAATTCACAAAAAAATCTAACTTGCTTTGTTACTACGGTTCGAAAGGCTAAATATTCTTATTACGGGTTGTGATGTCGTAATTTTATGTGGTAGCTGTTGATGTTGTAATGTAGATAAATGGGGGTCGCTACCTGCGTAGATGTAGTATAGAGAAAAAGAACTTTTAGCCTTTGAGGAACCAATGGAGGTACGTTGACGTGTTTTCCAAGAATAGCTTCAACTCCAAGATGTGATGAATCAATTTCCAGAAAGTATAGTGTTTAGAATAAGATGTTCTCTGTTACTGTTTTCATTTTCTAATATGTGACATGACATCCTTAATCTTTCAGGTTGTCTGTCTTGTTATGATTACAGATCCGCAGATCCTTTCTTCGACGGATTTCTCCTGAAGAAGCAATGGGCTCCAAGATGTGATCCATCAACTTCCAGAAAGTATAGTATTTACAATAAGGTATTCTCTGTTACTGTTTTCATTTTTTAATAAGTGACATGGTATCCTGAATCTGTCAGGTTGTCTATCTTGTTGTGATTACAGATCCGCAGTTTCTTCGACGGATTTCTCTCGAAGAAGCAATGGGCTCCAAGATGTGATGCATCAATTTCCAGAAAGTATAGTATTTAGAATAAGGTGTTCTCTGTTACTTTATTCATTATGTAATATGTGACATGGCATATACGATGTTGTCGACGGTCAGTAAATAGTTATAGTTAGAGACACAGTTGCGATATACCGAGTGATATAAATAAGTGGTAATATAGATACGACATACCGAGTGATATAAATAATACATTTACCTTGTCATATAAATAAGTTGTGCATTAGTGTTTAAGTGTTATATAAATAGTGTAAAATAAATATTTGTTTAAATGAATAAGTTGATCTAGAAAATTCGTTACAGTATTTAGAATAAGGTGTTCTCTGTTACTGTTTTCATTTTCTAATATGTGACATGGCATCCTGAATCTGTCAGGTTGTCCATCATGTTGTGATTATACGATTTGGAAATTACCTCGCTGTCTTATTCTCAACGTTCTTTTCGTCTGGGAATATTGTTTAATTTCATTAAGCAATCTAAACCATTTCATTGTTTTAAGCTGCATTTTTGAGCTTTTATGAAATTTCCTTCCATCAGTCGTTACTTTCATTTTACGTTCATATTATATATTTTAGTGGCGACCGAAAGCAAGTTCACAAAAACATATACATAAGTTGCTTTATTGGTACGGTTCGAAAAGCTAAATATTCTTATTTTGGGTTGTGATGTAGTTTCATGTGGTAGGTGTTGGTGTTGTAATGTAGATCAATGAGGGTGGCTTATCTGCGTAGATGTAGTATAGAGAAAAATAATTTTTAGCCTTTGACCATTATTTATGTGTTAACAATTCTATGAACAAAACTCTTTATGCTTGATTAATAGTTTTATTTACTCGAAAATATTACTTCCTTTAAATCTCCAAATCATACATCGACAATTAATAGCTCTTCATGTCTGTGAAATGTTGTGGTTTGGACCCACCACATAACAAAAGATCCCTCACGCTTGGTTTTCATCATTGACCAGAGCGTGAGTATTATTTTTCCCGTGTAGGGAGCCTGCAACCCCCATCGGGCGCGTTCCCGGGTATTTATATTTTTGATTATAAATGCCATTTTCTAAATAATAATTTTTACTTCTATTTAGAAATATTTTAACCCATTTTCAATTTTGAAACTATTACAATAACTTAGTTTTTACTTTCATTGGTGTTTGTCTGTCTGTCTTGTTGTGATTACAGATCCTCTATTATCTTCGACGGATTTGTTTCGAAGAAGCGATGGGCTCTAAGATGTGAAACAGCAATTTCCGAAATGTATGGTTGTTATTTTCTGGTAGGTCATAACATAATGTAATATGTTAACTTGTTAATGTAGCAGCCTGTGTTAAGGTTGTGAGTTCTTATAATTACAGGTCTTCTACAATTTTTCCTGTTAATTTGTTTGACGGGATACAAATCGGAACATTCACGAATTGTTTGGTATTTGTATTACATTGTAGCACGGTATGATGTCTTATAATTTTGTACAATTTTAAAATTTTTATTAATTCTTCAATAATTGATTCGACTCCTTTCACACTGGAGATATATTATTTCATATATAAAAACTATGTACCTATATGTAGACATTGTTCTATTATTTTTTGCTAATTATACCTATATTGTAGTTATTGCAAATATAATAAACACATTATATATATAATAAATATACTTAGGAACCTAGTTACCTAGATTTTATGAAACTACTTTTGTAATTTAAATTGTTTTTCAAATTACGATTCCTCCCTTTTTCTTCAAATGTTTTAACTTTCATTCATAAATACAATAACTATAAGTATGTAGATTTATATTGCAGTTGTATTACCGTTTCTTTTTTATTTTATCGTCTTTTTACATACCTTTTCCTTATCCATATTCTTCATTTTTTCTTTTGAATAATGTAAACACCTTGTCATATATTTCACCGATTTAACGATAAATAATAATAAAAACGAGTAATTATAGATTTTGCCTATTTACCGGCATCAACTATGTACAACTTGTATATATTGTAATCTATCTGTTGTATGTACAAATTATAACAGCATCAAAAGGAGTAGCAAACCATCAACAGCACATATCGTCATCAGCAATTTTATTTCTAAAATGTTTCCTACTTAATAGACAACCCTCATTGCGTAAACCTTGCAAAAAAAATTATAGATAAAATACTTCTTCTCTTATGCAACTCCATGTCACGAAGTACTACAGCGCTATCTTTGGACTGTGTATCACCTATTTCACAATTGACAGAGTGAACATACCCTGTTCTGAATATTAATCACAGATATTAATCATTGTTCGACATTTGGACTAAAATATTCAAATGTTTTGTGTACTGCCCAGCAAATAGCCGCTCAGGCTTATTTGTACCACATGTGCCGCCCTCAAACATTGTTTTGCAAAAAACCTTGTATAATCGGGCATATTATAAAAAAACTAACGTGATCTAAGCCAACCCTAACTCAATCTAATCTAAAAAACTTTTTGGTTGATTTTTTCTGGAGCCCCACAAAAAAGAAAAAATCACTCCAAAATTGTTTTGTTAAGTTAGGTTGGGGTTAGATTAGGTTAGGATAGTTGCGTTTTCAAATTTTTGATTTTTTATCTTTACTTCCCTCGCCGCCCTCTAAACATCTAAAAACACTAGTGCTGTACAAAGTTATCCTCCTCCATCCATTTCTCCTTAAGCCCCATATAAATGCTTCTTAGTTGAGTTAATTAACTTGCTTGTTGTGCAAGTTAATAACTTTTTTGTAAAGCAAATTAAAAATGATCTATATTGATATTTCAGCGGTTGTGTAGTATGGGCCTCAAGGGTGGCACATTATTTTTTAATTTTTACTCTTTATTAAATTAGCATATTTATTCAAATTACCACGTATTGCTTAGTTGACTAAATACGAATGGCATCGCTGAAATAACGTTTACTATTCTACCTCTGAAAATATTATTTTAGGCAGGTGAATGTGCTTGGAGTTACTACAGTCTTCGAGTATTTAACTTGACATAGTCTGTGGTAATTATGAAAATCGACAGCAGTTAGCTGTCTAGACGTGTTCTAACCGGCACACCCGGAGGAGCCACGATTTTAACCGAATGCCAAATTTAGTTAAAAAAGGATATTACGTCGCAAAAAAAGTTAAAATAAACAAACCTTGGCCAACCAGCAAACAAGGTTATGAGTATTTCCCTCTTTTTTAACTTTATTCAACTCTTTTTTAACTTCATTTGACTTCTGTTTAAACCCTGTTTAAATTTCATTCGGCATTCGCCTATATTCGTGGCTGCTCCGGGTGTGACGACCAGAGATATTCATTTTGAAAAGATCTATGGCATGTAGATAACAGATAATGTGGTAAGGTTAAGGTAACAACTGGTAACATAACCGAACATAACAAAAAGTATCCAATTTTCAAACGAAGGAAGCGAAGTGTCTTATGGAATTTATTAGTGGTTAAACACAGTGTTTGCGGTTTTTGACTATTTTTGTAAATGAAGTGAATGGTAAATATATATATCTTTATTAAGTAATAATATTTAACTTTTATTTTCTTGAATTTGTTTAGGATCCTACAATTGCAAACATACCGCCACCGGGTTACGGTCCTCCACCAGCAGGTATGGGAAGCTCTCCAGTACTTCCTTCTGTGCAGATACCTACCATGTCACCGTTTCCATCTATAATACCCCCATTCAGTATACCTCCTCCTGGCTTTAACTCATTTCCACCACCAGGATCTGGTAATTCTGAATGGTCAGAACATAAAGCTCCTGATGGAAGGACTTACTATTATAATTCAATAACTAAGCAGAGCTCATGGCAAAAGCCTGATTCTCTTAAAACTCCTACAGAGGTATTTATTTACGTATATTATATTAACGAGCCAGAACCCTTTACATTATATATAATCACAAAAGTATTTAAATGTATTTGTTATTTTAACGTGATATGTTGATAAGATATTCTTTAGTTACTTCTTTCACAATGTCCTTGGAAAGAATATACTGCAGATAATGGCAAAGTTTATTATCATAACATTAATACAAAGGAATCTAGATGGGTCATTCCTCAAGAATTAGAAGAAATAAAGAAGAAAATTGCAGAAGAAGAGTAATAAATGTTATTGTTGAATTGTTTCTATTTAGTCATATTTGTCCTTTTAGGAGTAAAACAACCACAAGTACTTTAACCCCTAAAGCTGTAGAAGTTTCAAGTCCAAATACAAAAAGCAATACATCTTCACCCAAAGTTGCTACACCTACCAGTAATTTATTTTTAGTTTTTCTGATTTTGCATTACTTAATCTACTTTAATTTTAGTTTCTAGTCCTGGAAATAAGAGTGCACTGGAAGCCTCAATGGCAGCTACATTAGCTGCGATAAACTTACCAAAACCACCTGCAGCTTCTAAAGGTAGATTAATTTATTATATATTTCTACAATTTGATTAATCATTGTGAGACTTTATAGTTTCAGTTTTACTAACTCAAAAGCAACTTACATTGGTTATTAACATAATATTTGTTTAGTGGCTAACCCCTAATTATTATAAACTTATTTCTTAAGCCGGACATGTGTATTGCCCACTTTATAGGTATTATCAATATGAGACTGGTTCTAGCTTTAAATTTTATAATCAATGCTAAAATCGGTAATCTTGAAGCATTGGGGGTGCAAGTGACTTATATGTAATAACTAGAAAGGAAAAGAAACCAGAAACGTAAATATGTTAAATTCCATAAGAAAAAATTCAAAAATAACTTTTATCAATTGGTTGAAATTAAACTTTAACTAACACATGCTTCAACATCCATGTAGTGGCATATCTAACAAAGAAAAATGTGAATACGTTTAATGCTGTAACATAAAGTTTGTAAAACCTTTATTCGTAGGTTAAAAAAATAAACATTAATGGCGCATGCTTCAACAAATACATGAAAGGGGAATTTAAAGCCAAGTAACGTGTGTATTCAATAATCGTATTTTATCTAAAAACGTAAGTAGATCTACGATGCCTGAGTAGGTATATACTCATGCTTCACGAAACGTGTTTAAAAACATAAGCAGACTTAAGGTGTCTGAATAGATATATATGCATGCTTCACGAAACGTGACCTGGTTAGGAAAAGGAGTTTAAAAATATTAAAAATAATTATCAATTACACCTTTTGCAATAATTGGAATAAAATAGAATTGGTAATGAGTCCTAAACTTAAAGAAATTTGAAATAGTTTGGTAAACAACTTTTTTTAGAATAACTAAAATCATTAAATAACCAGAGTACGATTTACCATGGAAATTCAAATAAATAACAAATGAAACTTCTTGAATTTAACATTTATTATTAAGAATCGCTTACTTGAATTTGATGTTCATAGGAAACCGACCACTACACACACTACATTCATTTTAAATTCTTATTAAACTAATCCAATGTTGACAAAGAGGTAGAAATCGTATAGCAGATAGCTTTAAACAATGGCTATAGGGTCTCTTTAATAGATAAAATAAATAAAATACAGAATAGTGTTAGGAAACAATTATACTCTGTACCAAAAGAATAGACTAATACTTGCAGCTTTATAAGATTTATAAATTATTAAATGGATCTTGAAGTATGCTTTAGTTAAAGTTTAATTTCAACCAATTGATAAAGGTTATTTTGAACTTTTTTGACGGTATTGAACATATTCATGTTTCCTCTTTCTTGCCCTATCCTATTTATTACAAATAAGTCATTTCCATCCCCACGATGCTTTAAATTTACTGATTGGTTAATTGTTTTGAGTCCTTTCATTTTCAGTACTGTTGGACATAAATTTTATATCTTTATATATACAGGGTTGCTCATTAGTGCGTCAAAGTCCAATATAGACTTTATTAAATGAAATTAGAGAAATTTATTTTTATGAAAATGATGCAGTATCAAAAAACGCATATTTTAAAAATAATTTGACATATACAGGGTGATCCGCTAAACCGGAGCACGTTCCAGGACACTTTTTTTATATGGAACACCCTGTATATTTTTTGTTTTTTATAATCTACCCGTAAGCACACTAAATCAAATCAAAAACAAATAATTAGCTGGTAGTAATGTAAAAGTAAAAATATCTCTGAAATTACGAGGTTTAGGTATAGGATATTATTAACAAAATTAAACATAATTAACGCACCATTACAAAAATTCAATCATATACAGGATGTTCCATTTGAAAAAATTGAGAAATCGCTCTTGGAAAATCTTTAAATTGACTGCACCGTAAAAAACATCCTGTATAATAAAATTATTATTTAATTACTTTTTATGGTTAGTACATCTGTTGGCTACATAACTTCAAAATATTTCGTCTTAACTAATCGTAATACTCTCTCATTGAATTAATATGCCAAATTCTGTCGCAACCATTTTTTTTACATTTTCATTAATAACTCAACAATGCATCATCCAAAACCAAAAACCAAGGGATCGTTGAAAAGAGAATTTTAAGTAGATTATAAAAAACAAGAAATATACAGGGTGTTCCATTTAAAAAAAGTGCCCTGGAACGTGCTCCGGTTTAGCGGATCACCTTGTATATGTCAAATTATTTTTAAAATATGCGTTTTTTGATACTGCATCATTTTCATAAAAATAAATTTCTCTAATTTCATTTAATAAAGTCTATATTGGACTTTGATGCACTAATGAGCAATTTATATATATATAAATTATCTTGGGAATAAAAAAAAATAATAATAATAGCACCTCCTGTAATGTTTTTCTTCTAAATTTTGAAACTTACGATTATATACTAACTTATGCTGATGACTTCATCAAAAAGTTATTCCAAGTTACCGTAGTTATAACCGCAATCACCAGAGGATAATAATAGCAGTAATTAATTTCCAAACCATTGAAATTGTCACAAAAAAAATTGTGTGCAGTTTCCGGTAATCTGCTAACCTAGTTTTTTTTTTATAATATATGTGACATGTAGTTCATCTGTAAATTTAGTTTGGCAAGTAGATACTCTTTGTAAGGACATTAGCAAACATTATGAAGTACTATAATTAATAAACAAATACCAACAGATGGAGATATGGTGCATTTTGTATTTATGATTATTTCCAGAAGAAGAGCAATCTTCTGCAACTGAAAACCAACCAGTTCCTGATAACAACAACACAGCTTTAGAACCAAAAGGGTTTAAAGATAAGAAAGAAGCAATGGAGGCATTTAAGGAACTTTTAAAAGAATATAGTGTTCCATCAAATTCCTCTTGGGAACAATGTATTAAAATAATACAGCATGACACAAGGTATATTTCAATAACAAATATTCAATTTTTAAAGCAACAAATTTATTTTAAAGGTAGCTTACACAACTTATCGGACGGGCGTTTAGTATCGAGAACTAAATAACCGACCGCCAGTGTTGACACAATAACCAATGACCAATATTTCTTCGAGCGAGCTGATGTCAAAAATGAGCGAGATTTTAATTTAAAGAACGAGATTTGAAAGAATTACAAAAAAAAGAAAATAAAACCAGCTTGATTTGCTTTGCTTAAATCTTCAATTTGTATAGGGTAGCTATAGCACACTTTATAAACATTATTTGAAATGATGCCATATAGTCAATGAATGTGCTGTGGCAACGCTATCGATCGCTTTGTTGTGCGTATTAATTATTATTATTTCAAATCAGGGCAATCTAAACTAACCATAACTTAACCTTCAAGAGGCGCCTAACATTAAAAAGAAAAAAGAAAAATAGTAAACAACAAATAAACCAATGGAGAATAAAATAAAGCATTGGTATTGCCCGGGAATAGAAAATCCCGGTTACTGGTGTGCCAAGCGAGCAATCTACCATTGTAGATCGCCTTACAAAATGACGTGAAGCATTACAACTTCTGATAAAGCGGTCAGTTGTTTAGTTCTCGATACTAGACGTCCGACCATCCGTCTGTCTAGTTACTCTCTATTTTAAAATTTGTTATATAGAATATCAATTCTGCTTATTAAGACAATGCTCATTTGTTCACATAATTTTCAGATATGAAATGTTTAAAAAACTAAATGAAAGAAAACAGGTTTTTAATGCATATAAGACACAAAAACAAAAAGATGAAAAAGAAGAAAATAGGCTTAAAACAAAGAAGGCTAAGGAGACACTTGAAGATTTTCTGATGAATTCTGATAAAATATCGTCGATTACAAAGTATTATAAATGCGACGAAATATTTGCAAATTTGGAGGTAGATTTTTATATTATTACAAATTTTCAAGTCAAGCATTACTTTTTGTGATTAATATTTTTCAGGTGTGGCAAGCAGTACCTGATACAGATCGGCGAGAAATCTATGAAGATGTAGTATTTACTCTTGCAAAGCGAGAAAAAGAGGAAACAAAGGTTTTGAAAAAACGCAATATGAAGAAATTATCGGAAGTGTTAGATAGTATGACTGAAATACAGTACGACACAACGTGGAGTGAAGCCCAGGCGATGCTATTAGGCAACGACTCCTTCAAAAATGACGTTAATTTACTCGGTAACATTACATATTTGTTCAATAAAATTGATAGCAAATATTTTAAGGACCTGATGTATATCAGCGAACACAGAATCATATAAAAGCTCCTTTCGGGGTATGTTAAGCGTCTTAGTTGGAACTGTAAAACAGCCAGCGGTACCTTTGTGCCATGCTATCTACAGTGGGGCTGTAGCTCTAACGCGTTAGCTTATAAAATTAATTTTTAATGTTATCAATGACTTTTCCAATTAGTTTTTCAAAAATGATTTTATGCAAAAATAACTACTCAGCTGGATGCTACATGTAACTTTAGGGAATCATATTTCAGTTTTCTATTGAAATATGAATAAGTTATTTTTTTATATCAATTAGTTATTAAAAACTAATTATAATTAATAAGAAAGAAAAATGTACCAAGGTGGACTAAAATCCAAGACAGTGAAATCTATAAGCCAACGCGTTACCGCAGCAGGTAGATGGTATAACAAAATATTTAAATTATGGCACTGCTGGCTGTTAATACATTGCAAGCCGTGTATGTGACTTCTGTATGATTATGTGTTCGCGTATGTGTATATAATCTGTTTCCAAAACTTAAACATATGTTAACGTTGCTTCTTGTATTTTCCATTTTGCGATTTTCTTGAATTATTTAGCGACGATCCTTTCGCTTTTCGGTATTATTAAGCTGACTGTCAACGAAGATTTAAGAAAATTTGGCAAAAAACAATCGTCAATTAAAAATATATCTTTGGCCAGTATTCTATGGAAACTGCGAGACGTGTATCGCGATTTTAAACTCAGTGTTTCTCATTATTATGCCGTAGACATAGTTAGCTATGCCGTAGGTTCAGTTTTAGGAGTTAATATCCTTATTAGAAAAAGACTTCCTTAAACATTATTGAATCCCATAATAAGTACCAAAATTCTACAGAAGGCATTCACTACGATGTCTATATTTATTCAATATTTACTTGTTCCATTTTCCAATCCGCAACCTTAACTATAATAAATAAATAAATAAATAAATAAATAAATAAATAAATAAATAAATAAAATTAATCAACGACACAATTTCTATGCTGCAACTGCCAGGAGATAAATAGTTGCTGACAATAGAAATACATTATTTGCTTACTTTTGCTTGCAACAAAGAAAACATAGTTGAAAAAGTAAAGAGGAAAATATACTTTAGTTTCATATTCTTCATATAAAGGAGGAGGTACATTTTCCTTACGGAAACGATCTAATCATAAAATCATTATTGATTTATTTATTATCGCTACTCAGTATTAACTAAAAGAAAATAAGGTTTTTGAGGTTTATGCAACTTTTTTAAGTTATTTTAAAACAAGTTCTCCATATTCGATCGTTATGTATCTAGTATATATGCATATCCGCGATGTTCTTAGCCATTGAACCAATTTTGATAATTCTTTCTCTTTATGATTGTAATATTTCAAGAAAGCGTTTAGTGCCTCCCACATTATGCTATTTCTTTTATTTATCATTCTTTTTATTATTTTTAATGTGCTTGTTCCAAGCCATAAACGGGTTTCATTTCTTTACGAAAATGGGAAGGAAGGGCATTGTGAACAAGTAAAAACGTGTATGAAACTCGTAACATAACTAAAATTAATAAGATATCTGTTTAAGACTTATTTCTATCTGTTTTCAATTTATACCTACATAAATTCACTCTTGAGAAAAAATATTAATATTTCAATATAATGTGAATTTGACCGTATATCACAAAAAATTGTCTGCTAGCTTTGATTGTATTTGAAAATCGTATAAATATTAATAATGAAATACTTGAAGAATTTGTAATAAAGATTAATTTCAATTCATTAATATTAATTAATTTTTACCTACTGCAGATTACCTCAAATTAATGAGAAAAAAATTGTTACTGCTGTCACGTCCTCTTCGGGAATCAAACCCGGAACCTTTGGCTTTACGCACCACTAAGCTACGAGAGGTCATAGCGTAACGACGAACGCACTTAAAAAGGGACGGAATCGTTGGAATTAATGTATATTACTATTAATCAAATAATGGAACATTTCGGAAAATAATGAGAGATAATGTATATTATTATTAATTCAAAGGTCCCGGGTTCGATTCCCTGCGAGGGCGTGAGAGCAGTAATAAATTTTTTCTTGTTAATTAGAAATACCTAATTTGTAGTGGGTAAAAATTAATTTACATTAATGTATTGTAGAGATATATTGGGAAATGTACTAATTTTGTAGAAAATTATGAAAAAGCTAAGTGATATTTTATTTGAATTAAAAATATAATTTTAGTTTTTGATACAATATGATCAACTCATCCTTTACCAAAATATATTGACTATTTTTATGATTACTGAATTTTACTTTAAGTTGATTTTGTATAGAAACCGTATTCTTTACTTTTTTTTACTAAATAGGGATATATGAATTTGTTATTAATAGCTAAATATTTCATTCAAACTTTCATTAGTGCATATTTTGTTAAACACTTTGATTTATACGCAGATAAAATAATAAACGATACTGTAGTAAAAGTTACTTATGCCGATGATCGTTATTGATCCAAACAATATTGTTGAGTTGTCGAAATAATTAGTGAGAAAACGGCATTGTGTTTATTTGTTTTATGTGTGTATACAAATATATCATCTTTTATTAAAAATACTTTTATAAATTTGTAGCTTAACTTCTTTTACAACGATATAAATTAAAATATTACAGCAATGGATAAAGAAGATGCTTTAATAGTATTTCAAGAACACATTAAAGACCTTGAAAAAGAATATTTGGACGAAAAGGAGAGGGAAAAAAGACGTTATAAAAGACAGTGTCGTAAAAATCGAGATCAATTCTTAGCGTTGTTAGACGTATTACATGATGAGGGAAAATTAACGTCAATGTCCCTTTGGGTAGAGCTATATCCTATTATTTCTGCAGATATACGATTTTCTGCTATGTTGGGTAATGTTCACATATTTACGTAACTATAAATTAATTAATTCTGACATTACTCATAAGTCATCTTATCTTGTTACTTCTTAAAAAATGATGAATTAATTAAAACTGCAAAGTGAATAATTTGTTTTGAATCGGTGAAGAGGTTTTTATAGATTATAAAGTATAGATTTGAAATGTATATCTTTTAGGTCAAAGTGGATCCACCCCTTTAGATTTATTTAAATTTTATGTAGAAGATTTAAAAGCCCGATTTCATGATGAGAAGAAAATAATAAAAGAAATTTTGAAAGAGCGTGAATTCGATGTAAAAATTGAAACAACATTTGAGCAATTTGCCACTGTTGTCTGTGAAGACAAGAGAAGTGCTTCGTTGGATGCTGGCAATGTTAAACTTACATACAATTCTTTACTAGAAAAGGTAAGTAGCTGATAATAATAATGAGTTGTAATTTTTTTGTGGATTTGTCTGTTATAAATTATTATTTATTAGATAATTTTAGCAGTGTTGTATTCTGATTAATTTATTTTTAAAAGGCGGAAGTAAGAGAAAAGGAACGTATAAAAGAAGAAACGAAACGAATGAAAAAGTTGGAAGGAGCTTTCAAAAATTTATTAAGAGAAATGAATATTGACTATGAATTATCATGGGAGGAAGTGAAGACTAAAATAGAAAATGAAGAAGAATTTTTGGCTTTCGAGTCTGATAGCGAACGAATTAAAGTATACAAGGTAATCATTTTGATTACGATATACATTGCAATTACAAAAAACGTTTGTAACCATAGTAATAGTTTAATTCAGCGTCAGTCGTTTACCGTTGAAACTATCCATAGCATTTACAGTTTCGCTCATTTTGGGTTTGATAAATTTTCAGATTAACACGTTACACGCCCAAAAATAAGACTTTACAATACAAATCATTCTTTTCAGGATTTCCAACATGAAATGGAAGAGTCTTGTAGTCATCATCATTCACGGTCTCGTAAATCCAAGAAGAAAAAAAGTAAGAAATATCGATCATCAAGTACCAGTGAATCCGAATTGGATAAAGCAAAAAAATCGTCTTCACACAGTCACCACAAAGCAAAAAGTTATAGTACCAGTGAAGAGCTGAGTGAAGAAGACCACAGTATAACCAATAAAAAAAAGAAGAAGAAAAAACACAAAAAGAAAAGTGTCAGCGTGAGTATCGGTTTTATTTGGATAATATATTTTTTCCAGATAACATGTTTATCGGTATAAAATTGTCACTAACAGAAACATTTTAATATCTTCATTGAAGTGCGTTGCTCACATGTGATCTTTGGCAAGAAATTATTCAGTTTTCTTAATAAAATAAAATTTAATAATATAACTTATTAAATTTCTACGCACTATGTGTTCATTGCGGTTGCTTCTAAGCTGCCGTCGGAGGTGTTGACGCGGTCGCTGCTCTTGTTCTGCGTTAGCCGTATGCACCAGACGCACCAGGAATTCAATTTAATTTTTATTGAAATAAAGGGTTGCGTCTGAAGCAGCAGGAAACGCACACTTGTTATGAGTATCTATCTTTTAAATAAAAATGTTTTTTTTTACGTATATTAACATCGTAAACGTAAAATCCAATTTCTATTTAATTCCTACTTGAAAAAGCTGTGTTTAACTTTTATTTATAAAATGCATAATAGGCGTATGTATATATGTGCTAACTTTCAGCTCTAAACGAATAAAGTAAGTTTTAGTTTGGATTAAATATTTTGATAACAGTGTTTTTCAAATACATCACTTCAAAGTGTTATGCATAAATATGAAATGATATAATTATAAAAAGCGCTTGAATATAATCTATTATTATCATTAACCATATTATCATTTAACAACTGACAGGCCATTTTATAAGAAATCTGGTTTTACTTTAAGTCTATAACACTTACAAACTCAAAACTTTGGAACCTTTTCTTTCCTTGTACATTTCACATAAGTAGATACCGATCACAAATACTGTGTAATTTTTATTTGACAAATATAGGCTAATTTTAAAACGTTTAAACCATAATTGAATTTTTTTATATAAATAGAGAAGTCCATCTCGAGAGCCTATAACTAACAGCAACCCTACATCAAAAAGATCATCTCGCAGGACACCCCAAGATAACGAAACTGGAAACGCTACGGTAACTTTCACAGAAGCTGATCTTGAGAAACAAAGGGCGTTACTCTTAGCACAATTGAAAGAACCCGAAAGCGATTAATGCCTAATCCTCTAATAATATTAATAAAGTACTTTTAATAATGGCAAATTTTATTTTAAAATGATTTCTTCCTTTTAATGGCTAATATGATAACTTAGATCGGTGCAATCTTGTTGGAACATGTTTCAATAAAAGAAAACAACAGTGTTTAAGATGTTTCAACTATATTTGTAAATACCTCTTACATATGTTTCAACCAACCGGCCATTCTCAGAGTAATACATTAGTACTGAAGATACAAAAATATTTCAACCTATATATAGCTTAACCTTTGATGTAACAATAGTGTGATTAACTGATGTTATCCTTCTTCGGGTGTACAGGCCGTCGTCGGTTGGAATTGCTTCCTAACGTTTCGCTAGCACGAGTGGCGAGCTTCTTCAGAGGTCTATCCATTTTCGCTGTTGGTTGTAGACTGTTCCTTTCTCCTACGCAGATGGTATTTATGCCTGTGGGTAGGGGGCGGAGCTTGTTCTGCTTCAGTAGATTTTGATGTGTCGATTGGTATGGTTCGTGCGTTCCTAAGAATTGGGTTCGAAGGATTTGTGAACCAGAGGACCTGCAGGCAGAGCTGGAACACCTGCGGACGGCCTTTCAAGCAAATGGTTACAACAAAAAGGAGATCGAGAGATCAGTGGGCTTAAGTACATCAAGATCCCGAAAAACCGAATTACAACGCACCACCACTCAAGCTTATCTCCCCTATGTTCCGAGAGTCACGGACAGAATCGGCAGAGTTCTGAAGAAGCACGACATTGGAACTATTTTCAAGCCGACAAAGAAAATCCAGCAAACCTTCAGATCAGCGAAGGACAGGAGGGACGCACTTGAAATTCAGGAGTCTACCGCATACCCTGTTCCTGTGGCAAGGTTTACATTGGAACTACTAAAAGATCTGTAGGGACAAGACTCAAAGAGCATAAAGCCAGCTGCCGACTAAGACAGACTGAGAAATCAGTAGTAGCCGAACACACATTGAATGACGGAGAACACAAAATATTCTTTGAAAGCTGCACCTTGCTGGCATCAGTCAACGGCTATTACAACAGACTGACCAGTGAAGCCATAGAAATCCACAAACACCCGGATAATTTCAACAGGAAGGAGGAGACCCTTAGACTGAATCAGATCTGGAACCCAATTCTTAGGAACGCACGAACCATACCAATCGACACACCAAAATCTACTGAAGCGGAACAAGCTCCGCCCCCTACCCACAGGCATAAATACTATCTGCGTAGGAGAAAGGAACAGTCTACAACCAACAGCGAAAATGGATAGACCTCTGAAGAAGCTCGCCACTCGTGCTAGCGAAACGTTAGGAAGCAAATCCAACTGACGACGGCCTGTCCACCCGAAGAAGGATAACATCAGTTCGTCAACTGGCCGCGAAAGCCTTAATCAATTTGTCAATAGTGTGATTATAGGTCCGAAAGTAAGAGTGGGGTGGGATTAGAAAATAATTCTTTTTGATTGTTAATCAGATGTTTGTTTTTATTTCTAAGGGCTTTTTTAATTTCTAAATTCTCATATAGTGTAAGATCCCAATATTTGTGAACGTCATGGAGGATTTTTACATTCTCTAAATCTAGCGTGTGGTTTTTATCGTAACAATGATCGGCAAAACCTGTTGTTCTGATTTTGTTTTTTATGCTATATGCGTGTTCCTTCCTCAAAAGTCGAAACTTACCCCGAACTTAATGAGTGTAAAGTGTATATTAATGCCTAATTTCTCAATGTCTTTTTTATTAACTTTGGTTATTGGACAGTATTTTAAACCTTTGTGTAATAAGTTGGATTCATCCTGGTTAAATTCAGTAGTTGTTAAGTTGATTAGTCTCGGTCCAAAATTAAACCGAAAGTTTTCTATGGTAACTTCGGATGGAATTGGATTTTTAATATTTTGTTCATGTTTTAGTCTATTTATTTTATGTTGCTCGTGAACTATTGAACGTATCTCTGTTTGAATCTCCATCATGATGTTGTCCAGTTGTATATGGTGTAAACGTTTAATTAACTCCGTATGCAAAAGAAATAAGTGTTCACCTAGATTTTGTCTGTATTTCTGCCACTTCTTGATTTCAAAGGAAAGCCATGTTTCGATGAATTTTTTAAACGCTTTTTTCACTTCACTAGATTAATTTTTACACTTTACACTCATAAAGTTCGGGGTAAGTTTCGACTTTTGACACATCCTGTTAAAGTGGGGTTTATCAAATTAATTGTAAGGAATGTCAGGCTCTATACATAGGAAAATCGGCAAGAGCCGTAAAAACTCGGATTAAGAAACACGCATATAGCATAAAAAACAAAATCAGAACAACAGGTTTTGCCGATTATTGTTGCGATAAAAACCACACGCTAGATTTAGAGAATGTAAAAATCCTCCATAACGTTCACAAATATTGGGATCTTACACTATATGAGAATTTAGAAATTAAAAAAGCCGTTAGAAATAAAAACAAACATCTGGTTAACAATCAAAAAGAATTATGTTCTAATCCCACCCCACTCTTAGTTTCGGACCTATAATCACACTATTGTTACATCATAGGTTAAGTTATATATAGGTTGAAATATTTTTGTATCTTCAGTACTAATGTATTACTCTTTGAGAATGGCCGGTTGGCTGAAACATATGTAAGAGGTATTTACAAATATAGTTGAAACATCTTAAACACTGTTGTTTTCTTTTATTGCTAATATGATGTTGATAACTTATTCAAAATAGTTATTTCAACGTGAAAAATTATATAATTATATATTTAATACTAAAAATCCTATAATTGAATTAACTAAGAAGGGATTTAATTTTTTTTAAAAACGAAGATACAGATGAAACACCCAGGATGTGTTACTAAATGTCTTTGCTGTAGGGATAATTTGAACTTTTCACGGTCAACAAATGAAGTAGGTATTTACTACGGAAATTTGGACCGCGGCCTTTTACCCCGAATCTTAGTTCTAGCATTTCTCACAGATCAAATAATTCTAGCGATAGGAGACGTTGCTGGTGATAATTTTTAGAATGTCTGGTTCCAACAAGATGGAGCATCTTCACATTTATGTAGACCTACAAGGAATTAAGAAAGGTGGTCAGCAAGGTCATCCGATCTATTTCCACCTGACTTATTTTGTAAAAAATAAAGTCTACATTACTAATCCTCTTGATATGTGTAAATTAAGACAACGGATAATTAACATATTCATAGAGATACCTCCAATAAATGCCATCGATAATTTTTATATCTCTTGCCAACAGTTTGGACCTCAATCTCATAATTGAAGCTCCGCAACCCTGAACACCGTGCCGAACTAAATGCCATACAGAGGGAGCTCAAAACTCGCCTTACGGAATTGCGCAGCGCTTCTTTCGATCACTACATTTCACAGTCAGAAATACACCTCCAAAGTGCTTGGAAAGTGATGCGCTCTCTCCGAAACAGAGCTCCTCATCTCCTTCCCCTAAAACAAAACGGCATCGTTTACTCTTCAGATAAGGGCAGGACTGTAATTTTCGCAGACTCGTTTTGCCTCCAATGTCTCCACTATCAAGCCCTGTGGATCTCGCCGTTTTTCATGAGCGTACCGCATCACCGCTCAAAATTTAGCCTAAACTGATCCCGATTTCAAGCCCGCCAATCCCCGTCAAATTCTGCTTTCTGGAAACAAGGAATGCCCCAGGTGCTGATAAAATCCCCAACGGAGTCCTAAAAGTCCTACCACCGAAACACGTTACCGCTCTCTGTAACACCATAAGCGCTATTATCGGCTCCACTACTTCCCTTGGGTCTGGAAGGAAGCCCCTGTCATTCTGCCTTCCAAAAAAAGGGAAGCCTCTCAACTCTCCTTCAAGCTACAGGCCCATCAGTCTGTTCATTTCTCGGAGTAAAGAATCTATTCTACTCGACCATGTGGTGCGAAACAACATTCTTCCCGAATTCCAACACGGTTTCCGCCGCCGCCATGGCATAGCCAACAACTCCTCCGTGTTTCTGAACATATTTCCGATTACTTACATAAACGCCGCCACACCAACATGCTTTTTATCGACGTTCAACATGTCTTTAACCGGTATGGCACGAAGGACTCATCTTAAAACTTATCGCCCTCAACAGTCCACATTTCCTCATCGGGGTCCTTAGGTCCTTCCTATCAGACAGAACTGTTCGTGTCCGAGTTGGTTCTGCCCTATCTCCTAGCAGACCAGTCAATGCCGGCGTTCTCCAAAGCTCCAACTTATCGCTCCCTCTGTTCAACCTGTTCTGCGCAGACATTCTGTCCGACCCCTCCATCCTCTCTGCCCTTTACGCCGACGACATCACCCTTATTAATTTCGTGCAAATCATCCTACAATGCTCCGCTAGAATTAACAAATTTCAGCCCTCGCTCTTAAACTGGTACCGGAAATGGAAACTCTCCATTAATGAGACCAAATCGGAAGCAATTTTCTTCTCACGTAGGCTTCGAAAACCACCCAGGGCCGTAGCCAGCCCATGATATCAGGAGGGGCTGAAGGACTTTTTGGGTGGGAGCAATTAAAATAATTGCAAAGTCTCAAAACATTTCTAATTTTCGCAATTTAGTCATTAAATTTTCGCAATAACTCAGACAAATCAATATTCTTCGTATAAATTTTTTCAAATGCCAAATGAATTAAATTAGCTTGTCGTTGGTGCTTCGTAGACATTCTTTGGGGTCTGTTAATGATTGATCCGTGTAAGTACCGAGAATGCTGACTCGGAAACAGCTGTACTACATCCAAAGGTACGGTCGCTAAAAGCTTGTAGGTGTCTTCAAATGCGGTTCGTTTGTTATAAATTTCAGCGAACATGTCGTCAGGGCCGTACTTTGAGCAATAATTATTCACATTTATTTCGCATGGTGATGGTACCTGGATTTATAATTTCTTCAGAATTCCTATTTCATCGATGTTCAGTTTCTCGACATTTGTAAAGCTTTCAAAATTTGCGAAGGATCGTCATCGGTTTCAATTATGAAATCCATAAAAAAATTGCTTGCTTTTCTTTGTCTCTTCGGATTCGGTCTATCTTGAGATATGTTGAATTAATATTAAGAGCTGTTGTGACTTTATAAAAGATGTCATCGAAGGATGTATCATTCCTCATTCCTTCCAAAGTTTGAATGACTGCGTCGACGACCCTGATGGAATCTATTAAGCTCGACTCTCTAGACTGTAAAATTTTGTCAGCTGGTTCAATTATTTCCAAAAAGATAGTTCATTCAATACCAAAAACTGAATGATTTCAACGACCAATTTAAAATAGTGTCGATTCCATTCCAAAACTTCTTCTCTAACCAAAGTACTAATTTCCTTGTGAGTGTGACGCCGTTGTATTTTTTCATTCCATTTCATTATTGCAATTTTGTGTACTTCGGTTGAGGCATGCTTACTAAAACCTTTATCTTTATCGGCAGTGAGTGCTTTTTTCAAGTTATCAAAACCCGAAATAATGTAGTTTTTTTTCTTTTGACAAAATTGCCGACAAGGGTAACAAAACGCTGCATCTTTCGATATAAAATACTCGAGCCAGTTAAAGCGCCGGAACCACTCTTTTTGGAAGCTCCTGCCCTGCCTATTTTTGGGATAACTGATGACTTACTGCACAATTGGGTCGCCGATATTCGAAATATCAGCAGGCGCATCGTCTAAATTAGGTGTGCATGACTTCACCACGTTTGTTTTGTTGCGAAGAAGAGGAAGCAGCTCTCGCCGTTGTCTCATTTGGTTTGCTCATCTTTATGAGGAACTTGTCCATGCCCGAACAAAATTCTTCTACGTATTGTTACATTTTAGGGTTCAACAACTTTTATTTAACGTAAACACGAACTATTTTTTTACAAATAACAATACTTAGGGTCACGAATTATATCACTATGTTTACACACATCAAGCTAATCTGGCTGAACTGACCGGACCGTCTATCTAATTTACGAGAACAAATAGCATGAATCAATAATTTCGCAAAATTGATAACGGGAACCACGAGAGCCCATGTTACGGCCACACACGATTCTACACGTCGCGACCCATATATATCTCCAACGTGTTTCGTTTTCTCGAATTCGTTCAGACAACACTGACTCATTCTTCCGGACTCAGTACCGGCACGCCACAATATCTACAGATTAATGTAAATGATTCATAATCCTACCTTTTTGTGATTGTCTTATTAATACATAACTCCCTCCTTATCGAAGTAATAATCAGGTCCGTTGTCTCAGCTAATAATCGATCTCGTCGTAGTGACGATCGCTCCTATTCCGTCCCGTTCGAGCCGAAAGCTAATGAAGGTTGGGGTATTGGCGCAATGGCAAGTGTTATTACAGTGAGTTGGAGACCGCCGCAAACACGTAATATGTAACAAAACCAGCGTAAACAGATCGCTTTGCATAGACAAACGGGAGGGGGGATGCAGCGATGGATCGACCTGCTTTTTTTTAAATATAAATTCGATGTGGAAATTTCTCAAATTTTCTATAAATGCCAGCTGTTGACTGAGGGGGGGCTGAAATCCTTCTAGGGGGGCTCCAGGGGACTGAAACCACCCCCATCACAGTAAACAACCACCCCATCAAATGGAGCCCTTCCGTCACGTATCTTGGCGCCGTCTTCGATAGAACGCTATTCTGGCGTAAACACATCTTATCCACCAGTGGCAAGGCCCTACGTGCTTTCATCTTCTTCAAGCCCTTCATTGGAAACAACACCGTTTCTCTCCATACTAAAATCCGCGCATTTAACGCGATTATCTGAAGTCTTTGTACATATGCCATACCCATCTGGGGCTGCGTTCCCCCGCCGCCGCCTTCGGCTCCTTTTAGGCACATACATGCGGATTTTTCACTCTACCTTAAACTACCGGCAGAAATTGCGATAAAGAAACCGGTCTTACTTCTTTCCCCGACGCTGCACACAGATTCGCGTCAAATCTCCGCACTTCAGTGACAGATCACCCGAACCTCGGCATTTTCTGCCATTTTCCCCAAACCGAACGAACGTTTTAGAATGCCCTGTCACCTTCTTATTGTTGCGCGTTTTTAACCAGTAATTGTCTTGAACTTGTTTCAAAATTCCGACCCGTTATGAAAGTTTAATTTGGAGCACGTGTTATACCAACGATTTTCGTAGTGTTTAGTTATTTTGATCCGAACAAGCGCATTTAATCGGTTCCACTCGGTTTTGATGAGTTTTTTGTTTTCGACAAAAGTCTGTAAATTTCGCGTTTTCTTTTAATTAATTTATCTTATGGGTGCTGTTGCGTTGATGGCGTTTTGAACGGACGTGTAGATTTTGGAGAACATTCTTGAATGTTCTGGTCGTGTAAGGCGCATAGGACGTCAGTAGGGGTGATATTTAGGTCAAATGACCTAATTACATAGGAAGGTTGGTCTGTAGCTGCGGGTTTGAGAGGGAGGTGGGGAATGAGAGAAAATGCGTTTCGGATCAATTTTCGATTTGTCCGATAGCAGCGGTCGGAGAGGGGAAAGTTTTTTAATCAGGTTAGGTCAGGGTCCTTTGAGGTAACAAGGGCTTTGTTATCTCGGTAAACAGTCAGGGACAGGAACAGGAGCGTAGGTATACTTTTCAAAAGTGAAAAGAGGTCCTTTTGATTGCTGACTTGTCCGGGATATTTGACAGAACAGCTTCGAAAACTGGCGAAGTATTGAGTAGGATAAGCTTCGTCGGTGATTTGCAATCTTCGAAGGTTGATGGTCAATCGACGAGCTGCGTGTCTTTGAAGTTGTGTAATAATAGTGTGTATTCTGTGTGTGTGTTTGGTTGTCAGTTTATCAGCAGAGTAAAGCAGGGAATGTTAAATTCAGGGGGACGTTGCGTACTCGATCCCTATAAACGTAGGTTAATTTGTAATGCGAAATTTGTTTTACCTGTAAACTGCTGGTCTGCTACTACCAATGTCGAATTATGTTGCAAAGCACAAAGCAAAGGCTATCGAACAAATGTAGGCTTTATCGGCTGCTGTTGTTGGTTGTTTGAAGGTTGCTCTTTGTTGCTGCTACAGCTGCGGTATTTTTGCTTGAATCAAGAGTTTGGTAAGAACAAGCGGCAATTAACTTAATTTATAGTACCTACACCTTAAGAGTGGAGATAACAATGTTAGGTTCCAGCAAGGAGTTGTTACCAAAATCTATTTGGTTCGTAATTTCCTTATTTTCATTTATGGCTTTTTTTAATTTCTAGGATCTCGTATCTGTCTAATATTGGTTCTTCTTTTAAATTATGTGATAATTTAATATTATTTTTATATACAGTGGTTAGCTGGCTGAACCCGATACATATGTTTATTAAATTTCATATAACTGGTAAGATATCAAGATATCTCGTTTGGATTTCTTAATATATATACATATATAGCCGAGCAATCTGTGCAATTGATTTCGTACACTGCTTTTACTAAGAATGCCGGGTTTACCAGTCATGTTATTGTTGACAAGAAATTTACCTACAGTAAAATTATACCTATCTTTTCGCTAATGGTGCCATCATTTGGAAATAAAAAATAGTAACCCATCAGCCCCAATATTATACGGTTTGATAAAAATACATAAAAAAGAAAATCCAATCAGACTTCATTAATAAAATAAATAAAAGACACACTTTTTTGAGTTTCAAAGTTTATTTGATAAATACCACGACTATAGTTTCGCCACACAGTGGCTTCATCAGGTGGATGAAGAAATTATACAGATTTATTAGCAATAGCGGCTTATATACTAGTTGTTGGGTAGGTAGAAATATTCAAGGGGTGGGAAGTTTTAAATAAAGTTTAAAAATTAAAAGTTTTAAACCAGTGAGGAGTTACTAATCTCTAACTGATCATTTAATAAAATATTATCTTTGTTATGGTTGATTATTTCTAATGATTCTAACAAATTTAACATTTTAATTTTATTGATGACATGTAATACATCAAAGTCTGGGTTAAATTTATGTTTGTTATTTAGCAAATGTTCTGCGTAACTGGAGTCCGCTCTATGATGTTCATAACTTTTTAAGTGTTCATTTATTCGTTGTTTGAATGTTCTTCCAGTTTGTCCGATGTACACTTTATTGCAATCACCACACTTTAACCTATAGACGCCAGATTTCGATCCTTTATCTAATTTGTCTTTATTATTTTTAATAAAATTTCCTAGAGAGTTGATAGTTTTAAACGATACTTGATTTTCATTAATTTTCTTTAGTTCTTTTCCTAATTTTATGGAGATGTCTCCTACATAAGTTAAACAGTTAAAGTTATTACTTAATTTTTTTGTAGGATAAATAGAATTTAATGTCTGTTTTTGTATTTTGTTTTTTAACAAGTTGGTAATTAAACTTTTTGGATATCCATTATGTTTTGCTATACAATAAATCCTATTGAGTTTAAAATTTACTTTAGAAAGAGGAATGTTTAAAAGTTTAAAGAGCACGGAATGAAAATAGGATAATTTTTGAGTGAAAGGGTGAAAAGAAGTTGAATGTATTATCGTATCCGTTTCTGTAGGTTTGTGGTAAATTGAGAATTCGTGCTTGTTATTAATTTTGGTAATTGTAAGATCTTAGAAATTAATTGAATTATTGACTTCTAGCTCGACGGTAAATTTGATTTTGGGATGTATGTTATTTATAAAATGGAAAAATTGGTCTAATTGTCTTTTGGTACCCTTAAAACAAACAAGTATATCGTCTACATAACGATGCTAGTAGTGGCAAAGCTTAAAAAGATTAGCTAATCCTTCGTTTTGTATAAAATATTTATTGTTAAACCGAACGTAATTTTGTTTTAAACAGATGTCGAGAAGTAATAAACGGTTGTTATAGTCATTTAAAACTACGACCCATTCGTTAGCTGAAGAAGGTATCTCTAATGTAATGGCGTAGCGTAACAAACCTGTAGACTACAACTTCGACAGTCATCTACAGTGGGCAGCTTGATTCCTAGGTCGAATATTGTACCTGGAAGTCTCAGTAGCAACTGAATGTCTACTAGTTTGGTTGGGTCCTCTTCAGCCGTGTGGTTTGGATGTTATATGATTGTATATATTTTTTTGGTTAATTGTTTGTGCGTGTGTGTGTATGTATTAATTAGGTATGTGTATTATGGTTTGTGTGGTTAGTTGATTAATTGCCTATTCAGGGTAGGTGTTAATTCAAAGGTACCTTGCGTACTCCGTCCCAGTAAATGCTGGTTAGTAAAATGAATTAAAACATTTACAACGCGATCAGCTTCAGCTATCGAACAGACCTGAAAGTTGCTGACTGTGAATTGTAGAACGTCTGGTCGCTGTGGATGTCCTTGGAGTTCTTCTCAGCTATATTTTCCTGAAAAGGAAAAAGCAGAGCTATCGAACAAAATAGAGGGAGAGAGAAACGCCACTGGTCACTCGGAAGTCGCTGTTTAGATTAGTTTGTTGGTTGTAAATTGCTGCTATCAGTAGATCTGGTCGGTTCGGAAGCTCGTTGTGGAATAACGTCGACTAGTTTTTTTTTGTTTTCGGGGAGGAGAGGAAATCTTCGAAAGACACCCAATCGCCCGTGCGACTGGGTAGTGTCGGATTTCTACCGACTAAAATCTCTTCCCCTCAGGTCGTTATAGGACCGTTTGATTGGGTACTCTTCAGCCGACGTCGACTAGATTGTGCGCTCACATTTATACTACTTAGAGGCGGAGACTGGGCTATCCAAGCGTGACGTCATCATCTCGTACTCCCACCTTTCTAGTTTTTCGATTTTGTTTGTTTCAGCACAGGATACCATGTCTTGTTGATTCGGAGTCCTTCTTTTTTGTTAAAGTTGTTAGGATGTTTGTGTATCTCTTTAGCTTCCTTATGAAGGCGGGCATGATATTGTGTGGTAGGTGAGAGTACGGTTGTCTCTTCGAATTTTATTACATGACCAGGCTTTGATAGTGCGTACTCAACTACTGCGGATGTCTCTGGTTTGACAAGTCGGCAGTTACGTTTGTGTTCTTTTAGTCTGGTGTTCACGTGAACTGAACCGCAGGAACAGAGAATACTGTAAACCCCCGTGGAGGAAAGTGGTTCTCTTTTTCCTTGGCCGAACGAAACAAATCGCGTATTTGGCGGGTTAGTTTGTAGATTGTTCTAAAATTGTGGCGTTTGAATAGTTTCCCAATTCTATCTGTTACTTTTTTGATATAGAGTAAGTAGACAGTCCCCGTGGTTTGCACTGGCGCAGGTATTGGTCCATATCTTCTTGGATGTGCGGCTTTGGTCACTTCTTGAGGCTTAAATCTATTGACTTGTAGGGCTTTGTTTAAGTAACCGAGCTCTGCCGAAAGAAGATGTGGTTCACAGATCTTGGTGGTACGGTCTACGAGAGTTTTTATCATCGCGCGTTTCTGCCCTGGGTGATGATTAGAGCCCTTATGAGGTAGCGGTCAGTGTGTGTAGGTTTTCGATACACTTCATGTCCTAAACTACCATCCGGTTTTTTGATTACGATCACATCAAGGAAGGGAAGTTAGTGGTTGTTCTCCTTTTCCATAGTAAACTGGATATGCGGGTGGATGGAATTGATGTGACGAAGAAACTCTTCTAAGGCTTGTTCCCCGTGGTTCCAAACAACGAAAGTATCGTCAACGTAGCAATTGCTGACGAAACCGATCAAATCGACCACGGCCTACAAGCTCGAAACATCATTCTACTACAATGTTATTTTGGTATATGTACCGTGTATACATCTATATGCATTTAATAAAAAGTGGTTATTTTAATATTACAAATAGACACTCCAATTTTATTTATCTGTATAGATTGAAAACTTTCCCAAAAACTAATTACTATTGATACTTTAATTAAATGTGTATTTCTTATGAGAAAAGATCTTCACTACTTGTAATTGTTTAGTATATGGTAAACTCTCCAGCGCTCAATGCTTTTTTTGATAAAACTAAGATCTTTTGCCACTATATGTAATTTTGGTGGCCTACCATATTGGGTTTATTTTCGTTTAATTAAACATTTCTTAAGATCGAACAAAAATAAAAATATGCCCTTGGTTAGCGTTCAATATCATAAATAATATTCCCCCAAGTTTCTCTTTAGCAGTAAATATTTTTATAATCAATACAATATCTTAAACCTATTTGAATAAAACTTGACCAATATTTTCTGATATACCTACATATTAATATTAATGTATTTCAAGTTTGAAATAAGCTTTTTTTATTTCAATTTCACATTCAATAGAAGACAACAGATATGTGTACATGAATTTAAAGATTTTCTATATACATCCTATTATCAATTAATATAATATACTTACAAATAAACATGTAACAGTATTCCAAAACATTAAAATTACTTATTGATGAATAAGAAACTACTTCAAATTTAATCTTAAAAAATTTATTGACTACTTTACATTTTTTTTTTCAGCAGTATTCAAAAGGAACAGTTTTAGTATAGCTAAAGGAATTTGTACAGTTGTTAATAAAATTTGTGAAATTAAACTTAAAAATAATTTCTCATTATCAACAAGATGTACATCATGTTTCACAGTGTGACATGCAATTAATTAAATTTATTAAAATTATTTTCACTTAATCAATAATTGCATTTATGTACATAAATTAGTCAACTATTCCTCTATCTCTAAGAATACCATTTACATGATGTGATATACTATTGTAATACTTCAATTGCACTATATACCTTTTAGCCCCTTCAATATCACTATTCTTAAAACATTTGGATATTTTTTTACAAATCTCAGACATAACTTCTCTATTTTGTTGATTTAGCATCTTTAATTTTTCTGCATTCTCTGCCTTTTCAATCTGAATTTAAAAATCTTAAAGATTACTAATAATTAAAAACCTACAAAAAATTACACATACCTCTTCGTTTATTTCCATAATTTTCATTAAAAAGTCTGTATCTACTATTTTTTGATCTTCGTCTATTTTTTCTCCTTTTAACTGAAGCATATGTAAAGCTCTATTTAGAGGTAATTGTAATGTATTATAAGCTCTGTTAATGAGTGATGAATATTCCTGTGAAATACTTTTTTCCTCCAAACTCCTGAAAAGTATTATTTTAGAAAGGACATACTTCAAACAATGAGTGATATCCATCTTACTTATTGCTAAATTTATCTGGATGAATGACATTTTGTAATCTACGATAACTATCAGTTAGGCATTTTGTATCAATATCAAAAGATTCCTTAATGTCAAACAATTGGAAAAAGTTCTTAGTGTCATGAGGTACCTGAATAAAATTACATTTTGAACAGAACACTTCTTTTAAGGTACCCTTTTCAACTCCACATTTCCAACATTTTAACATCTTTGCATGATTGAAACGCAATATACTGAAAACACCATCATTGCTAATATTGAACAATGAATTTGAATTATTTGCATGTTTTGTCAATAAAAACAATTGTCTTCTTTCTGGGTTAAATTGATGTCCACAAATAACTGTTTTTGCTGATTGGGAAAAAAGATTGCTCATATTTTTAAAGCAAAAGTTCAACATAATTAATTCAATTTATAAAGCACATAACCATTTTAATGTGTAATAAACTTTCATATTCTCAGCAACTAAAACTTTGTAGTTAAATTTAAGTTATTTACTAATTAACCCATAACCAATCCAACAGTAATTGCATGAGTGTATAACACGTACATATAACACTTGCATTCAACCTTTTTAATTTCAATCAGAAATTATGAACATTCCATAAATTGGTGATATAATAACAGTCACCTACAAACACTCATCGACTACAATTTATTTGAGATGTTGAGAATTAATGTAACGTAATCATTGAATGAAATAATCGTAATAAAATTTCTCAACAATTGTTGGTGAAAAACTAAAAGATTAATAAAACAATAGTGACATTGCATTGAAGTGATACACAAAGTTAGATATATCAACAACAGGGAGTTCCATAACAATAAATAATGAAATAATAAATTGCAAACATTTCAAGGTAAGTTAAGGTTAAGACCACGGATTAGAGAGGTTTAAGATGGTTAAGACAGACCAAGTAAGTCAAATAGTCTAGCCGTAATCACAGATTAGAGAAGCCGTGACATCCTGAGGAGCTACGAATATAGCCGAATGCTAAATTTACTTAAAAAAGGACATTACCTACGTAAAAACAGTCAAAGTAAAACAAAACCTAGGGCAATCACAACCTGACTTAATCCACCAAATAAATTTATAAATTAATCCTCCTTTTTTATTTTTGTTCGACTCCATTTTTAAGTCTATTCGAAATTCGGCTACATTCGTGACCTTTCCGCGTTTGATGTCTAAACTTAAACGTCTATAGTCTTTCTTTCTGCTAAAGCATAAACAGCTGCTTGAACTGTTGCAATCTATTATCTATGGTTGCAATAATGTAATGAAAGGACAAGCAAAGGACAAGTATCAATACGAAGTTGTCAAATAAAGACGTATAAAGGTAAAGTATATGTTAGTCCACACAAAGACTATTAATAATAGTGTAAAATTCGTGGTAAAATTTACGAGATAGTACGTGTCCCTTTCGTGGGTATTATAAAACATACGAAATTATATAAAATAGATATTAAAACTGTTTAGTAAGAAATATTCACCTGGAAGATTAATGGTGATAAGTGATAGCAACGCGACGTCATCAACAAATTAAATTGAACGTTGTTAGCGTGGTGGGTAAATTATTTAGTGGATAATAAGTCTTAACGATAAGTCGCGATTACAATTAATTACGTTTACATGTACATACATGGTAAAAGAAATAACATTAGTTTATTACATTTTTATTTGAATTGAAATTAAAGATTACAGTTTCTCATAAAATGTATTGTTATGAAAATAATTTTGTCAGTTAAAATATATATTTACGAGTGTGAGTGCATTTTTTATCCCATTTTTTTTTGTATTATTTTAGTGATACTGACTAACAATAAGTAATTAGTGAGTGTGTAATTGCATGCAAGGAAAATGTCTCACTATAGTGATGCTGAAGATTCTATAAAAAGTTTTTCTGGAGATGAAACTGATTCCTGCCTTAGAAAAAGAAAGATTTGGGACCCTGATGCAGAATCGATCACCTCAGAAATAAAGGAACTTCTTAATGAAGATGTCAACTCATTGGTAAATAATAATAACATTTTATATGGGGTTATAAAGACATGTATGTAACAAATAATAATCGAAAAGAAATTTAATTGAAATACTTGTAGAATATACAGGTGGAACAGAAGCACATATTTATTAATAATGTAGGTTATCAACTCAGAATTTCCCTCTTCTCTGAAAACAAAAAAAAAAAAAGAATATAAGTTAACAGTTTTAGTTGCCACTGAACTGTTCCAGCTTTTTGTTACTGAAATTAGGGGCCATTCAGGTACCTATTGTGAAAGCAAGTGGAAAAGGCGGGGTTCAATGTTGCCTTACTTTTGCTGACAAACAGAGTAGGGAAATGTTTTAAATCTTACATAAGATAAAAAAATTACAAAATTGAAATGTTTTCAAAACAACAATGATAATCATTCAATTAACTATGGACTATGAGGTATCATTGGCCATTATAAATGATTAAGCATAACTTTATTTTTTGTTGTTAATTAACAGCATGAAGTGTCACAACTTATAATATACTTATTAATATCAATACACTTGCTTTTATTGTACGTGCTGATGATACAGCAGATTTTTGTAGTGCTGATAGTTGGCACGAATTACATATGAAACGTAATTTTATGGGTTTTAAGTCTATAAATTGGCAACTAACATTAATAAGATAGCAATATTGACTTTGAGTCGTTATAGAGATTCAGTACCTTTTGAGTTCAATATTAGGATTGATTGACATACTCTTAGAAGGAAATCCGCTTGTAGGTACCTAAATGTCATTGTTGATTGTCATTTCCTTTGGGATAAACATGTAAGAAGTATTATCAATAGACTGAAGTACTTGCTTATCGTTTTTTTATGGACTTCAATTTTTCCTCAGTACACTTTCTTCAACGTAGAATTTTCAAAATTATCTATGGCGATAAATTTACAGATAACCGAATTAAAATAAAACGTTTATTGATACAATAGGAATACAAGCTTAAGTGCCTTATATATTACAAGAACAATTTATGAATAGTAACAACAAAACTATGGTATACTGCTATTCTGGTTTTAATAGGCTGCATCTAGAATTAAAAACAAAATTTATAAATATTGGTAAACGAGTTCCAGATGGATGAGAGAAACTTGCTCTTTATGACTAAGTTGTAGCTGATATTCTTTCATTATTCTGTTTATCATTGTTTCTTTTTTTATTTTGACCAGACTAACTGACAATCCTAAAAATGCAAATAAATTAAAATAATGAAGCATGAAAATAGTAAGAACTATAATGAAAAAGTACTACACTTCGGTTTTTGACATTTGAATGTATTAAATTGTTCTCAAACTTCCTATTTTACGTTAATATATCTTTTTGGAATTATTAATTATGTTGTTAGAATTATAAGTTTTGTCATTAATTTTCTTACCTGTTTCTTATTTTCCTCTTTCCGTTAAATTATCTTCCTTCTATATTTAAGTTTTACCACTAATGCATACAGGTGCTTCAGGCACCTTCTTGAATTATCGAAGTACACCTTCTGCTACCAATTGTGATATTTAGAATATGTAACTATGTACGACAACTAAATGTTCGGACACGTAAGTCTGAAATTTAAACAGGCAATTTAACTGAAGGATGAAAAGAACCAACGTGAGATATTATTATATTGTTGAACAATGTATTTAAAAGATTTTAGATAAAATTAGCAACGATAATGTGAATTTGGCTGATATAAAAAAAAAATCTGAAATGAGTTCAAATTTGCTGACAATTAAATGTTCGGACAGTAGCCTGTAAAGACGCTAACATGTAGAATTCTATGACTGCAATAATTGGAAACAATTGAAAAGTTGTTAGTTTTGCCTTATGCGTATCTTGTTGATTGAAAGATTCATTATTTATAATAAAAGGTCATAAATATCGGTCGTGGATTACCAACAAGTGCAAAAATTCCTCAATTAGTTATACAGAAACGTTAATGATTTCTGGCAAAAGCACTGGGCGACCGAGACGGAAGACTCTTAGTGAAACTTTGCAAAAAATCGCGGAGTTCCATTTTGAGAGACATTACTGCTCAATAGAATGAACAAGCAGGATTGAATGTAACCCGGGACAAATATGTACAAATGTGGTCTTAGCTTTTACAAGATAAACATTAGATTACCTAGTGCTATGTTCCTTAATTGAAATTCTAAAAACCTAAGTGTTTGATATAGGCAAAGGAATAACCCTTGCTAACGGAAAAACAAAAAAAAGGAGATATTGACATGGTCGCGCAAGAAAATATCCTAGACAAGGAAAGATGATTGGAACAAGATTATTTTCAGCGAAGAATCTAAATTTGAGGTGACAATGGGCGATAGCTTCAGTTGAGTGATTCGATCAAAAACAGAAAACTTCCACCTAGACTGCTCGAAACGATCCGTAAAATTTCCTAAAAGCATAATGGTGTGGGGATGCATGTCCTCTAAAGGATTAGGAATTTAAAAATTTATCAATGGAGCAGTAAATATCGGGAAATATCAGGAAATACTGAATGAAAGTTTGCTGCCAAGCGTAAGAAAGTTGCACTGTGATGGAAATTTGATTTTTCAGCAAGACAGCATCATGCCATACGGCTAAATCTTAAAAAAAATAGTTTGAAGGCCATGATAGTTTTAGACTGGCCTTCAAGTAGTCCAGATCTTAATATTGTTGAATCAGTGTTGCACAAGATGAAAAGACACTTAAGAGAAAACCCATAAAGGACTGCAACCGATTTGCTTGTTAAACTTCAGGAAATTTGGGACATTTTTCATGGTTGTCAAAAGCTTGTAGATAGTATGCCTAAAAGGGTTAATGCAGTGGTAAAGGTAAAAGGTGATGTTACGCCATATTAATTCAATATGTTGCCCCTGAGATATTTTTACTCTTGTATGTGATTTTATAAATAAATATATAAAATTGTTCGTTTCTATTTACATTATTAGGACAGAACCCTTTTGTGTAAAATTATTAGGTGTCCGGGCTTGTATATCTTTAAGTGGTAATCTAAATAAAATAAATAAATGTATCGAATTCTATACTAATCGTGAGTTGATAGAATTAACTTTTATTATTATAATCTTTTTATTTATATTAACAGGTAGAAGAAGATTGTATTGGTTGCCCTTTACCCTCAACGCCTGAAGAAGAGAATATTTTAGATACTGAAATAACAGACGTCCTTAAAGCTGCTGTTTTAGGTACAGGTAGTGTGTGTAGCATTTTGCTCGTTCATTGTGTTTACTTCGAGGTTTCATATCAACATTTTGTTCTGATCATTAATTAAAACAACTCCATTATGATTACAAATGTATGTAATTATTTAATGGTTTATATCTTTTTTGTGATATAAGTAAATTTGAAAGTTATTTTTGCTTACATTGAATTACCATTTAGCAATTAGAAATTAATTTGTTACTTAACAAAATGTACTTGGTACATAAGCATTTCAGTCATTTATAAAACATGTAGAATTGATAATTTGGTTAATTGCCTTGAATTATTATAATTCCTCGGCATTTCGTTAACATGCATGATTAGCTTCTTCTGGTGATTCACCGAACGGTCTTTACCAGCCAGGATAGTTTTTCAAGACTATGGTCTAATAACCCAAATAAGTGTAGAATTAAATACATTCATATATGATTTTTTGTGCTTTAAAATGACGTTTTTCGTGAAACATGAAAACTGAAATACCAGTGGACTGAGCAATCCTCCGAAAAGTATATCCGCTTTGAAAAAGACGAAGTTAACACAAATGAAGGTTTTTGATATGAGTTGATGACGCATATAACACAGTATTTAGCACACATATAGACGTTTTATTTATAAAATTTGCCACTCTTATGCATTCTTATAATCACCAATTATCAATACGACGACTGGTTGGACACGCACCTCCACTCCGTCCTATCTTGAGCCAATCCACGCATTTCTCTAAAACTAGAACAGCTTATATCCCTATTTGCGAACAGTAATATAATATGTGCCTCTTACTCCTATTTCTGCTTCTAATAAGTCTTAATTAGCCCTTCATGTCTCAGAAGATGTCATAACATTCTATCTTTCCTTTTCCTTATTGACTTTCATAAACCCTCTGCTTTACTTTTTCTAATACCACCTCTTTTCTATTCACGGTAGTTTCATCAATCGCCTATAACACTACATCTCCAAACACTTTTCGTCTATGCAATTTATTTTTTCTCTATTTTTTTGGGTATGATCTCCTATTTGGGGATTGTTTTATGATCAAAACTAAGATCGCTGAATTAACGGTATAGTGGCATATCACTTAATGCTTGTTGCATGGTGTTTTACACAAGGCAATCAAAAACCCTACCCTATTTATCTAGAGCGCAAGTTGGAAGTGTTGGTATTGCTTTTTCTGATGTAGAAAGCATACAGCAGTGGCTTTTGTCTAAAATTATATCAGGTACTGTGATTTACGTAATTATTCTCGATCTCTTTCTATTATGTAACTTAATAAAAGCAAAGTGATGAACCAAGTGGCTGATCATGTTAAGGAACGCATTGAAATTACGCAAGGAAAACGGAAGTAAATCCCAGCATCCAGCTCGGTTCATTTAATGCCGGCCGAGAAATTGCAGCAATGTTTGTTTTTTCATATTAGTGTAATTTAGTTGCTTTGCATCATCTTCTTATTTAGGAGGGGACTTTGATATAACAGCACTGGCTCATAATGCAGCAGGTCAAGCCGAACAAGTGGTTCGAAAACTAATCCAAGTGAGTTGGACGGTATGTCACTTTAGCAAGCTTCCCGACTGGCTTCAAGATAATGATTTCCTTACTCACGGCCACCGACCCCCTCTTCCTAGTTTTCGCGCATGTTTTAGAAGCATGTTTCGTATACATACTGAAACTGCTAACATATGGACCCATTTACTTGGATGTGTGGCTTTTATAGGTAATTTTTTTTTCAAGAATTACCAAAATTATAAAATATGTGAACCTTTATTGTTTATAAATACAGTATATTTTTGCTATATAAGGAATTGGAAATGAGTATGTTTTTTAGGTATTGCAATTTATTTTCTTATGCGACCGGTTGTGGAAATTGAACTTCAAGAGAAAATAGTCTTCGGTGCTTTCTTTGCTGGCGCAATAATATGTCTTGGCTGTTCATTCGTTTTCCATACAGTGAATTGCCATTCACAGTTTATCGGAAAGCTGTTTTCTAAACTTGATTACTGCGGCATTGCTCTGCTTATAATGGGTAAGTATTTAATAAGATTGAAGTTTTTTCATCTTCGGAATAACTGTCGGTTATATGTAACACATGTGTTGAAAAGGCCCGGGATAAATTGGCTTTATTCATCAACATAATCTCCATCGAGAGCTATACAATTATTCCAGCGCCGCTCTAACATTTCAATACCACTTTTGTAGAACAATTTATCTTTTGCATCAAAATAGGCCTCAGTTTCAGCGATAACCTCTTCATTCGAGCGAAATTTCTTGCCGGCGAACATTTTTTTGAGGTCTGCCAACAGTCAGTAATCGCTGGGAGCCAAATCTAAAGAATACGGTAGATGTGGGAACAATTCGAAGTTCAATTCATGTAGTTTTGCCATTGTTTTGATGACAAATGACTTGTGACATGGTGCGGTGTCTTGATGAAACAAAATTTGTTTCTTTGCGGTCGTTTGCTATTTCGGCCTTCAAACGCTCCAGTAACGCTATATAATTACTACAATTCACTGTTGATGGTATTTTCCTTCTCATGATGGTCGATGAATATATCACATACACCATGCACATCCCAAAATAACCTGTTAATAAGGCCATAACCTTTCTAACCGATTGTTTTGACGTTTTGATTCCGGAGTGAAGTGATGGTTCCATGTTTCATCCATTGTCACATCGACGCAAAAACTCGCGTTTGTTACGTTTAAACCAAACACTGGCCACACACTACTCAGAATCACCAACACGTTCTTGTTTTTGGTCAACAGTGAGAAAACGCGGTACCCACTTTGAACAGAGCTTTCTCATAGTCAAACGCTCATGCAATATAACATAAAGCCAATACGTTCTTTTAATATCTTTATGATGTCAGCTAACTCACGCAATTTCACTTTTCGATCATTCAAAACGATTTTGTGGATTTTTCTGATGTTTTCTGGTGTTACCGCCTCATTTGGACGTCCACTGCGTTCTGCATCATTAGTGTCTCTAGGACCATGTTTGAAGTCAGCAAATCAACGTTTTATTTTGTTTCGATTGTTTCAAGTTTCCGCTTGAACGGTATTTTTTCCCATCAAGAAGCAGTGTAAAATTAAAACACGAAACTGTTTTTGATCCATTGTTTTGAAAATAACAAAAGTAGCATCACTCTTAGCACAATAACTCACAAACTAATGAATAGAATATCATGAAATTTTAACAGCTGTCTTTTGAAGATTAGTACTAACTGAAAAAGAGGTGAATGTCATAAAACAAGCGCCTTCTATGTGTTAGACCCGGAACTTTTCAGCCCATGTGTTAGCCATAAAAAGTAAATGCAAACTTCATTATTTTAAATTGAATTGTACCATATTTATGTGGATTTTGCTGTTAGCGTGTTATTTAAATAAACACTTTTTGAGATAATTCGAAACAAAAAATCTAACAAATTTAACAACTTTGTTTATAATTAAATGTAAATGTTGGTAAACCCAGGTGGTTAAAAATCAATTGATAAAGCGAATTATCTTCAATTTTATTATTTCTCCTTTTCTACTGTTGATATTTTTATAATATATTCCATAGAGTGAATAAACAATTATAATTGAAATAACATAAATAATTTATCTATACAGGGTGGACGGAAGATTATGTCTTTATTATCGATTTTACGAAAATATGATTTGAATAAAAGTTTCATCAAATGAACTCGTTCATATTTTAAAATTATTTTCGATTATACAGGGTGTTCCGTTTCGCCTGGGTACTACCTTACTAACATTTTTTTTAATGGAACACCCTATATATTATTGCATTTTTGAATTTTTCGTTGAAAATAAAGGTCACTTTGATGAGCAGATATTGGGTCGAAGTTACACCGTTTCGGAGTTATTTAGCATTAAAGAAGAAAAAAACTGTTTGCAGCGTCTTAGAAAAAACATCATTACTCCGAAACGAAACAACATAGAAGGATCCAGGTTTCACCATTGTGTTGAACAAGGAATTACCTATCGTCTCATACTACATTTAACTCATTTAGTCTTTTCGAAAATGAAACAGACATTTTTGCTTTTCATAGCCTAATACGATTGAGATATGAAAAATGGCCAGAAATTAAAAAAAATTAGTCATTTCAGAAACTGTTAAAGATAAACCCTAACATGTATTAATAAAATCGAAAGGGAATTGAATTGTAGATTTGATAAGGTGAAAAAAATATACCATACCATTAAAAAAAAATTATTGATGTTTTAAATTTAAAGAATTAAAATATCTGCTCATCAAAGTGACCTTTATTTTCAACGAAAAATTCAAAAATGAAATACTATATAGGATGTTCTATTTAAAAAAATGAAATAAAGTAGCACCCAGGCCAAACGGAACACCCTGTATAATCTAAAATAATTTTAAAATATGAACGAATTCATTTGATGAAACTTATTCAAATCATATTTTCGTAAAATCAATAATGACACAATCTTCCGTCCACGCACTATTGGCCCACCTGTATAATTCAAAGAGCAACTTCAAAACAGAAAACTTTAGATACCAATCAACATTTAATATTACTAAAAAATATCTATCTTTTCTAATAGTTTGTTTTATTGGCCTGCATTTTTTTGTATCAATTTCAATTGTTTTCTTTTCACTAAAGTTGTACAACAATGTACAACTCGATAAACGTAACAAAATCCGCGTGATGCGCACAAGCGGAAAAGAAACCGAAAGATTCGTTTGTCGACTTATACTAATGTAATTACAATTTCGTTTTAATTAAATATTTTCAACTATTCCGCTGTTGATCATATTTCATTAATATTCGGTTTTGAAAACATACATTTCATAATATTCCATTGTTTATCGTATTTTTTCAGGTTCGTTTGTTCCATGGCTTTACTATGGTTTCTATTGCCATTTCCGTCCAAAGGTCGTATATTTATCAGTTGTGTGTGTACTGGGCATAACTAGCATAATGGTTAGCTTATGGGACAAGTTCTCTGAGCCAGCGTGGCGTCCTTTTAGAGCAGCAGTTTTTATGACGTTCGGTTTATCAGGCATCGTACCAGCAATTCATTATGGAGTAGTCGAAGGTTGGTTCAGCAATTACATGAGTCAAAAGTCGTTGGGTTGGCTCTGTCTAATGGGTCTCTTATACATTATGGGTGCGCTAATGTATGCACTTCGCGTGCCTGAGCGCTGGTTTCCAGGCAAATTTGACATTTGGTTCCACTCACACCAGATCTTCCATATGTTTGTTTTGGGAGGGGCTTTCGTTCATTATCACGGTATCACTGAAATGGCTATGCACCGAGTTACAGTTGGACAGTGTGAAATACCCGACATGCTAGTTTATTAAAATGGAGAAAGACATATTGAAGAGTGGGATTTTTATGTATACTAATTTTACTGTAATTGTTTTAGCAAATTAGGAAAATTTAGTTTTGTTGCCTATATATTGGACTCTGGAAATCATACACCTAAAGGATAATAATATTAATCTATTTCTTAAATATGTCCTTTATGGTACAAGGAAAATTATTTACAATTATTCTTTTGGTGGATTTAATAAAAATATTTAAAAAAAACAATAGAGAATTGCTTCATTTTTAGACATGCATATAATAAAAAAAAATAAAAATAAAAGATACAAGATATTCTCTTCTTCTTGTATATATTAGGATTATTTATTTAAATTATGTGCTTTTAGAATGTTATATTTTATTTTCTGTTGTATTTTAGTTTTGCTTCCCAAATACTTCCAGTACTAAAAACTTTACTGATCAGTTAAAAATATTGTGATACCCAATTGATATATCAGTTCTTTTTAACTAATAATAGTAGGTGTCTTTGTTATTATTGTTTAATTTGAAGTTGAAAGAGACTGGGTTTTGAGTATAACGGAACATAAAGAAAAGATATATTTCATTCTGTGTCTACATACCTACATAGTGTATTTGATGTTTGTTATTATTACATGTCCACTGAAAAATGACATGAATGTAATTTATTGAACTGTGGATATATCGAAATTAAATATATATATATATACATATACATATATGTTATTACTTGAGTGTAAAGAAAATGTTAAATAAAAACTACCAGCAGAACGTCGTATAAAGTTGCGTAAACTGTACTGTTACCTTACTCTCTCGTGCCCTTCAAAGAATTTAAAATTTTGACTATCATGTAAAGTTAATTTTTAGAAGTTTGCCGACATCATAGGTGGGCACTGAGGAAAAGGCAATGTATATGGCGTTTACTACGCTGTTTATTTATTCATTTAACGCTATTTAATGGCAGAAAATTGGTTGGTTGGTGTTTCGCCAAGCTGCCTACGGCGTGTTGATGGGAGCGAAAGAGTTCGAAATTGCGATTCATGTAACAATTTCGAGATTTCATCAGAATACTGACAAAGAACTTATTTTTATTTGGTAATAAAGAGATACTTTCAGTTCATTATTCAGTGTTTCTATTATGATAAGTTTCTTATGTGCAATCCTTACCAACCTTTTTAGTTAATACTGTTAATGTTATGATCATTTTTGTATAATTTAATCGACGGTAATTATGTTTATGGGAGTCCAGCATCCGTCCCCTCCGTCTCAGTTCCTAATATATTCTTAAAGTGTATACCTGCCTGCTAGGTGTGTTACCCTTAGAGAGAGTAATTAATAAAAATTTCCAGAAAATACTAGAATTGTTAATAATAGAAACGACTGAGTTTCTAAAAAGTTATGTCCAATTCTAGGTTTATAGTTTCTTAGAAATTCGCGATGGGCTATAAACCTAAGTTTTGCGGCCTATGAATTTTGTTATTGTGATTCTATTCCAATTTCAATAGAATATCATTATTAGACTTTTTGCATACTACACAATATCTACTTATTTTATTCTTTTGTTTGCTGTGTGTCAGATAAGAATAGACATTTCGGTACTTTCACCTTTGATGACTATGAAGAACATGCCTTAGTTATTATTAATTCGGGTATTTGTGTTATCATCAAGGAATAGTGTGTATGTACGTATTAAGTTACATTATATGTAAGCATATATGTCAGACAACGTGTATTCATGTATCAGTTCATAGTGACAATGATATTAGTAATGCTCTATGTAGTAAAGTAATGAATTGAATGTTTTAAAAGGTTTCGGTGGGCAAAGATTTCTAAACTATTTTAAAGCAAGTTTCGTTTTATTAATGGATGATGTAAGATAGGCAACACTAGGGTGCTGAGAGTCGTGGGTTGCATATATCAGAATAGACCAGTTAATAAAGTTGTGGCGTCCCTGCCATAGACAGTCAAAGATACGTCAATTCTATTGTAACAGTTTGTTTAAAACAAAACAACTACTTCTATTATCAACCTACATCTACTAAATGCTACTAAACACAGATTAGAGGTTTATAGATAAGTCAGTCGATAAACGCCGTCTATAACTTGGAGTTCACACTAAAACGGAAAAGGCGGGGAATTTAAACAGGTCGTAATTTCGTTTTCAGTTTTCAAGTTTTTCTTAAGTAATGAAATTAGAATTTAACATGTAACAATCTATTTTCCAAAAGAATATAATAAACCATAACATATTCTTTTAGTTGGTAGATTGTTACATGTTAAATTCTAATTTCATCAAAATAATGCAGAGGATACATAATGCAAAAGATTGAATATGGCTAATAAAATATTTTATTGTATAAATTGCGTTTACAATTAACAAATACACTCACAATTTAGTTACAGTAGAACCCCTCTTAACCGATCACTTTAGCTATTTCAAAGGGAAATGTTAACAGAAATATAAAATAACACTGTTTTATGATAACTAATTGTTTCTGCCTGTACTTTATGGAAATTAGGAACCATATTGAATCAAATAATTGAGTGAAACACACTTAATTTCCACTTAATACATTTATTAAACTCTCCCGATCGTTTTACCCTACAAGGGTATCTTCAGAAGAAGTATCGATCAAGTATCAATAAATTAAGTGTGTTTCACTCAATTATCTGGTTTATGATGCAAATAATATGTATGTTCAGATTTGATGAAGAATTTGAAAACATTGAAAAAGATAAAATAGGCATGTACTGTACAAATTAACAATAACAGCAAAGTAATTTTTTGAAAAATTATTATTTTTTTAAGCTGAATATGGCTATTTTGAGTAACAAACAAACACTGGGTTACGTTTCACGAAAAAATTTAATTTATTCTTCTCTACAATATTGTTTCGACCGTTGCGGGTCATTATCAAGAGCTGTGGTGTTACTGATATTGTATATACTGTAGACAAGAATAAATAATTTTTTTTTTCGTGAAACGTAACCCAATGTTTCTTACTCAAAATACCCATATTCAATATTATTCAACATGTCTCACAAAGAATGCGATACGCAAACTATAAACGTCAATTTTTTTTCTTTTTTGTTTTTGTTTTCGGGGAGGAGAGGAAATCTTCTAAACACCCAGCCGCCCGTGCGATTTGGTAGTGTCGGATTCCCGAGGAAGGTGTCCTCGAACCTACCGACTAAAACCTCTCCCCCTCAGACCATTTGTAACTAGGCTGATAATCCCAGAAAGGTTAACAGTTCTACTGTAATAATTACAAAATTACATAGGAATGAAACAATTGCAAAATAAATAACAATTCCGTAGTCACTGTAAACAATTAACATATTTATATATCAGCACAACTAAGCTACTCGATCCACTTAGAGATGCCGTACAAAAAACAGGAATGTGACCATGGAAGTGGTATATTTACTTATCTGCTATGATTATGTACTAAGAAGGTGTAGTGTTGCCGTTATTATGAAGATGTAGTGCTAACAATAGCACTAACAAGAAACTGTAGTGCCGTTGTTCTATGAGAAGGTGGAAGGTGTAGTACTGCATTCTCTGTATGCCTTGAATGTGGAAATCTGCCAATAAAAAGAAAAAATTCACTGACGTACCACGACACATACAAAAGAAAAACAATAATTAAATGTATGAATTATTTTAACAAAGGACAGCATATAGTTAAAAACTTACGAGAGGTAATGAACTCGAAAATGGACATCATTAAGTGAGACGTAGATGCAAAATGGTATTAGGAAGGAGGAGTGCTACCGCTGTTATCAGCTACAAGGTGTAGTGTTGCAATTGCCTGCACACCCTCAATCTGAAAACCTGCCAATAAATAGAAAAAAATTACTGACATGAATTCGTGACACATAAAACCAGATTAACAATAGATAGTTCAATTGTTTGAATTAATGTTACAAAACAGTATACAGTTAAGAAACTTACGGGAGGTAATGAAGTTGAAAATTGACCTGGTGGTTTACAATATAGCACGTTTACTTCTGTAAAAACTTCTTACGAATCGCGTGTTTCTTCGCAGCGTACACTTTAATAGAATCGGACGATATTTGTAATGAGCGGATAATATCTAAAAATTAGGAAAATTGTACAAATTACCACATTGAAATTGTTGCACGACTCTTACTGGAGTGTTTATTGATTGAAGTTTTACGCGAGCCTTTTCCGTTGGTGGATGCTTCCGTACGGGTCTTATCAGACGGAAAATCTGAGAAAACAAATTTATTTATTTATCTTAAAATTACGGGTTTGTTATCACAATTACATAAGAATATAAAAATATATATAATTAATTTAAGGAATTATCTAAACTACGGAGGAAAGTAAAGAGCCTAATCCTGCTACATCAACGAATACAAATAATAAACAACAGTGATCGCGGTGTAGTAATTACTTTTAAGGAGGGTTCTATTTAATGAGACAGTTACACTTACGGACATTTGTGGCCCGAGAAGTAGATGCTTCAGCGTCGTGGCTTGACGTCAATGCAGTCGAACATGCGATTTCTAGGTAAAACAAAATTAACTACCATTAACATAGTACTTACTTACGGAAAGAGTAAAATGCAGTAAAATAGTATAGGTAGTAATTGCAAATGGAATATATTACTGTTCGCTATATCGATACAAAACCAGGGGGAACTGTTGAATCAAGGGCACGTGCAGAAAATGTACTAAAAGTAATAATTAAAAGCATTGAAGCAATACCTGTTTCTGCAGCATTATTATGCAAAAATAAAGTTGGCACAGCATCTCGGCGGATTAAAGATTTATGCCACAAACCAACGTAAGCAGCATCAGGTGCAAAATGGACATTACATACTCGATATGATTCTCTTACTTGATCCATAGGTTTTTCAAGTAAGTCAGCACGGCCAACACGTGTAATCCATTCTCGATAAAGCTATAAGAAAATACACTACATGGTGCACTTCTGTTACACAATGTGAATGACATTAGGGAAATAAATATAGAATGTACTTTTTTAAGTTATACCAAATGAAGAAAGGTGGTACCATTCAAAGAAAAATAGTAATAACGGAAAATATTTATTAGAAATATATAATGGCATAACCACGTTGCATCTTATCTTCTGGAAATGTACAATCGTTTGACTTTCTTACCGCTTCATCTTTGGGAAATCTATGCAAAGAAGTTTTTTTAGAGGTGTTGGAACAACTCCTTACACAACACACATGCACCATTGTAACACCAACTGACACAATACTTGCACGCACGAAAAGTTAAAACAGTTACACTCACTTTTTCACTAACACAAACTTAATCTGCACACCACTAACAATCTTAAGTAGAAGTACTAACTAATGTAACTACACAATAAAAGCAAGCAAAACATACAAAAAAGTACTATAACGACCGCTATGCCTACAATATGCACCTCTTCTATATTTTACAACAAACAACAACCTTTCGTCCACGAAGGGTAGTAACACAAACAAAAACGACGAAAGTAGAACTGTACACAAATATACTATCTACGAATAAACCGAATAAACTACTTTAAGGATTACTAATGAATCAAATTAAAAATTTAAAACTATTTACTTACAAATGCTACTTAAAAGCGAAAAAAAAATTAACTTGCGCTAAGGAGATCAAAAATATACCACCTACGAATAAACTACTTTAAGAATTACTTTTTAATCAAACTATAAATTTAAAACTATTTACTTACGAATGCTACTTCAAAGCGATAAACAAAAAAACAACTTTCGCAATGGTTAACTAAAAAAATATGAAACAGTTATACAAAACTACTGCATAAATGCAATTATAGATTTATTTGGAAAGTCAAGCTTCGCTAATGCTATAGGAAGATAAAACACAAAATACTAGATAAGAACAACAGAACGCACTTACGTAGCACATGTATTGCAGTAAAGGAATCGGTGGTGCACTTTTATAACATTTTCCATTTTTCAGGAAATAATCATAACCAATAAGAATATACAGTAACTAGTTATGTCGTTAACAGAAGGGTGGCAAACTGCACTGTGCGGGTGGGGAACCAATGAAAATACTCAACAAACGGAGCAACGAGCAATAGTTGTTAATCTGTGAAAAATGTTCCTCCATAGGTAATATGTGTTAAATAAAGAAAGTATATAACAAAAATATACGTCCTTATCATGATAAAATAACTACTGATTGAACTTTTCTAAAGATCACCATTTACTAGAAAGTATATTTCTGGTGGATGATATTTTATTTGTGTAATCTCTTTTATGTTTGTAAACTTCGTCGCCAAATCGTGTTGTTTTTATTTTACTATTAATATTTCCCGCAACTCGGCTAGTTGACGTTACCTTCCATTCCCGACAGCTAACACGTATTATCATAATGCCCTAAAAATGTTTCATAAGTAAGAGGATTCCTTCCTCCGCCGTTGTTTACATTAACAGGTATCTGGTGTCTATCCGTAATATAAACAACCTTCCCAGATATGCGGCCATCAGGACCGCCAAACCTGACATCGTGTACAGTATGTTTTTCATTGATATTTTTTCAATTCATAATGAAAGTTTCTTTTCATATTGTTAAATTGTACAAAAATATATAACAAATATATTCGAACGCTTTATAACACTACAAACAATCTTTATTGGTAGAACCAAATGTATACATTTCGAGTACGAAGTAATCATTTTCAATGGTAATAGTAAACAGGTGGAAAACAGTTTACAGTTGAAAATGACTACCTCGTAGTCGAAATGTATAGGTACATTTGGTTGTACCAATAAACATTGTTTGTAGTGTTATAAGGCGTTTAAATGTATTTTTTATATAATTCACACTACAAGTCACTCGATACCTATCCGTACCTCTAATTATTGTACAAAAATTTCAACTGAAATTTATTAAATTAATTTATTAATTCTCCAATAATTGATTCAACTCCTTTCACACTGTACATGTATTGTTTCATATATAAAAAGTATGTACCTATATGTAACCAATGTTCTATTATTTTTTGCTAAATGTACCTATATTGTGGTTAGCTACCCAGATCTTTACGAAACTGTACTTGTTTTCATAACCTGTTTACTTACTTTTGCAATTTTAATTGTTTTTCAAATCACGATTCCGCCTTTTTTCTTCTAATGGCAATAAATAGTGCATTTCTTCAAATATCTCAACAACTTTCATTCATAAATACAAAAACTATAAGTATGTACATTTATATGTTACCGTTTCTTTTTTATTTTATCGTTTTTTACATACCTTTTCTTTATCCACATTCTTCATTTTTTCTTTCGAATAAAGTCTAAACACTTTGTCACATATTTCACCGATTTAACAATAAATAATAATAAAAACGAATTATTACAGATTTTGCTTATTTACCGGCATCAACTATATACAATTTGTAAGAGGGTTTCCCCGCAACATTGTATATATATTGTAATATCATTATATATCTGTTTATATACAAATTACAACAGCATTAATAGGAGTAGCAAAGCATCAACAGCACAATATCGATATCACAATTTTTATTTCTAAAATGTTTCCTACTTAATAGACAACCCTCATTACGTAAACCTTGCAAAACAAAATTTAATTATAAAATACTTTTTCTCTTATGCAACCCATGTCACCGTTGTACTACAGAGCTATCTTTGACTCGGAGTATCACCTATTTTGCAATTGACAGAGTGAATACCCCCTGCTACTAAAGAATACCACAGAACAATAAATTGAAATAGAGGGGATAACTGGAATGAGCTCGCTTATGGACCACTATCGGCAATTGTGATTCGTTTTATTAGACAAGGTTAGATGCTGAGGGTTGGAAGGTTGTCTGCGTCGTTCTCATTGTGATAAAGGTGTTATTCATTGGGTCTCCATCATTTGTGCACCCATACGCACAACAATACTTCACCATTGTAAAGAGAAAACCTTGGTATATTTATTAAATTGATTTATTTTTCATTTGTTGGTACTATATGTGTCTTCTTATTAGAGGCACACCAATCTGCCTTTAAACGATGAAAACGATGTTCCTAATACAAAATACAGTATATACCGTATTGCGAAGTGTGCGATACCGAATAAAAAGTATGCTCAAGAAATTGAACAAGCATTATTATTGTGGTTCAGTTCCTAAAGAAGGTAACCTTGTCACCGAAAAGTGCTTCGGACATTTTGTGACGTGTTTTGGCGTTGAGGTTTGAGCTATCTGGTTTGTTCTACAACTCCGCTAAAGTTTCCAGCATTTTTAATTCGTGCAAGTAGTTATCAATGTAGGTTATACTATTGGCCATGATTATTAGTTGGTTCAAATAAAAACATTGGAATTCCACAGGTTATGCGGATTTAAAAGTCAATAACCTGATGAAGAACAATTATTCGAGAAGCACTAAATTGTATGGCGATTCCAAGGAACATATTGTCATGAACTATACTTGCGATTTGTGTTGGTTCAGTCCTAATTAACATCACCTTCTTGGAAAAGATAATGGATATTTTCGACCTTCTTAGATACGTCTGGAATATTCTAGCAACGATTAATAAAAAGACAATGGTAATACGGGAAGGTTATAGTACGTTCTAGAAGGAATGCTGAAAACTATAAAAGCGACTGCACTGGGCGGACAGTTTGTTTGCGTTGACAAATAACAGGAGCGATAAATAGACGATCGACAGTCATAGAGTGGCGGCAGTTGAATGCGAGTATAAATAGTGGCAAAGAATACGGCGACGGGAGAAATAGATTGACTAGTGTGAAAAATTGTGTAGACTTATGTTAATCAGAACTGTAGTTAATTTAATTTTAGTTGTTAATAAATTTCGTTGTTTTCGTTCGGCTAATTGTGTTTTCGTTACTGAACACGTCACATTTGCTGTCAGGAGTGGGATAGGGAGCGAATTTAAGATTTCCGAAGAAAGTTTAGTGCGACAGATCCTTGAAGAGGTCTGAAGAGAACAAGAATTATGAAGCCTTATGCCAGTTACCAGAAAACAATCAACAATAATGGTGCAACAAATAAAGGCTTTAATGAAAGAAATGAAAGCAGAAATGAGGGCAGGCCAGGAAGAAATGAAGGCAGGTCAGGAAAAACTAAAACAAGAGATAACTAGCCAGGAAGAACTTATCAAGGTTTCAGCGGAAGGGTCAAAATAAGGCACTTTAGCAAAAGCAGATTTATTGAACGATGAAGAAAACGTATTGAATATGCGGAATTTACCAATAGACTATTTTATATAAGCTTAACTTGGGAATGCCCAAATAGTCCCAGCAGCGAGCGTGAATTTTATCTTTTATAAACAATTACAAATCGGAGCCACCGCTCTGGCACATTTATTATTTTAATTGTTTTCTTTTAAGCTAATAATTCAACACTCTCCCTAAAACTTAAAACTAATAAATGTAATAAAAGCATTTAGTTACAATGTTTAACAACTACATATATACATTATCAACTAAACCTAATTTATTTCTGAAATAAACAAACTTTTGTTTAGAAAGGGCCTTTGTCATTATGTCAGCAATTTGATTTTCTGAACTTACATATAAAATATTTATTTCACCTTTCTGATATAAATAACGAATAAAATGATACTTAATATCTACATGCTTAGTGCGCTGATGTAATTCAGGGTTTTTTAATTAGCTTAATGCTACTCATATTGTCAATATACAACCCAATTTTATCCTTATCATTGTTTACACTTAATTCGCACATTTAATCTTTTCAACCAAATAGTTACTTTGCTGCCTTTGCACACAGATGGCGTTGCCTCATGGAAACTAACAGGTTCACTTTCAGCCATCCATGCTACAGGCACACCAAAGAAACTGTTTGCTTCAGCTGCCTTCTATCTCGGAGCACGCGTGATGTACTTGGTTGTTCTATGGACACTTGTTGCACATCTTCTGGAACATCATTAGCTTTTTTGTCTTGGTCGTGGTTCCCTATTTCAGTTGATGTAGCTTTTCTGCCTTAAATATGACATCATGACCTATGATTACATCATGTTTCTCTGGAATCCATATACGATATCCATCGACTTTTTTGTGATATCCAACAAATATTCCCTTAATTGCCTTTTTATCAAGTTCCCGACGTTTTTCTTTAGGAACATGCACGAAGCATTCGGTACCAAACACCTTAAGATGGTCAATCCTAGGTTTCTTGCCAAACCAAAGCTCATACGGGCTTTTTCCTTTGAATTTGGTTGGTCCCGTTCTATTTAGTACAAATGCAGCGGTATTTACAGCTTCCGCCCAAAGAACTGGAATATGTGGTCTTCCACATATCATGGAACGTGCTGCCTCCATTAAAATACGGTTTTCTCTCTCAGCACTCCCATTTTGTTCAGGTGTATACGGGGCTACGACAGTATGTTTGATTCCACGTTCATTTAAGAAGGATGTAACATCTTGATTTACATATTCCTTTCCACCATCGGTATGCAGTTCCATTATATCTGTCCCAAATCTCGTTTTTATCTCGTTGCAAAACATTTTCAGTTTATCCTTAACTTCTGATTTTTCACGTAAAAAATATACTTGTCGATAAGCACTAAAATCGTCTTTAAATACAACGAAATACCGTTTCTGTCCAGGAGAATTTACTTGCATTGGCCCGCACACGTCTGAATGAATTACTTCGCGCGGCTTATCAGCAATGTCTTCGCGTTTACCGAATGTTTTTCTATGGTGTTTACCATATACACACGCATCACAAAATTCATTGTTCACAGTCAAGTCAATGTTTATTTCTTTTAGAAATGACTACACATGCCGCTTATTTTGATGGCATAAGCGCTCATGTCAAAGTTGAAGTTTATCACTCACCGTTGCTGTCATACACTCACTCATTAGTCGGCAAGATCACACGCAAAATTATCCGATATAAATTGCCCATTTCAGTCCCGAGAGCTATAACTTTATTGTTTCGTCTAAACTCACAACGCGAACCGTTTTGACTCAGCATAAAATCGATACCTTTTTGCGCCGCAACTCTTATTGAAAATAAGTTTTTCGACATACAGGGTGTGTATAAAACATCATACATCGTTGCAGGTACGTCTACGTATGTCTCAATGTTTATGTTGCCACGACCTAAGGCTGCTATCTTGTCACCATTTCCAACGTTAACAATCACAGGTTCCTCGAATTCTTCATACACCGAAAACCATTCAAATTTCTTGGACATATGATGTGAAGCACCAGAGTCAATAAGCCAATTCCGAACTTACTTTAACGTCACCGATAAAGGCTTCCCTTTTGTTTTCACGAAAACTGTTTTTATTTGACTTGCAATCTTTCATTAAATGCTCCTTCGACCCACACTTGAAGCATCCTTTGCAGTCTTTGAACACATGATTTGTCTTTTTGCACAATGAACATCGTGATATAGACGCACCCGAATTCACGTGCGTATTGGCGAACTGTTTCTTTTCACCCTTTTTGTTATCACGTATTTGCATTTTGGAAAACAACGCCGTTTTCGAGTCCTTCGTATCGTCTTGCTTCTCCATGCGTAGCTCTTTCGCCAATAGTCTAGTCGTTAAATTTTCGATGGTTCGTTTAGACTGGTCAGTGGAGTCCCAAGCACTGTGAAAGTGATTAAATCTGGCTGGTAATGTTGATAATATTCTTGTTATCAGCATGGAACTAGGAATACTGCCACCCAATTTCTCCATCCTGTTAGCCAATTGCTCAAGCTTGGATATATGTTGCGCAATATTGCCACCGTCGTCCCACTTGAACTCAAAGAACTTTTTCTGTACTAAAGCCAGACTTTCTTCTGATTTTAAATCATAAACACTGTGAAACTTAATCCACATTTCACTAGCAGAAGAACAATTCATCAGTAGTTGAAGTGGCTTAGCCTCTACAGTTGTAACAATCAACTTACGCGCCAACCTTTGTCTCTTTGTCCAATTTCTATGCTTTGCAGAGTAGTCAGCAACACCCTCCTCAGGTTTGCATTCAGTCCCATTGCAAATCTCCAACGCATCTTCACTGTCTAAAATTGTCTGCATTATAAATTGCTATTGTTGCCAATTGTTTGCGTCACGCAGTTCTTCGACTTTAGGTTTATCAAGCTCCGTCACGATGCACCGTTAAGTCACACCTGAAGATTACCTATAGCCTTTTAAAAAAACTGGCACACTTGCAACCCTTATTTGTCTAAGCACACTTATGAGGTTGACCCAAGTGGACTGGGCCCATAACCTATCAAGGTTTCAGGGGAAGGGTCAAAATAAGGCACTTAGAGATATTAGCAAAAGCAGATTTATCGAACGATGAAGAAAACGTATTGAACACGCGGAATTTACCAATAGACTATTTTATATAAGCTTAACATGGGAATGCCCAAATAGTCCCAGTAGCGACCGTGAATTTTATCTTTTATAAACAATTACAAATCGGAGCCGCCGCTCTGGCACATTTATTATTTTAATTGTTTTCTTTTAAGCTAATAATTCCACAGAACTGAAAGAAGAAATTAAGGCAGGCCAGGAGAAATTAACTGAAGATATGAAAACAATAAAAATTGAGCAAGAAGGGCTGAAAGAATAGTTAAAGAAGTATGGCAAGAATTGGAGGAGAGACAAGAGAAGCTAGAGACGAGACAGGAGAAGCTAAGAGATGAGTTGGAAGATGAAATACAAAAGGAAGTAGAGAAGGTATCGGCAAGAAGGAGTTGGTGATGACAAACCCCACCAAAGAGTACAGTCTTCGAAAGGTAATTGTAGCAGAAGACAAATTACTACCTGTTAGATCCGAGGTAATTTTGCAAATAAAAATCGTCAGCGAAGGTGCGGATGGTTTGATGGGGATCGTAGAAGCCAATAACCCGGACTTGACACAGAAAGCCATACTGATTGGACGAACACTAATTCGAACTGGGACGCCGAACGCATCTGTCAGGGTGTCAAACTGAAGAACTTCGAACAGAAAGTATGTAAGGAAATGGAAGAAGTTTTTCTTGAACCCGTGGTGTCCATCCTCCAATACGAAGTAGAAGGTGAATCCCCAATGGTAGAAAACAAACCGTTTTCAACTGTTCTTCGAGTGTTAGCACAGCGTTCGGCCACAAACATCAACAGCGAACAAATTATAAAGTACGAAGAACTGTTCGGAAAGTATCGAAACGTCTTCCCTCTATCTGACAACGACTTTGGAAGAACAAATCTGACGTATCACCGCATATACACGGGATCAGCTCGTCCTGTCAAACAACCACCTAAAAGAGTTCCGTGGGCCAAGCAAGAAGAAGTCAATAACCTGGTGAAGAACATGGAAGAATATGGGGTAATCGAACCATCTCAAAATGCTTGGGTATCACCGATAGTATTGGTTTGGAAGAAGGATGGATTGACCAGGTTCTGTGTTGACTAGAGGAAGCTCAACGATGTAACCTTAACGGACAGCTATCCTTACGCAGAATTGACGACACACTTGACAGCTTGGTTGGTGCCAAATTGTTTTCGACGTTAAATTAAAAAGTGTATGCTGGCAAGTTGAACTGGATCCCCAAGACAATCAAAGACCTCATTCACGACTGGTTACGGGCTGTGGCATTTGGACTATGTAACGCTCCCGCCAACTTTGAGCGACTTATGGAAACTGTGCTACAAGGGCTCAATTGGAAGGTTTGCCTGGTGTACCTAAACGACGTGATAATCCTGGGAAAGACATTCGAAGACCACCTCCAGAATGTCGCAGAAGTTTTCAAGAAGCTACAGGAGCCAAATCAAAACTCACTCACAAGAAATGCAATCTGTTTTGTAAAGAGGTGAAATATCTTGGTGACGTTATCACCTCAGAAGGAATAAGAATCGATCTTCACAAGACTGAAGCTGTGAGAAATTGGCCTGTTCCCAGGATCCAGTACGACTTGAGAAGCTTTTTGGGGCTGTGTTCGTATTACCGACGGTTCATAAAGAGATTTGCAGATATAGTCCTGCCGCTCCATAAGTTAACAGAGGATGGTGTGGAAGGGATGCCTGCAAAAAAAGCTAAAATATTTAAAAAACTTCTATTTGTCAATACAACTTTTCCACACACAGGGATGTTCATTTTTCAAAAAAAACATTAAATCTCATACCTGACGCTCCACCCTAATGTACATATGCAGAGAAATTATTAAAAGTAGAACTATTCCAAACAGAAGCTTCATAGAGCAAACGACCTAGAATTCTTTTAGGTGAAAAGCTTCTAAAAATTCTTTCTCAAACGTATTCCAGTCTCGCGTAACAGGAGACCAATTATCATACCAAATCTTTGCATCTTTAGATAAATAACGACCAACTCTTTCCAATACTTGCAATATGAATATTCAACCTATTTTTGAACGCATTAACCTTTGCCACCCATTTTTTTGCATGACCAGTATCAGAACGAAACAACGGCAAATCCACTTGCTCTAAGGTCGTTCTCATCTGCTTCATAACTTTGACCATTTCAGCAAAAAAGTTTTTCATTATTGTAGTTTCTTGAGATTCGATTATTCTTCGAGAATTAGTTCTAAGGCGCACTTGGGGATATCCCACCAGAAAAAACAGCAACTGGAGATTGTAATTGAAAGACTCGACACGTTTAATAACTTTTATTAAAAAATGAAGCGTTAGTCCAACACGAAGTATAGAACTGAGGGGCGATTTACAAAAATAAACTTATATACTAAAGGCATACGTGACTAATAGAGTAACTGATAATACTTAAGAAATTAAACAAATGTGGAGATGCCTACAACAAAATAATATAAACACATTTAAAAAATAGGTTCAAGCTTAAGTATATACATCAGGCTCGAATGTTGTAGGAGGAATGCACCATCCCTTCATACGGGACAAGCTCTCGGCTCGAGCTCGAAGACTGACGACATAAACATCAACAAATGACGTCACCGGCATCCAACAATGTACTTCAATTATTTTAAATAATCATCTATTACTATGGACGGGAATAAGTTAACTACATCAAAAGAAATAAACATACTCTCAGAAGGTAACTAAAAATTTTTTATGTCGTTGAGTAGATGTATGGAATTTTTAATAGAAAATTTAGAATGAAATTTACTTATGTTAGTTGGGGTACTAGACAATATTTTACATAGTTCGTTTGCTGATGCGTTCGCATAAGACACTATAAGACGCATCGCACAATCTTTTTTATGAATTGATTCTACTATTTTTCTAAGAGAATTGAGCAGGCTGATGGTCCTGTACCTTGAAGGAGAGCTGAGAGACCTCCTTTTATTTGGGAGGTAGATGACAGTAGCTTCTTTCCAGACCGAATGGAAGTGGTGGAGCCGCATTATAGCGCTTATGATGTTACAGAGAGCGATAACGTGTTTTGGCGGTAGGTTTAGGACTCCGTTAGGGATTTTATCAGCGCCTGGGGCTTTCCTTGTTTTCAGAAAGCGCATAATAAGCTGAATTTCACAGGGACTGGCTGGCTTGAAATCGGGATCAGTGGGGGCAAAATTTTGAGCGCTGATATTGGTGCACTCATGAAAAATGATGAAATCCACAGGGATTGGTAGTGGAGAGCATTGAAGGTAGAGGGAGTCTGTGAAAATTGCAGCCTTTCCTTGTTTGAAGAGTAGACGGTGCCGTTTTGTTTTAGGGGTAGAAGGTGAGGAGCTCTGTTTTGGAGAGAGCGGATCACTTTCCAAGCACATTTGAGATGTGTTTCTGTCTGTGAAATGTAGTGGTCCAAAGAGGCACTATGGAATTCCGGAAGGCGAGTTTTGTGCTCTCTATGTATGGCATTCAGTTCGGCACGGTGTTCGGGGTTGCGGTGCCTTTGCCATAAGTGACGAGACCTGTTTTTCCTCTTGAGGTGGGCAGGAATGTCAGGGGGGAGTGTTTTGGCCGCGGACAAGTTGGGACGGGAGGATGTGAAGATCTCGATGGCGACGGTAATTTCGTTTGAAAGGAGATTTACCGCTTCGTCGAGAACCGCTGTTCTGCAAATTGGAATCTACTTAAAAATAGATGTTTCAAGAATGTAACGGATATGTAGCCAGTCTAACGAAGTTGTTAGTTTTGGGGGATGTAATAAACCTAGTTCATAAACATTTTTATTCAACCGTATAATTAATTGAAGTTCATTACACTATTTCACTGTGTTTTGTTTATTACTTTGATCATCTGCCAACAGTTACCTAAAATATGATCCGATTCGCATATTAAACGAATCACTTATACGATTGTTAAAGTTTGTAAAATAACAACCAATACTGTAAGCAACATTACTTGATGGTTTGGTTGATTCGCTATTTCTTCAAATTCAGAGAACTCTCAACTCATCAGAACTTTCTACGCAAAAAGTAAAGTTGTTTTAATATCACCAGATCAACTTCTAAGCACACAAATTCCTGTAAGTTTCCGGCTAAATTCTGTCCTCTGCGGAAGTAAATCATACAGCACAATTATTGCTATTTCGATAATAAGTATCACGCACGTATGCCACTACATATTTCCTCTTTATTCGCAGATGTTCCGTTTGCAGGGGTAAGGAAAGCGGCACTATGGACAAATGTCTTTTTAAGATTTCCTCCCCTCCCCGAAAACAAAAAAGTAAACTGATTATTTAACTAAAATTAACGTAAAACTAAAATACGTAGTTCTTAGTTACAAGAAGACTATGAGTTAAGTAATTATTGTGAATTAAAAAAAAATTTTGTAACTAAGAACTATGTGTTTTATTTCTTAATTTTGTGCTACAAGAGTTAAAAGCCTCATCTACTCAATAACATAAAACTGTTCGATTAGTTAACGATTTCATGTTATTATTTAAATAATGCTTTTTTCTACTTCAATTATTCATATATTCTGAAATTCTTGCTAAATTTGTATGTAACTGCTATTTTACCTTAATGCGTTCTTTTCTGAATAGTGCTCGTAATTTGTAAATGTTTATAAAATAAAAATATTTTTTTATTGATCTTTAATTTTTCTAACTGTTACTTCTCGACATTATTTTGACGAAGTTAATATTTGACATGGAGAACCCATTTTCAAAATGAAGGAAACTATGCTTTTTTGGAAATGGCTTATTACATGTCAAATTCTAACTTTATCACTTAAAAAAGCTTAAGAACTAAATACAAAACTAAGACCTATTCAAATTTCGCGCCTTTTGTTTCCTAGTGTATACGCCATCTAGAAGAATGGCGCAAAAATTCAGTTTTCCATCTATAACCTCCCTACATTATATATATAGAATAGTGGTACAACTGTTTCAAATATTTGAGTAGCTGAAGAATTGTCAAATTGTGATAAAAATAAATAAATAGTGTACCTAATCCGTCTTAATTACTGAAAAAGTAAAAAATAAAGGGTATCCAAAACCGTAAATATTTATTTCATCATTCTGTACTTAAATTGAATGAAGTGTGAAAATAAACTATAATTATACTAAGTTTAGTTATTGAATCTTGAATATTACATTGTGACTAAAGAAATAAACATATCTGGTTATTTTAATTTTCGGTTAAATTTCTAATTCTGTTTAATTGTTAATATGGCAATCATAAACCTTAATGCAGTGATCGTCAATATAAGAAAACCCGCAAATCAGCTGTAATGAATTAATTAATTCATAAAGAAAACATCATGTCCAACAAACATATTTTTAATAGTGTTAAACCCTTTTCAAAAAGATTTTCGATCGATGATGCATTTGAAGAAGAAACTGATGAGGCAATTAAAGTTTGTGGAACTGCAGACTTTAACAAAAACAACACTAGTAGTAGGAAAACTGAAGAAATTATCGACTGCATTCATTTAAATATTGAAAATGCAGGGTAAGAAAGCTTATAATTTTTTTATTTCTTTCATAAATATTTCTTTACATTAAGAGGGTATAAACTGGAGAATGAAGGTTCCCGTGATAGTGATTCCCTAATACAAGACTATTATGATAGTACCAGTCAAGATTTTGTGCATTATCCCTGTTACAAACATCCGAAAGTGCAGGAGAATTGGCGAATGGTACTAGCTGCTGTAACATTATTGCTGATAGGAGTAGGTCTTCTTGCAACAGGAATTTTAGCATTTGCTGAACCTAGAGCTGGTCTACAAGGGACAGTTTTTCTTCTTGCAGGTTTTATATGCTTTGTACCAGGAGCTTATCATGTAGTGTACATATATTTAGCAGCAAAAGGAAAACAAGGATACCATTTTCATAATTTACCACTATTTTCTTAAAATATTTGCTTAATTAAAAAATAACAATTCTACAGTCATATATCTACTATATATCTTTGAAGTATAAATACTCAAAAATTAATTAATATTTAATATGTATAATAATCGTGGGGCTTTATTTATGGAACTTTCCCTTAAAGTACAAATTTTGTTTAGGTAGACTTAGACATAATTATTTATTTTAAATAAGTTTTTTTATGCTAAATAACATTGTACTTGAATATGAATATAACTATACTTATTTGCATATTCAAAATAGTAGTAGTAATAAGGTTTCAAAGGAGAGAAAATATGGTAACTTTTAATTAGTAAATTATAATATTAACTGATTTTTACCATCTCAGTTAGTAGTTCATCCCACCTTTAATTAATTCAAATTAGAAAAGCAGATAAAAGCAGAGAAGACGGCTATATATGCTACATGTTTCGGTATCGCTTGCAATCCTTTTAAAAAGTTCAATTTTGTACAAATAATATGAATAGTAACACAAAAAAAAACCTTTCTAAATGATTGTACTCTATAGTATTTATTATAAATCTTTCTTTTATAATGGATTTATAAATAGACTGAAAATGTAGAACCGTATTAGTGTATGTATTTATTTAAATCCCTTAACATTACTGTTACTCCGAGATTTTAGTAACAGTGTTAAACTAAAGGTGGCTCACTCTCGCCAATTACCACAAATGCATTGTTCTTGTGCTTATTAGGAGCGAGTGTCTTAGTTTATTTACTTACAACAGTATCCCTTAATATTCTTTGTGAATAATGGTCTTGATAATTTTTAAATAATTTCAATTTATATTTTTTATAATTGTAAACGTACAAATAACTCACTCTCGAGTTAAATTCAACATGTTTAACAGAAATGCACTTATTAATTTATAATTAATACCTCTTATGAAATTAGGTAATACAGACAAACGAGTTGAGAATAATAAATTACAATACGTTTAGTGTAAGAATACATTCAAGATTCAGTAGTTATACAGCAATATATTTTGTAGCATAATTATTTACTGAGAATATTAGTAAAAAAATGGTAGATACCATATTCTCTAAACAACAATTTTAGTTAGTTCGTCTAGTGTGAATTAACTGTAGGGATTTTCAAAATAGTAAACAACATACTATTAACAATTTAAGAAAATTGTACTATTCAATGAGCAGGAAGAAAAAGTTGACAGCGTAATCATTAACCATTATATTTTTACGAACTGGATTTTTTTCTGTAACAGATTTTTGAAATTTAAGCTTAATAAGAAATTTGTAAATTGCTGCATAAAACACATTCAATAAATAGTAAATTACCACGTAGTGCACTTGGAAACATTTGTTAAGAAATTGAATTGTAGTAAGTCAAATAAATGAGATTTTCTCTATCCTTCAACGAAACTTTATTTTTGAATTGTTTAATAAAAATATATTTTTAAATAACGATACTTTATTAGCATTAGTATATATGATAGGTATATTTATACATTAATAATCAAAAACAAAATCATAGATAAATAAGAAGCATATTATTATTCTAATATTGCATAAATAAAGGGTAATCTAACTGACTAGTAAAACAAAATTATATTTTTGATTAACTTATGTTAACTGAAATGCTTTATTGCATTGTATAAGTAAATTACAAGCAGTTTTTATGAAACGTACAAACATAGAAAAATATATTCTAATTTGAATACAAAAAGTATCTGTAATGGAATATGAAGATAGTTTACCATTCTGTTATCACATAATCATTTTGAAATTATAATCTAGATTCGTTTTTAACTGTTACTTGAAATTTAATACTGTTCTCTACCAAAAATTGAGCAAATTTGGTACTAATATATTCGAGATCTCAATTTACATTGATTTTTTCTGCTTGACCTAACAAATTATTTAAACATAATAAAACCTATTATGCAAAACATAAACATTATTTACATTATCTAACTTGATACCCTTTTGTGATATATTAAATTTTCATAAAATGTTATTTTTTAAATAAAATTAAATAACAAATATTATTTTTAGAAAATTCAAAAAACTATTCAATTTTTTCTGCACATTATAAATGTTTATCCTTGCAACTATTAGTAAGAAAATACAAATTTAACATTTTTATCTGACATTAACTGAAATTTAACTAAATATAAGATGAATCAAAAATTTACCATTCACTATTACCTAGGTGAACTGCCGTTACTAACTGCTGCTGAACTTCGTCTTTTGGCAGTTTGCTTCTGGTGTTCCAATTCAAAATCTTTCTCAGTTAATCCAAGTTTGCTTAATCCGTGGACTAAATATTCTTCAGAAAGGACATATTCGGGAGGATTTCGCAGTAAATCTAATGTTTCACAAAGACCTGAACATCTCTTTCGATTTTTTGCGTTTCCCAAACAACCCTCAAGTAAAACAAGAGCAGTTTTGAAAAGTATTTTAACACCTTCACATAAAAATATATCCCAAATACGCAATAAAGAATCCCAAGGTAATGTACGAGTAAATGCGCATAAAAACCATTCGGTACAATAAAACATAGGTTCAGCATCGATTTTTTTTAAATGACGGTAAGCTAATGGACATGTTTTTTTGAGCAAGCCTTGAAGGATCATCCCATCCCTTCGAACAGTTTCCATACCTGGTGAGTAATAATCTTTCAAATAACGGTCTGAGATAGAAACAAGACACCAGAAGGCTTGAATGGCTGGCATATGCATTAGAAGAAATGCAGCAACTGGAGCTTGTGCCTGACAGTAACCAACTGTGGGATTGAAGACTGCATAGGCTTTTAGTACGTTAAATAATTCTTGTTGCCTGAAAATGTTCTTTTTATACTTCTACAACGCAAGCAGGTTATATTTACTAATTAATATTAGTAATAATTAATATTTTACCCTGGTTTATCTTCTGATATAAACATTTCATGGTATGGAAATTGCCTGTGTAAATCTTTCCTAATGTCTTCAAGAGCCTTTGGATCAGCATCATCCCTTAGACAAATATGATATTGATCAGGATATTTGTCAAGTAATAATTTACCACCACACAAATAAAGCCAAGCTTTAGGACGTATAGACATGGGGATTCCTATTAAAAAATCAAAGAAAGAAGATTATTTCTATGACAGCAAAATAATTTAATAAAATAACAATAAACTCACCCCTAATTACCATTTCAGTTATGGGCATTTTCAACAACAGACTTCTATTTTAAATTTCTAATTAATTAAATCCGTTCATACAAAAAGACATACTTCTTCAACATGATATTGATTTTAGTAATTGTATTTGAAAACGTAAAAATATTTAATAGTTGATGATTCGAAAATGACAGAAAATTCAATTTTATTTGTCTGCATGATTTAAGTTATGAAAAACACTTGGTTAATTTCACAAATTTATTTGAAAAATTGGAACAATGGTTGTAGAAGGAATAACACATTTTTCTTAAATACAGTAGACAGACCAGCCTAGTTTACAATTTTATTACCTGTGATTTGTGATAATACTTAAATATATAAGATGGAGTCTACCGTTATTTGATTGAGATTCATGATAATGAAATAAGACACATTTTTGTTAAATCTCAATATAATTTAATAATTCATAATTCTTAAATATAAATATATACGGTCGTTGAATAAAAAATTATCATCGTATTTGGCTTTCGTTTTTTTCTGATTTTTTTAAAAGAAGTGTAGCAATTCAAACTGTTTAAATAAAAACAATTACCTATTTTAATTTTAAAAATTTAAGGAAATATTTCAGAAATATATTGTAATTCCCACCTTAGTCAACAAAAATAATTCTGTATCGATTTAATAAAACAGAAAAAGTGGTATTTATGAGGTAATAAATTGTAAAAAATATACCTATTTGGATTAATTAACATAAAACATCGAAAATCGTGCTTAATTATAACGTTCTATTAATAAAATTCATAGTGTAGATGTAAGTAATTTTAACTTTATTTTTCATTCAAAAAATAAAAGCAAAACAGAATGTATTTATATAACAATATTATAGTCAAAATTTTAAAAATATGAGCCCAACGCTTCTAAATTATTATTGAGCAACTAAATACTTTGATATTTCAAAACTTTTAGCAGCTATGCCATCACAAATTATAGGTAATAAGATTGTAAACAAATATAACTCTTCAAGAATGGCTTAACACATAAAATAATTGTCAGGGGTTTTTAAATATAATTTAATGTCTTTAAATAATTCAATGAGTTAACATTTACTTTTGCTATATTTATATGTAAAACCATGACTAAATGAATTATTTGATAATCGTTAGTAACTAATTACACTTTACACATACTTATACTTCTAAATTTCAGGTTTGGGAAATAGTTTGTATTTTGTGCAAATGACATTCTCATAATGTTGTACTTCACCAAAAGTTATATCAAAATAAAACCTAAATATACTTACTAATTCCTAACAGAGTGCAAAAGGTTCTACTTCTAAAAGATACTGCCACTAGTTACACATTTTAGTTAAAAAGTGAGTCAAAATAATTTAGATAAGTACACAATAAAAATTATTTTAAAATATTTAATTTTGAATTCGGCAAGATTTTTTGTTGCAATTTTTTTAAGTATTGTAAGGAAAATTAAAATTCATCACTACCTTTTCGACATCTTTCTCTAACTTTTCTGTAGTTTCTTTCCATGTAAAAATTCCATTTGGAAATCATCTTTAACCATTTGTGTTCTCTTCGAAGTACTGTTTCCGGAGGCGGCCCTTGCTTAGGTTCTGGAGAATACTGTTGTCCCCCAAGAAAACCATGTCGATCAGGAACAGTTGATATAACACTCCCATCTATAAGAGTGCTTGCTTCGCTGCATAAAGATGCAGTATCTGTTGCAATAGAAGAAGCCATGGTGTCTATTAATTCACTTTCAAAATAATTGACGCCCACCACATTGTACTGCGAATTCAATTAATTCAGCAAATTAACACAGATATTTGGTAAATTGTAAACGGTTATTTACAAAATTAAACTACAAATGTCACATTTCAACATATGCAATAATTTGAATAATAATTATCGTCAACAATTTTTTTATATACGAATTGTTTTATTCTAAATTATAATAGATACGCTAACACTAGATATTAAATTATTTCAACAGTTTTTATGAAATTAGACGTAACTTAATTATAAAATGTCTCTGACTTTTCTTGACAGATATGACATTAATATGATTTGAATATGATTAATATTCACAGATTAGAGAGGTTTATAGATGGTTCACTCGATAAACGCCATCTATCCCTTGGAGTACACACTAAAAACGAAAAGGCGGGGAATTTAAACAGGTTGTAATTTCGTTTTCAGTTTTCAAGTTTTTCTTAAGTAATGAAATTAGAATTTAACATGTAACAATCTATTTTCCAAAAGAATATAATAAACCATAAAATATTCTTTTAGTTGATAGATTGTTAAATGTTAAATTCTAATTTCATCAAAATAATGCAAAAGATTGAATATGGCTACTAAAATATTTTATTGTATAAAATAAATTCAGCTGTATAAATTGCGTTTACAATTAATAAATACACTCACAATTTAGTTACAGTAGAACCCCTCTTAACCGATCACTTTTGCTATTTCAAAGGGAAATGTTAACAGAAATATAAAATAACACTGTTTTATGATAACTAATTGTTTCTGCCTTTACTTTATGGAAATTAGGAACCATATTGAATCAAATAATTGAGTGAAACACACTTAATTTCCACTTAATACATTTATTAAACTCTATGATCGTTTCACCCTACAAGGGCATCTTCAGAAGATGTATCGATCAAGTATCAATAAATTAAGTGTGTTTCACTCAATTATCTCTTTTATGATGCAAATAATATGTATGTTCAGATTTGATGAAGAATTTGAAAACATTGAAAAAGATAAAATAGGTATGTACTGTACAAATTAACAATAACAGCAAAGTAATCTTTTGAAAAATTATTTTTTTTAAACTGAATATAGCTATTTTGAGTAACAAACAAACATTGGATTACTTTTCACGAAAAAAATTAATTTATTCTTCTTTACAATATTGTTTCAACCGTTGCGGGTCATTATCAAGAGCTATGGTGTTACTGATATTGTATATACTGTAGAGAAGAATAAATATTTTTTTTTCGTGAAACGTAACCCAGTGTTTGTTACTCAAAATACCCATATTCAATTTTATTTAAAAAGCTCTCCTAATTGGCAGGAACAACTGATTATTTACTGTGAATGCTCAAAATAAAAAGATATAGATGATAGCTTCATTTTATTATTTTCTTTTTATTGCGGTAACATATGTCCACCTTTTTTTAACTAAATTGTGCATTCGGCTATATTCGTGGTTCATCCGAGTGTGATGACTATAGAGATTAAACCGAGCTGGGCTCTTGTGTCCCTTTAGCGAAGTCTATTAAAATTGCCAAGGAAGACTAATTGATACAAAAATTACAAAAACTAACAGCACTCTAATAGAAAACTAGTTTATTTAAAAAATTTGATTGATTCAGCCGTTTGTTACAATTTTTTTTTGTTTATTTTCTATCGAAGCCTGATTTCTATATTTTAGGTTATGTTATTATTATTTTATAGGTGCGTTCCATTTGATGATCGCAAACATGTATTTCAATTTTGGAACTGATCAAAGTCGCTAAACAATTATAAACTATAGGTTTACAAACCATTTTACAATAACGCAACGAGCATAATTAATTACTAACATATGATGAAAACAATTGAAGTAAATTCTTACAATAAGTATTAATACATTTTGATGAATTAACTGTTATAAAAATTTTAGATTATAACACGTTACTCTGTGATAATTCATCTTTACGATAAATGAATAAACACTATTTGTTTATTATCACTTTTTTATTTACAAATCCTTTTGACTATAGTTTCGACAAATAGCTTGTCATTGTCAAACAAATAATTCAAATTGAATGAATATAAACAGATTTGTTAAAACAAATTGAATGAATATGAACAGATGTACAGTAGTGTTTATATATATTTTTTGTAATTACCTTTAATTATTAAATGTACTGAATAGTACTGAGTGGTACAAATCTACCTGCTCGTTTAACAAGATATTTTCGGAAATTTTTGATGCTTTATGTAACGAACCTGTATGTGTACAAAAGCAGATAAGACGGGTTCCTCGAATACGGTCGTCGGTCGGCGCTTTGATAGCAATACATAAACAACAACATAATAGGAGTTCGAGAAAATACCAGAAGGTCGTTCCTGATTACTCCAGAACTTTCGATACTCTATAAATACTATGTTGTCGACGGTCAGGAACAGTTTACAGTTTACGGTTTATAGTTGAACAGTACATTTAGCTTCCGAATGGTAATGTAAATACGATATACCCAGTGATATAAATAGCGCATTTTCCTTGTCATATAAATAAGTTGTTGCATTTATTATTAGTGTTTAAGTGTTTTAAGTAGTGTGTAAGTGTTAAATAAATTATTGGAAATAAATATTCGTTAAATAAATAAGTTGAACTAGAAAATTCGTTACATTTATATACTTCTAAGGATTCTAAAATATTAAGTTTAAAGCCTTTATTTAGATTATGAATAATTTTAAGATTTCCTATAGTAGGAAACTGATGGCCTGTTTCTTTTTTGTCTATTCGTCACCCTAAATTCATATATCTCCAGTCGCCTGCTTATTATACCTACAACCTACCCATGTCAATTGACACATCTTGCATATTTTTCTCTAACTTACATCTTCTCATACTTTTTTTCTTCTCATGATTAACATACTATTTTTCTAACTTTCCCAACAGAGTACACATAATGAACGATTTCACATACCTTAGATTTTTTTACTAAGAAAAACTTACGAAACATATTTTATCAAATTCAGTATTACCAATTATTATTTAAACCATAAAATCAGACTTTGCAAAATACATGTACATAGTAGTACCGTTAATATACATCATTTTAATCACAGTCATCACATCTTTTTTATCAACTTCATACACCAATTATTCCCACAACGAGAAATCTACTTGCGTTACTAATTAATTTTATTTTCACTTATGCACATATATTATTCTAAACAACAGTATTATTCTTGTTTTAAAGAAGTTTAATTATGTTTTCAATATATTTGGTTTGTATGTTAAATGCTATTGTAAATGATTTTCAATCTTTAAAGTCCGTAAATTTCCGTTTGTGCATGGGAAACTTAAATATGTCCCTGAATGTGCATTGTTGGTTGCATACCCAAAGTACATCATTTTCTAGTACAGAGAACATTGCCCATATTATAATCACGTCTCTGCCTTATATATATATATATTTATCATGCTTTATAGTTTATGGTGCTATTTTCTTTGCATCATCATACAAATCCATCCCACCATCTCTAATCTATGATTCCCTGTATCCTCTACTACTTCCTCCTTCGCAATAAACACCACAAATCAGAGAGTTTTATACCAAAATAACCTAATCTTATTGCAGTCTATTTTTGTATTTTTTATCTGTAAGTAACCGGAATGCTTCTGAGCTTCTATATAAATAATCTATTAACTGATTCCAAAGTTCAAAGTTAAACTTGTTAAAAAAATAATTTTGTTTCTAAACTCAACTAAGATTAGATGCATTAAAGAATCGTAAAATGTCTGTTTTTAAAAGTTCCTTGTTAAAAATTAGTAAGTATAATGTAATATTTTTTATATTAATTACTTTTCTTAAGTAACTGTAACATACATAAATCAAATTTTTAGGTGATGTAAATATGTGTATAGAAAACTTAATGAAAAATATTTTTAATTCAAAAACTTTTTTGCAGGGACCTGCTTTAGGAAACAAAACATTGCATCTCTTGCTTTATTATCAGAAACACACCAAATGCTTCAGAAAACTTGTAGAGACTTTGCAGAAAATGAGCTTAAGCCAGATGCTGCCAAATTCGATAGAGAACATGTATATCCACAAGAAAAAATTCAAAAGATGGGAGAACTGGGTCTTATGGCTATTGCAACAGCTGAAAAGGATGGTGGTACTGGACTAGATTATTTGGCATATTCAATAGCCATGGAAGAAATTTCACGAGGGTAAGACCAATTAAAATATTTATTGTTAACCAATGATACTTGGACCAATGGGTGTTCATTAGTTTTGGACAGGATGCCCAATAATGTAAATCTTTTTCATGCAACTTCTATGAATTTATATGATACAGTGGTACCTTTTTTATATTGAATGTTCTTTATAAATGTAAATATTTTCCTTGTCTAAATAACAAATTCATTCAAATTACATGAGAAACTACTTTCAAATTTAATATTAAGCCACATAAAAACAATCTTGGTTGGGACACTACATATACATATGTACTTAATACTGGTGGAATAAAATTACAGGTGTGCAAGTGCTGGAGTAATCATGTCGGTTAATAATTCCTTGTATTTAGGACCTCTTGAAAAATGGGCAACTACTGAACAAAAAGAGAAATATTTAAGGCCATTTACAACAGGTCAAAAGGTATTGTTAACAATTAATTTTACTATAAAATATTTTGCCACTCTTTATTGTCTGCATCTGCAGTGGTTTGATGATAGATTGGCATGGTAGTTAGATTTTTGTAAATTTCAATGGCCTCTCTATGTGTATGTTAAAGGTATGCCTTATTTTATATCAAAACAAATAGATTGACAAACCATTGTTTTGTATTTGCCGATGATACATAATTAACAGAATTAACACTTTTTTGATGCTAGCAATAAACCATTGAAGAAGCCATCAGTAAGGGGCAATGGAACATTTACTACTAAAAACAAAAATCTGAAGTAGAAATAATACCCTTGTTTTTAAGGTTGGATGTTTTGCTCTTTCTGAACCTGGTAATGGTTCAGATGCAGGGGCAGCCTCTACTACAGCCAAATTAGAGAATAACTATTTTTCTTTGAATGGTACAAAGGCTTGGATAACAAATGGTTATGAAAGTGAAGCTGCTATTGTTTTTGCAACAACTGATAAAAATTTAAAACACAAAGGTATTTGGTATACTTATGATTATTTTTATTGTTCAAAATTTAAATTATTTCAGAATGCTCTTAAATTGAACAGTGAAGTATCTGTTACTTATAGCTATTTGATAATATGTATATTCTAAATGTGAAAAAAATTAACATTAAAATTACCTACATATTTTAAAACTATGTTCAAAGGAATCAAACACAAACATTAAATTATTTATATGGCCAAGAAAATTAAAATGTATGTTATCCTGTTCACTTCTTGCATTATATGATTTTAGGTAATTATTACCTGTTCATTCGAAAATATGGATCAGCTTTAAACTGTATCATAGGTCTACATCATTGGCTATGTAAAATTAGTTGAAGTACTAGTCAAAGGCTATAAAATCGAAATAAATTTACACTCGAATGGCCAAACCGATTTAGTTGAAATTTTTATGTTTCAGATATCAGTATAGTGATATCTCAAACATATCAAAATTTCAGCCAAATCGGTCTATTCGAATTTGAATTTATTTCAATTTTTTAAAAAATCATATCGATAGCTATTACTTAAAAAAAAAATCAACACAACCCATACAGGGACATATAGTCTCTTAATTAAACTTTGTGTACCATAAATTGTTTTGCAAAATATTTTAATTTTTAGCCAGATAGAATACTACTTTTTACAAATATTTTTGGACTAAAAAAAATTAGGAAAGGTTACAAGTAATCAATACATTAACAATAATGAGGTTTTATTCGCACACCAAGTTGATTTCAGTTAATTTTTTAATTTAATTATTAATTTTCTTGCAGTTATCCACATTTGATGTTAACCTTGCGCTCATGTGTCCAAACGGCGTCATGCTAGAGAAATTTGGTTTTCGAGTTATAATTTTGTAATCGAATCTTTATAAAGTCGCGTTTCTATCAAAGAAATCAAAGTCTCGTAACTCGCTTGGTACAAAATCAAAGGCATGTGTTTATTGTCATATTTTGACTATTCAGGTCCAAACTAGACCAGAAAAAAAGGATTCAGTCAAATCCATGACCCAAAGCGATTTTCCATTTTTTGACCTGCCTGATTGGCGAGACCTGCTTGGAGGTATAAAGTCTAAAGTATGAAATTTAGGTTTGGGTCAAGGTTTTAACTGAAACTATATTTAAAGACTAAAAATTTAAACACATTGTATTTCATTTACAGTAAACAACTTTAGGCTTATTTATTAGAAATGATAACGATGTGGAGTTTATAAATAAAAATGTGGCAACTGTAATTCTGCATACATAGGGCAGACCGGTCGATCGTTCCAGGAACGCATTAAAGAACATTACAAATGTTTTGAATTTTAAAAATGTAATTCAGTATATGCTGATCATTTAATAAATTTCACGACAGCTTTAAAATTTTACATTTAGCAAATAATAGTCAAAAGTATAATCTTCTAGAAAGTTTAGATATTAACAATTATAATAGATTAAGAATAATTCTAAACAATCAAAAAGAAATGAGATTCACTATTGTTTTACAATTTACATCTTAGTTCCCCATCTTAACTTTAATGTAATTCTGTAACTAGTATATATATATATATATATATTTATTTCTCATGTATGCTCAATGAGCCTTTACATTCTGTCCTTGTACATTCTAACTGTCTTAAACTACTTACATACTATGTTACAACGTTTTAACTTAACAATATTCATTACTCTCTCTCATTTTTTCTTCACTTACCCTTAAATATTCACATACTTCCTCGCACACTTCTCCTCTCAGCATTTCTATTATTAGTCCCCCCAATTCCTGTTCACACCTGTCACCTCTCCATACTCTCATAAACTCTTTAACTCTCTCACCCTGACTCTGCATGGCTACTCCACAACAAAGTAAGTGGGCTAAAGTTTCCTCAGAGCCTCCGCATAGCCTACATTCCCAGTTCTTATATACTTTCTTATTCGCTCTCCCTATATTCCTGCATCTAATTTTCGCCCACATTTCCTTATCGTCTTTCTTTTTATTTGCTTTGTTTAAATATTCCGCCCCTCCGTTACCTGGCATTAGTTCTTTATACATTTGATTGTAGGATGAATTTGTAATTGCCTCCCACTCTTCCTCCAACTTTTTCTCCCACCACATATTTAACCCTTCTCTACATCTATTATAAATTTCTTCCCCACTCTTTCCCTCCCAAATCATTTTACACACATTTTTGGCGGTCGGCCGGGACCTCTCTTTCTTTCCTCGTTTGGCGCCTGCATAACCTATCTTCTGACCGTTTTGCTTTGCCGTCGATTGTTTAAATTATTTTCTTCCCTCGTAAAATTTTTATTACGCACTCAATTGCTACCTTATTTCACTACTTGCCGACACTATTTACCCAAATATATACTTGATATTTTACTTTTTATCACTTAATATTCGTAGAGCAATACCTAACACGTCTTATCACACCAGACGCCCTCTCTCGATCTAATTCTGTAACTAGTATTTAAGGCTTGTAAAATGTAATTTTATTTACTGCATTTCATTCACCTGATGAAGCGACAGTGGCGCGACACGGTCGTTATGGACAAAAAAAAACAAAAATTTTGAAACTAAGACTTCTTGAATCACATTATCTTGATTAATATAAATAATAAGGAACTTTTGTATTTAACTTATAGTTACCAATTGAAGATGCAGAATATAGAATTAATTCTGTAATTATGTATTGCAACGTATCCCCAGTAGTTTAATTTGGTCTTATAGTTTTAATTGTGATTACTTAGCAACGTGTTAAATTAATAATCTTGATTTTGTGAGAAAAACTCAAGTATGTTTTTTGCTAATTTTAAAAATGAATTGGATATCATGTAAATACAACATATAACATGTTTCCTAATATACAATACAATTCTCAAACTACCCCTTCTGATTTCAGACTTTTTATAAATGTTTAATATATGAAGTTTACCTGTTATATTGAAATAATTGTTTAATACTGAAAGTCAATTTATCTTTGTCTACTCCGTTTTTATTGCTTTAGGAATATCAGCGGTAATTGTTCCAAAACCAATTAAAGGCCTAGAGTTAGGAAAAAAAGAAGACAAACTTGGTATACGGGGTTCTTCCACGTGCTTATTAATGTTTGATGAATGTCAAATCCCTAGAGAAAATTTACTTGGTGAATTAGGATTTGGCTTTAAGGTATGAGTCAATTGGTAGAATTAATTATTATACTGTTTTAAATAAAACCACACAATTGATTTTCACAACGTATAATTAGAAACCTCTAATAATTGTTTCGATTTTTTCAGTTCTAATCTGTTTCTCTTTGAAAATGATTTGAATAAATCGAAACAATTGTTAGAGGTTTCTAATTATACGCTGTGAAAATCAATTGTGTGGTTTTATTTAAAATATGATAATATTTTTTCACAATCAACCTACCACAATTTCTACTGATTTTATCAATTAATTATTATTTACCATAGGTCATCCACAAAGGAACTTTTCAAAACAGTATGTACCATTTAAATAAAACATCAAACGATTTGAGAGAAATAAGCAAGGGACCTAGCAGAATAGAATAGTAAAACTCTGATTAGTTAAAGCACATACTTTTTGAAATTATTTTATAAATTTATTATGAATAAAACACTAATAACAATTGTTTCGCTAGGTAACGCAATGTAATGCATAAACCTATAACACTATTATTTAAACAATGTATTTCGTCTCTTATAAAGCTACGGTGTTGTTAAGTGATAAATTCATTGAGACTCAACACTTAGTATTTTAAAATATTTGAAGAATCTTTAGTAGGGGTAAATTTTAAATACATTAATGCGATATTAATTATTGAATTAATTTGTACCCACTACACATTACTTCATATTAATGAGGATATTTTTATTACTGTTGCGGCTTAATGCTCTTTTGTTGAAATTTGTTTGTTTAAATTATGCTGGAGACTGATAACCGGGAGATGCTGGAGGTGGTTTTTGTGATTTGCCGACGGCGGCGACCATCGCGCAATGATTGATGATCCAAAGACATAAATGCCACCTGCGGGCAAATGCAACATTTCGACTAAACCGACAATTCATGATAAAGAGTTCAGTTGCATTTTTGGTCTTGATCTAGTAAGTTATCTTCGCTATTCACATTATAAATTCATTCGCGTCAATTTAATTAATACAGTCCACTACTCATAATTTAAGTTTTAATTGTTAATGTGTTTGTTTAAGTGTTATTGTTAACTATGTTACTGAGTTATTAAATAAATAGTTTAAAATTCGAGAGATTCATAAACCCAACGAATTGGATAATTCAAACCAGCGGTCCACCAATTAGTTCGTCAAACCAGGCGTCAACAATTACTGTTGTCACGCCTCGTCGGGACTCAAACCCGAGATCATTGGCTTAGTGGCAAAAGCATTGGTGTGTAAAGCCAAAGATTAAGGGTAATAACTGAATAATGTCAAGCCCAAGAAATAATACTTTAATTGCACATGGTGTCTTGTAACACATTTCTTTTATATATGAATTATCCGGTCGTATACTATTTACTTACTTTAACTTTTTTGTTTTTCATTCAGATAGCAATGAAGACTTTAGATGCTGGGAGAATTGGTATTGCCAGCCAAGCGTTGGGAATTGCTCAGGCATCGCTAGAGTGCGCTGTCGAGTATGCATCGAAACGTTTAGCGTTTGGAAAGTCTATTTTAAAATTACAAACGATCCAAAATAAACTAGCGGATATGGCTGTGAGATTAGAATCAGCAAGATTATTAACCTGGAAAGCTGCATGGTTAAAAGACAATAATAAACCCTATACCAAAGAAGCTGCTATGGCCAAACTTGCTGCCAGCAAAGCAGCTACCTTTTTAAGTCATCAGTGTATACAGATATTAGGAGGAATGGGGCAAGTATAAAATTATTTCAGCGTAATTGTATTCATCTTATTTTTACTTTTCGTTAGATATGTATCAGATATGCCAGCAGAACGTCATTACAGAGATGCAAGAATAACAGAAATATATGAAGGTACCTCTGAAATTCAAAAACTAGTAATTGCAAACATCATTATAAAAGAAATGACGAATTAAGTAAGTGTACTACTTGATTATTGAAACCAGTACAAGATTTACATTAGTAAATTCTACAGAGGTATGCACAGATACCTCGTCATAGAACTGGTTATACATTTAATCTTAAGTATTATCCTTACAAACTACAAATAAGTTTTCATTTGATAACTTTTAATTTAAAATTATTTATAGTATTATCAAACAAATAAAACAATTTATAAATATTAGATTTATTAAATACCCACAATAGTCGTAAATTTTAGCTGTTTGTAATACTTCAATCTTAAATACTAATTCAAATATTACATTTTACCCATTCTTTAATTTTACCTTTAGAATATTTAATGTTATTCAGCTCTTCTGGGAGCCTATCCAAATTAAATATAGCCGTGATGACTCATTTTGTTACTAACTCTTTTATCCATTTTAGACATTGGCAATTGTTTTTTTCCGAGTTTTACTTGTAGATGACAGAAATTGTACTTCTAATTATTCATTTTTTATAATAGAATCCTAAACATTCATATACAAATTGCTTATTAAGGCGTAACGGATTATTTTCAATAATAATGCATTGATTTTTGTAGTCTTTGAAGGAGGCCTAAATTGTTTGTATATGCTCCTCTCCATGCGATTATGTCATAACTAAATATACTATGGAAACAGACGTATAATTCTTAAAGTCTCTGTTGCCATTATTTTAGATAACTTGTAAAATATAAAAATAAGATATTTTGTTTTATTTGTAATACACTTTATATGTTTTTCCCATCTCATATTATAATAAAAAATAATACCTAGGTACTTGCATTCATTCAATTTTGTCAACATTTAACAATAGCTATTGATCGCTAACCAATTTGAAACGGAATTAAGATAATTGTTCATTTTTGTTTTCACATTTCTCCATGTTGTATCCGTTGCTATTATTGATATCATCCGCATAAGATATAATAGACTGTGAAGGCATGTTTTTCATCATGTTATTAATGTACGAGGCATTTTTTTAAAGTACCTTTTTGAAATTCTGCCGCCGCAACGCTGCAGTCAGTGTTTCGCGCATTCGCACTGAGCACACTACAGTCTGATTCGCCCTTGTTTAAGTTGTTTACTGAGTGTTTAAGATGTCTCCGATAATCGCGAGTCCCGCCGATTGTGAAGTCCGGGCTGTTATACGATTCTTTAGTGCTAAAGGGCTAAAACCGATTGCTAGTCATCGTGAGATCTGTGCAGTTTACGGACAAAACATTATGAGTGATCGAATGGTAAGGAAGTGGGTGAGAGCATTTAAAGATGGCCGCATAAATGTGCATGATGAACAACGAAGTGGACGTCCTTCGGTCGTTAATGAAGATTTGGTGCAGAAAGTGGACGAAAAGGTGCGAGAAAACAGACGCTTTACGATTTCCTCCTTGTTTGATGACTTTCCTCAAGTTTCTCGCTGTGTTTTGTATGGTATTGTGACCAAGCACTTGAATTATAGAAAATTGTGCGCACGTTGGGTACCAAAAATGTTGACTGATGTGTACAAAACCAAACGTTTAGGCAGTGCATTGACTTTCCTTGAGCGGTACCACAACGAAGCTGATGATTTCTTAAGCGAAATTGTTACAGGTGATGAAACATGGGTGGCTTACGTCACACCAGAATCAAAGCAACAGTCCATGGAATGACGGCATTCAGATTCACCCAGACAAGTGAAGTTTCAGAAAGCAATTTCTGCCCGGAAAATCATGTTCAAAGTTTTTTGGGACAGAAAAGGAGTATTGCTTATATAGTTTCTGCCTCGTAATGATACAATGAATGCGGCAGCTTATTGTGAGACAATGAACTATCTGTGCTGTGCAATCCAGAACAAAAGACGTGACAAGTTGAGCAAGGGCATCGTTTTGCTGAATGACAATGCCCATCCGCATGTGGCTAATCGGACCAAAGATCTCATCACATCCTTTCACTGAGAAACTAGATCATCCTCCGTACAGCCCTGATCTGGCGCCCAGTGACTACCATTTGTTCCTGCAATTGAAGAAACTTCTGGGCGGTCAGCGTCTTTAAGACGATGACGAAGTCAAAACAGTTATGATGCAGTGGTTAACAGTTAACAAGTCAGGCGGCAGAATTCTATGAGACGGGTATTCAAAAACTGGTCAAACGTTATATCAAGTGCCTCAATATTGAAGGAAATTATGTAGAAAAGTAGATTAAGGTACAGGCTTTCAAATAAAAATATAGTATTATTAAGATATTTTAGCACGTTTTTATTAATTACTAAACGGTACTTACTTAAAAAAAAGGCGTCGTATAATATAACACATGGGCTGAAAAGTCTCGGGCCTAACAAAGAAAACACTTTTTTTTTGTTCAAAATTGGCTTTATTCATCATCGTAATTTCCATCAAGAATCATTCCAGGGTAGCTCTAACATTACAATACCATTTTTATGGATCAATTTATCTTTTGCCTCAAAATAGGCCTCAGCTTCAGCGATAACTTCTTCATTTGAGCGAAATTTCTTGCCGGCGAGCATTTTTTGGAGGTCTCCGAACAGCCAGCAACCGCAGGTAGTAGTCTCCAAATCTGGAGAATACGGTGGATGTGAGAGCAATTCGAAGTTCAGTTCATGTAGTTTTGCCATTGTTTTGATGACAAATGATTTGTGACACGGTGCGTTGTCTTGATGAAATAAAATTTCTTTCTTTGCCGTATGCGGTCGTTTCTTTGCAATTTGGGCCTTCAAACGTTCCAATAACGCTATATAATTACTACAATTCACTGTTGATGGTATTTCGGTATTTCCCTTCTCAAGATAGTACTATTACACTACGTACATCCCAAAATACCGAGGCTATAACGTTTCCAACCGATTGTCACATATCGACGCAAAAAATCCAGTTTGTTACGTTTAAACATGGCCAAGCACTGCTCAGAATCATCAACACGTTCTTATTTTTGGTGAGCAAACAACAGTGAGCAAACGCGACAACAACTTTGAACAGAGCTTTCTCGTAGTAAAATGCTCGTGCAATATAAAGCCAACACGTTCTTTTGATATGATATCTTTACGATGTCAGCTAACTCACTTCAATCATTCAAAACGATTTTGTGGATTTTTTTTGTTTTCTGGTGTTACCGCCTCATTTGGACGTCTACTGCATTCTGCATCATCAGTGTCTTTATGTTACGACCACATTTGAAGTCAGCAAACCAACGTTTTATTTTGTTTCGGTTGTTTCCGATGGAGCGGAGTCTTCATAACACTTTTCAAGCCATTGCTCCGCTTGAACGGTATTTTTTCCCATTAAGAAGCAGTGTAAAATTAAAACACGAAATTGTTTCTGATCCATTGTTTTGAAAATAACAAAAGTAGCGCCTGACAAATTGATTAAGGCTTTCGCGGCCAGTTGACGAACTGATGTTGTCCTTCTTCGGGTGTACAGACCGTCGTCGGTTGGAATTGCTTCCTAACGTTTCGCTAGCACGAGTGGCGAGCTTCTTCAGAGGTCTATCCATTTTCGCTGTTGGTTGTAGACTGTTCCTTTCTCCTACGCAGATGGTAACAGTAAATTCCAAAGAGAATTATAAAAATACACGTTGAAAAGGTACAACCGACAAAAATGAATATTGAGAAGCAACATACCAACACCTCCTTTAAACAAGCCTAACAACAAATTATCAGAATACGTATGACGTCACCACATTCAGGCCGATTGTTTTACATTAGATAGAGTGCGAGACGGCGCCGGCGGGAGATACGGTAGTGAAAACGTTTAATTGTTTCAGAGCTACTTAAACCTTGCTTACAACACGGAAAGTATTAGCAAAATCGAAGTTGCTACTTAAAATTATGTTGTGTAATTTTGCAATATTTACTGATCATACTGAGAGACTGGGAATATTTTCAGTGTATCGTTTATTGTAATAATTATAACAATACATCGATAAAATTTTATAATATCGGAGCCATCTTCACTTCCAGGTAACCGATGTTGTTTACACTATTTCAGAAGTTCATTCGAAAACAGGTAAGATTTTAACAGATGATTTGAAAAAGCCAAAATTAAAAGATAATGCAGCTCCTTTCATTTTGCCCGGAGCTCCATCGTATTTAAGTAAAAGTAGTCAATTTTCTCGTGAAGGTCCCATTCAAAAGAAACAACGCTTGGAAGCTATTGCCATTGAAAGAGCTTTAGGTGCGAGTCTTGAGACAGCTGCCGAAAATCATAAAAAAATAAGCATTGATAACATTGAACAGTTATTATCAAAAACAAATCAGGTTGATAAAGCTGATGTTTGGGATGCCATAAAAAAGACGATATATGGTACATAGTAATTGATAAATCACTGACAGTTTCTATATGTAGAAATGGTATTTTAACAGTTCTTGAAAATTTACCCGTGCATGTAAATAGTATAACTGAAATAGATTATATTATACACCGATTTGTAACTATTATTAAAGGCGATAACAGCTCCACCGACTTAAAAAATATTGTAAATAATATATCAAATTTACTAGATCTTCTTGATAATACCGAAGATAACAGCAATAGTAAAGCTATACGATTCATAAAGTCACAGATACAGTTATTTACGCAATGTAAAACCCATAACGAATTTGAATCATAACACATCATTATTTCATCAATTTTACATATTATTTCTTCGCATTGTTACAAATTCTTAAGGCATACTGTAGCATTCAAACACTCTAAAAAAATATGCTCCAACACCAATGTTGATCCTTCTTGTTCAACTTTCTTGTCATATATTATAGAAAAGAAATCGTCATTGCAGGCTCAAGACCTTCGCGTTACGCTGATGTTTGATGAAATTCATATTAAGCCATATTTAGATTACAAAGGAGTCAAATTTGGCTACAACTGCTCATACTTTTATGATTCAAAGTGTTATATCAAAATATAAAGACGTAGTGCATATTCTTCCATTAAACAAATTAACCGCAAAACCATTATTTGAAATAATTAAATTATTGTCACAGGTTTTGAACAAATTGGTTTTTCTGTTATTGCAATAATAACTGATAATAATAGTATCAATAGGAAGGCTGTATCACATTTTGTGAATCCTGCTCAACTAAGCATAGTTTATCCAAATCCAAGCAATTCTAACAAACCATGTTTTTTTTTTAATGATTCAGTTCACATATTCAAATGTATAAGAAACAATTGGATTAATTTAAAAAATCACCGCTTAACGTTTTGTTTTCCAGATTTTGATAATTTTGAAAAGGTTCGGTATGCCTCTTTTGAGTCTATACGGGAATTATATAACATTGAAAACGGGAAATTAATAAAGTGGTCTAACTCTAAAGACTTCATGGCCTTCGGTTTTAGAAAGACAAAACGTTAAACTTGTTGCTCAGATATTTAACGATAACATACACAATGCTTTACTAGAGCAAGGTAAATCTAACAATATCGAGAATTTTGAAGATACGGCCAAATTTATACATATATATATTATACATACCTGGTGTCGAAAATAATAGCAAAAATATAAAGAGTTTTCGAAAAAATATTCTAAAGGGGTGGGGGTATTTCGCTAGATTTTGGATAAAATGTTCCAAAGGGGGTTGGGGGGTATTAGGTTAGATTTTGAAACAAAATGTTCAAAGTGATAGCAAAAATACAAAGGATTTTCGAAAAACTATTCCAAAGGGTATGGGGTATTTCGCTAGATTTTGTAAAAAATCTTCCAAAGGGGGAGGGGGTATTAGGTTAGATTTTGGAACAAAATGTAGAAAATAATAGCAAAAATACAATGAATTTTCGAAAAAATATTCCAAAGGGGTGGGGGTATTTCGCTAGAGTTTGGAAAAAATGTTCCAAAGGAGGCTGGGTGTATTAGGTTAGATTTTGGAACAAAATGTAGAAAATAATAGCAAAAATACAATGAATTTTCGAAAAAATATTCCAAAGGGGTGGGGGTATTTCGCTAGATTTTGGAAAAAATATTCCAAACGGGGGTGGGTAGTATTAGGTACGATGTTGGAACAAACTGTCGAAAATAATAGCAAAAATATAAAGTTTTCGAAATAATATTCCAAAGGGGTGAGGGTATTTCGCTAGATTTTGGAACAAATATTCCAAAGGGGTGTGGGTAGTATTTCGCTAGATTTTGGAAAAAATGTTCCAAAGGAGGCTGGGTGTATTAGGTTAGATTTTGGAACAAAATGTAGAAAATAATAGCAAAAATGCAATGAATTTTCGAAAAAATATTCCAAAGGGGTAGGGGTATTTCGCTAGATTTTCTAAAAAATGTTCCAAGGAAGGGGGGGGCTATGTGGTTCGATTTTGGAACAACCTGTCGAAAATAATAGCAAAAATACAATGATTTATCGAAAAAATATTCCAATGGGGTGAGGTATTTCGCTAGATTTTGTAAAAAATGTTCCAAGGTGGGGGCGGGGGTATGTGGTTCGATTTTGGAACAAAATGTCGAAAATAATAGCAAAAATATAAAGAATTTTCGAAAAAATTCTCTACAGGGGTGGGGGTAATTCGCTAGATTTTGGAGAAAATGTTCCAAAGGGGGGTGCGGTGTATTAGGTTCGATTTTGGAACAAAATGTTGAAAATAATAGCAAAAATATAAAGAATTTTCGAAAAAATATTTCAAAGGTGTGGGGGTATAACACTAGATTTTGGAAAAAATGTTCCATAGTGGGGGGGGGGGTATGTGGTTCGATTTTGGAACAACATTTCGAAAATAATAACAAAAATACAATGAATTTTCGAAAAAATAATCCAAAGCGGTGGGGGAATTCTGCTAGATTTTGGAAGGAGTGTTCCAAAGGAGGAGGGGGTATGTTGTTTGATTTTTGAGCAAAATGTCGAAAATAATAGCAAAAATACAAAGAATTTTCGAAAAAATATTCCAAAGGGGTGGGGATATTTCGCTAGATTTTTGCAAAAATGTTCCAAAGGGGGTTGGGGGTATTAGGTTCGATTTTGAAACAAAATGTCCAAAGTGATTGCAAAAATACAAAGGATTTTCGAAAAACTATTCCAAAGGGGTGGGGTACTTCGCTAGATTTTGGAAAAAATGTTCCAAAGGAGGAGGTGGTATGTCGTTCGATTTTGGAACAAACTGTCGAAAATAATAGCAAAAATATAAAGTTTTCGAAATAATATTCCAAAGGGGTGAGGGTATTTCGCTAGATTTTGGAAAAAATATTCCAAAGGGGTGTGGGTAGTATTATGTTCGATTTTGGAACAAAATGTCGAAAATAATAGCAAAAATACAATTAATTTTCGAAAAAATATTCCAAAGGGGTGGGGTATATCACAAGATTTTGGAAAAAATGTTCCGAAGTGGGGGGGGGTATGTGGTTCGATTTTGGAACAAAATGTCGACAATAATAGCAAAAATACAATGAATTTTCGAAAAAATATTCCAAAGGGGTGGAGATATTTCGCTAGATTTTCTAAAAAATGTTCCAAGGTAGGGGGGAGGGTATGTGGTTCGATTTTGGAACAAAATGTCGAAAATAATAGCAAAAATATAAAGAATTTTCGAAAAAATACTCTAAAGGGGTGGGGGTATTTCGCTAGATTTTGGAGAAATTGTTCCAAAGGGGGTTGTGGTGTATTAGGTTCGATTTTGGAACAAAATGTAGAAAATAATAGCAAAAATACAATGAATTTTCGAAAAAATATTCCTAAGGAGTGGGGGAATTCTGCTAGATTTTGAAAGGAGTTTTCCAAAGGAGGAGGGGGTATGTGGTTGGATTTTTGAACAAAATGTCGAAAATAATAGCAAAAATACAAAGAATTTTCGAAAAGATATTCCAAAGGGGAGGGGTTATTTCGCTAGATTTTTGCAAAAATGTTCCAAAGGGGGTTGGGGGGTATTAGGTTCGATTTTGAAACAAAATGTCCAAAGTGATAGCAAAAATACAAAGGATTTTCGAAAAACTATTCCAAAGGGGTGGGGTATTTCGTTAGATTTTGGAAAAAATGTTCCAACGGAGGAGGGGTATGTCGTTCGATTTTGGAACAAACTGTCGAAAATAATAGCAAAAATATAAAGTTTTCGAAATAATATTCCAAAGGGGTGAGGGTATTTCGCTAGATTTTGGAAAAAATATTCCAAAGGGGTGTGGGTGGTATTATGTTCGATTTTGGAACAAAATGTCGAAAATAATAGCAAAAATACAATGAATTTTCGAAAAAATATTCCAAAGGGGTGGAGGTATTTCGCTAGATTTTCTAAAAAATGTTCCATGGAAGGGGGGGGTATGTGGTTCGATTTTGGAACAAAATGTAGAAAATAATAGCAAAAATATAAAGAATTTTCGAAAAAATACTCTAAAGCGGGTGGGGGTATTTCGCTAGATTTTGGAAAAAATGTTCCAAAGGGGGGTGGGTAGTATTAGGCACGATGTTGGAACAAAATGTAGAAAATAATAGCAAAAATACAATGAATTTTTGCCAAAATCTAGCGAAATACCCCTACCCCTTTAGAGCATTTTTTCGAAAATTCTTTATACTTTTGCTATTATTTTCGACAGTTTGTTCCAAAATCAAACCACATAGCTGCCCCCTTCCATGGAGCATTTTTTAGAAGATCTAGCGAAATACCCCCACCCTTTTGGAGTGTTTTTTCGAAAATTCATTGCATTTTTGTTTTTATTTTCGACATTTTGTTCCAAAATCGATCCACATACCCCCTCCCTCTTTGGAACATTTTTTCCAAAATCTTGCGAAATACCCTCACCCCTTTGGAATATTATTTCGAAAACTTTATATTTTTGCTATTATTTTCTACATTTTGTTCCAACATTGTACCTAGTACCACCCACCCCCCTTTGGATGATTTTTGCCAAAATCTAGCGAAATACCCCCTCCCCTTTGGAATATTTTTTCGAAAATTCATTGTGTTTTTGCTATTATTTTCGACATTTTGTTTCAAAATCGAACCTAATACACCCCATCCCCCTTTGGAACATTTTTTCCAAAATCTAGCGAAATACCCCCACCCCTTTGGAATATTTTTTCGAAAGGTCATTGTATTTTTGCTATTATTTTTTACATTTTGTTCCAAAATCGAACCACATAGCCCCCCCTTCCTTGGAGCATTTTTTAGAAGATCTAGCGAAATACCCCCACCCCTTTGGAACAAAATGTAGAAAATAATAGCAAAAATACAATGACTTTTCGAAAAAATATTCCAAAGGGGTGGGGGTATTTCGCTAGATTTTGGAAAAAATGATCCAAAGGACGGTGGGGGGTTTTAGGTTCGATTTTGGAACAAAATGTCGAAAATAATAGCAAAAATACAATGAATTTTCAAAAAAATATTCCAAAGGGGTGGGGGTATTTCGCTAGATTTTCTAAAAAATTTTCCAAGGAAGGGGGCAGCTATGTGGTTTGATTTTGGAACAAACTGTCGAAAATAATAGCAAAAGTATAAAGAATTTTCGAAAAAATGCTCTAAAGGGGTAGGGGTATTTCGCTAGATTTTGGCAAAAATGATCCATAGGGGGGTGGGGGGTATTAGGTTCGATGTTGGAACAAAATGTCGAAAATAATAGCAAAAATACAATGAATTTTCGAAAAAATATTCCAAAGGGGAGGGGGTATTTCGCTAGATTTTGGCAAAAATCATCCAAAGGGGGGTGGGTAGTATTAGGTACGATGTTGGAACAAAATTTAGAAAATAATAGCAAAAATACAATGAATTTTCGAAAAAATATTCCAAAGGGGTGGGGGTATTTCGCTAGATTTTCTAAAAAATTTTCCAAGGAAGGGGGCAGCTATGTGGTTTGATTTTGGAACAAACTGTCGAAAATAATAGCAAAAGTATAAAGAATTTTCGAAAAAATGCTCTAAAGGGGTAGGGGTATTTCGCTAGATTTTGGCAAAAATGATCCATAGGGGGGTGGGGGGTATTAGGTTCGATTTTGGAACAAAATGTCGAAAATAATAGCAAAAATACAATGAATTTTCGAAAAAATATTCCAATGGGGTGGGGGTATTTCGCTAGATTTCCTAAAAAATGTTTCAAGGAAGGGGGGGGCTATGTGGTTCGATTTTGGAACAAACTGTCGAAAATAATAGCAAAAATACAATGATTTATCGAAAAAATATTCCAATGGGGTGAGGTATTTCGCTAGATTTTGTAAAAAATGTTCCAAGGTGGGGGCGGGGGTATGTGATTCGATTTTGGAACAAACTGTCGAAAATAATAGCAAAAATACAATGATTTATCGAAAAAATATTCAAATGGGCTGAGGTATTTCGCTAGATATTGTAAAAAATATTCCAAGGTGGGGGCGGGCTATGTGGTTCGATTTTGGAACAAAATGTCGAAAATAATAGCAAAAATATAAAGAATTTTCGAAAAAATGCTCTAAAGGGGGGGTATTTCGCTAGATTTTGGAAAAAATGATCCAAAGGGGGGTGGGGTATTAGGTTCGATTTTGGAACAAAATGTCGAAAATAATAGCAAAAATATAAAGAATTTTCGAAAAAATGCTCTAAAGGGGTGGGGGTATTTGGCTAGATTTTCGAAAAAATGTTCCAAAGGTGGGTGGGGTGTATTAGGTTCGATTTTGAAACAAAATGTCGAAAATAATAGCAAAAGCACAATGAATTTTCGAAAAAATATTCCAAAGGGGAGGGGGTATTTCGCTAGATTTTGGCAAAAATCATCCAAAGCGGGGTGGGTAGTATTAGGTACGATGTTGGAACAAAATGTAGAAAATAATAGCAAAAATACAATGAATTTTCGAAAAAATATTCCAAAGGGGTGGGAGTATTTCGCTAGATTTTGGAAAAAATGATCCAAAGGAGGGTGGGGGGTATTAAGTTCGATTTTGGAACAAACTGTCGAAAATAATAGCAAAAATATAAAGTTTTCGAAATAATATTCCAAAGGGGTGAGGCTATTTCGCAAGATTTTGGAAAAAATGTTCCAAAGAATGAGGGGGTATGTGGATCGATTTTGGAACAAAATGTTGAAAATAAAAACGAAAATGCAATGAATTTTCGAAAAAACACTCCAAAAGGGTGGGGGTATTTCGCTAGAGTTTGGAAGAAAATTTCCAAAGTGGGTGGGGTATGTGGTTCGATTTTGGAACAAAATTTCGAACATAATAGCAAAAATACAATGAATTTTCGAAAAAATATTCCAAAGGGGTGGGGGTATTTCGCTAGATCTTCTAAAAAATTCTCCATGGAAGGGGGGGGCTATGTGGTTCGATTTTGGAACATAATGTAAAAAATAATAGCAAAAATACAATGACTTTTCGAAAAAATATTCCAAAGGGGTGGGGGTATATCGCTAGATTTTGGAAAAAATGATCCAAAGGAGGGTGGGGGGTATTAGGTTCGATTTTGGAACAAAATGTCGAAAATAATAGCAAAAATACAATGAATTTTGAAAAAAATATTCCAAAGGGGTGGGGGTATTTCGCTAGATTTTCTAAAAAATTTTCCAAGGAAGGGGGCAGCTATGTGGTTCGATTTTGGAACAAAATGTCTAAAATAATAGCAAAAATACAATGAATTTTCGAAAAAATATTCCAAAGGGGTGGGCGTATTTCGCTAGATTTTGGCAAAAATTTTCCAAGGTGGGGGCGGGGTATGTGGTTCGATTTTGGAACAAAATGTAGAAAATAATAGCGAAAATATAAAGAATTTTCGAAAAAATGCTCTAAAGGGGTGGGGGTATTTCGCTAGATTTTGAAAACAATGTTCCAAAGGTGGGTGGGGTGAATTAAGTTCGATTTTGGAACAAAACGTCGTAAATAATAGCAAAAATATAAAGAATTTTCGAAAAAATATTCCAAAGGGGTGGGGTATTTCGCTAGATTTTGGAAAAGATCTTCCAAAGGGGGAGGGGGTATGTGGTTGGATTTTGGCAAAAATGTTCCAAAGGGGGTTGGGGGGTATTGGGTTCGATTTTAAAACAAAATGTCCAAAGTGATAGCAAAAATACAAAGGATTTTCGAAAAACTATTCCAAAGGGGTGGGGTATTTCGCTAGATTTTGGAAAAAATCTTCCAAAGGGGAAGGGGGTATTAGGTTAGATTTTGGAACAAAATGTAGAAAGTAATAGCAAAAATACAATGAATTTTCGAAAAAATATTCCAAAGGGGTGGGGGTATTTCGCTAGATTTTGGGAAAAATGTTCCAAAAGAGGCTGGGTGTATTAGGTTAGATTTTGGAACAAAATGTAGAAAATAATAGCAAAAATATAACGTTTTCTAAATAAAATTCCAAAGGGGTGGGGGTATTTCGCTAGATTTTGGAAAAAATGTTCCAAAGTGGGTGGGCCATGTGGTTTGATTTTGGAAAAAAATGTCGAAAACAATAGCAAAAATACAAGGAATTTTCGAAAAAATATTCCAAAGGGGTGGGGGTATTTCGCTAGATTTCGGAAAAAATATTCCAAAGGAGTGTGGGTAGTATTAGGTACGATGTTGGAACAGAATGTAGAAATCGATAGCAAAAATACAAAGAATTTTTGAAAAAATATTCCAAAGGGGTGGGGTATTTCGCTAGATTTTGTAAAAAATGTTCCAAAGGGGGGGTGGGGTGTATTAGGTTCGATTTTGGAACAAATGTAGAAAAAAATAGCAAAAATACAATGATTTAGCGAAAAAATATTCCAATGGGGTGGGGGTATTTCGCTAGATTTTGTAAAAAATGTTCCAAGGTGGGGGCGGGGGTATGTGGTTCGATTTTGGAACAAAATGTCGAAAATAGTAGCAAAAATATAAAGAATTTTCGAAAAAATACGCTAAAGGGGTGGGGGTATTTCGCTAGATTTTGGAAAAAATGTTCCACAGTGGGGGGGCATGTGGTTCGATATTGGAACAAAATGTCGAAAATAATAGCAAACATACAAAGAATCTTCGAAAAAATATTCCAAAGGGTGGGGGTATTTCGCTAGATTTTGGAAAAAATCCTCTAAAGGGCGAGGGGGTTTTATGTTAGATTTTGGAACAAAATGTAGTTAATAATAGCAAAAATATAGAGTTTTCGAAAAAATATTCCAAAGGGGTGGGGGTATTTCGCTAGATTTTGGAAAAAAATACCAAAGTGGGTGGGGTATGTGGTTCGATTTTGGAACAAAATGTCGAAAACAATAGCAAAAATACAATGAATTTTCGAAAAAATATTCCAAAGAGGTGGGGGTATTCCGCTATATTTTGGAAAAAATGTTCCTAAGGGGGAGGGGGCGTATGGTTGGATTTTGGAACAATATGTTGAAAATAATAGCAAAAATACAATGAATTTTCGAAAAAATATTCCAAAGCGGTGGGGGTATCTCGCTATATTTTTGAAAAAATTTTCGAAAGGGGGAGGGGGTAGGTTGTTCGATTTTGGATGAAAATGTCGAAAATAATAGCAAAAATACAAAGGATTTTCGAAAAACTATTCCAAAGGGGTGGGGTATTTCGCTAGATTTTGGAAAAAATATTCCACAGGGGGAGGGGGTAGGTGGTTCGATTTTGAATGAAAATGTCGAAAATAATAGCAAAAATATAAAGAGTTTTCGAAAAAATATTCCAAAGGGGTGGGGGTATTTCGCTAGATTTTGGAAAAAATGTTCCAAAGTGGGGGGGGCATGTGGTTCGATTTTGGAACAAAATGTCGAAAATAATAGCAAAAATACAATGAATTTTCGAAAAAATATTCCAAAGGGGTGGGGGTATTTCGCTATATTTTGGCAAAAATGTTCCAAGGTGGGGGCGGGGGTATGTGGTTCGATTGTGGAACAAAATGTAGAAAATAATAGCAAAAATATAAAGAATTTTCGAAAAAATGCTCTAAAGGGGTGGGGGTATTTCGCTAGATTTTGAAAACAATGTTCCAAAGGTGGGTGGGGTGAATTAAGTTCGATTTTGGAACAAAACGTCGAAAATAATAGCAAAAATAAAATGAATTTTCGTTAAAATATCCGAATGGGTGGGGGTATTCCGCTAGATTTTGGAAAAAATTTTCCTAAGTGGGAGGGGGTATGTGGTTGGATTTTGGAGCAAAATGTCGAAAATAATAGCAAAAATGCAAAGAATTTTCGAAAAAATATTCCAAAGGGGTGGGGTATTTCACTAGATTTTGGAAAAAATGTTCCAAAGTTTGGGGGGGGGTATGTGGTTGGATTCGTAGAAATAGCAACCATTTAGAATTTCGGTTAATTTGTACAGTTTACTCGGAAATTCGCTAAAATTCAATTTTTCTTAAATATCTTCCAAATCATAAAGATACGTAGAAATAGCATCGTTTTTAAATTTTGGTTAATTTTTACATTTTTCTTAGAAATTCGTTAAAATTTCAGTTTTTCTTATATATCATCCAAATCGTCGATATACGTAGAATTAGCATCGATTTAGCATTTCGGATAATTTGTACAGTTTACTCGGAAATTCGCTAAAATTCAATTTTTCTTAAATATCTTCCAAATCATCTAGATACGTAGAAATAGCATCGTTTTCAAATTTTGGTTAATTTTTACATATTTCTAGGAAATTTGTTAAAATTTCAGTTTTTCTTGTATATCATCCAAATCGTCGATAACATCTTTTTCAAGTTTTGGATAATTTTTACATTTTTCTTTGAAATTCGCTACAATTCAATTTTTCTTATATAACTATAGAAATAGCATCGTTTTCAAATTTTGGTTAATTTTTACATTTTTCTTAGAAATTCGTTAAAATTTCAGTTTTTCTTATATATCATCCAAATCGTCGATATACGTAGAATTGCAACGATTTAGTATTTCGGTTAATTTGTACAGTTTACTCGGAAATTCGCTAAAATTCAATTTTTCTTAAATATCTTCCAAATCATCTAGATACGTAGAAATAGCATCGTTTTCAAATTTTGGTTAATTTTTACATTTTGCTTGGAAATTCGCTAAAATTCAATTTTTCTTATATATCTATAGAAATGGCATAGTTTTCAAATTGTGGTTAATTTTTACATTTTTCTTTGAAATTTGCTAAAATTTCAGTTTTTCTTAGATATCATCCAAATCGTCGATATACATAGAAATAGCAACGAAATATAATTTCGGTTAATGTTTACAGTTTACTGGGAAATTCGCTAAAATCCAATTTTTCTTAAATATCTTCCAAATCATCTAGATACGTAGAAATAGCATCGTTTTCAAAATTTTGGTCAATTTTTACATTTTTCTTGGAAATTCATTAAAATTTCAGTTTCTCTTATATATCACCCAAATCGACGATATACGTAGAAATAGCAACGATTTAGAATTTCGGTTAATTTGTACAGTTTACTCGGAAATTCGCTAAAATTCAATTTTTCTCAAATATCTTCCAATACATCTAGATACGTAGAAATAGCATCGTTTTCAAATTTTGGTTAATTTTTACATTTTTCTTGGAAATTCTTTGAAATTTCAGCTTTTCTTATATATCATCCAATTCGGCGATATAAGTAGAAATAGCAGCGATTTAGAATTTCGGTTATTTGTACAGTTTACTCGGAAATTCGCTAAAATTCAATTTTTCTCAAATATCTTCCAATACATCTAGATACGTAGAAATAACATCTTTTTCAAATTTTGGTTAATTTTTACATTTTTCTTTGAAATTCGCTACAATTCAATTTTTCTTATATAACTATAGAAATAGCATCGTTTTCAAATTTTGGTTAATTTTTACATTTTTCTTAGAAATTCGTTAAAATTGTAGTTTTTCTTATATATCATCCAAATCGTCGATATACGTAGAATTAGCAACTATTTAGCATTTCGGTTAATTTGTACAGTTTACTCGGAAATTCGCTAAAATTCAATTTTTCTTAAATATCTTCCAAATCATCTAGATACGTAGAAATAGCATCGTTTTCAAATTTTGGTTAATTTTAACATTTTTCTTGGAAATTCGCTAAAATTCAATTTTTCTTATATATCTAGAGAAATAGCATAGTTTTCAAGTTTTGGTTAATTTTTACATTTTTTTTTGAAATTCGCTAAAATTTCAGTTTTTCTTAGATATCATCCAAATCGTCGATATACGTAGAAATAGCGACGAAATATAATTTCGGTTAATTTTTACAGTTTACTGGGAAATTCGCTAAAATTCAATTTTTCTTAAATATCTTCCAAATCATCTAGATACTTAGAAATAGCATCGTTTACAAATTTTGGTTAATTTTTACATTTTTTTGGAAATTCATTAAAATTTCAGTTTTTCTTACATATCATCCAAATCGTCGATATACTTAGAAATAGCGTCGATTTAGAATTTTGGTTAATTTTTACATTTTTCTTTGAAATTCGCTAAAATTCAATTTTTCTTATATATCTATAGAAATAGCATCGTTTTCAAATTTTGGCTAATTTTTACATTTTTTTGGAAATTCATTAAAATTTCAGTTTTTCTTATATATCATCCAAATCGTCGATATACGTAGAATTAGCATCGATTTAGCATTTCGGATAATTTGTACAGTTTACTCGGAAATTCGCTAAAATTCAATTTTTCTTAAATATCTTCCAAATCATCTAGATACGTAGAAATAGCATCGTTTTCAAATTTTGGTTAATTTTTACATTTTTCTTGGAAATTCGCTAAAATTCAATTTTTCATATATATCTATAGAAATGGCATAGTTTTCAAATTTTGGTTAATTTTTACATTTTTCTTTGAAATTCGCTAAAATTTCAGTTTTTCTTAGATATCATCCAAATCGTCGATATACATAGAAATAGCAACGAAATATAATTTCGGTTAATGTTTACAGTTTACTGGGAAATTCGCTAAAATCCAATTTTTCTTAAATATCTTCCAAATCATCTAGATACGTAGAAATAACATCTTTTTTAAATTTTGGTTAAGTTTTACATTTTTCTTGGAAATTCATTAAAATTTCAGTTTCTCTTATATATCATCCAAATCGTCGATATACTTAGAAATAGCGTCGATTTAGAGTTTTGGTTAATTTTTACATATTTCTTAGAAATTCGCTACAATTCAATTTTTCTTATATATCTATAGAAATAGCATCGTTTTCAAATTTTGGTTAATTTTTCATTTTTCTAGGAAATTTGTTAAAATTTCAGTTTTTCTTGTATATCATCCAAATCGTCGATAACATCTTTTTCAAGTTTTGGATAATTTTTACATTTTTCTTTGAAATTCGCTACAATTCAATTTTTTTTATATAACTATGGAAATAGCATCGTTTTCAAATTTTGGTTAATTTTTACATTTTTCTTAGAAATTCGTTAAAATTGCAGTTTTTCTTATATATCATCCAAATCGTCGATATACGTAGAATTGCAACGATTTAGTATTTCGGTTAATTTGTACAGTTTACTCGGAAATTCGCTAAAATTCAATTTTTCTTAAATATCTTCCAAATCATCTAGATACGTAGAAATAGCATCGTTTTCAAATTTTGGATAATTTTTACATTTTTCTTTGAAATTCGCTACAATTCAATTTTTCTTATATAACTATAGAAATAGCATCGTTTTCAAATTTTGGTTAATTTTTACATTTTTCTTAGAAATTCGTTAAAATTTCAGTTTTTCTTATATATCATCCAAATCGTCGATATACGTAGAATTGCAACGATTTAGTATTTCGGTTAATTTGTACAGTTTACTCGGAAATTCGCTAAAATTCAATTTTTCTTAAATATCTTCCAAATTATCTAGATACGTAGAAATAGCATCGTTTTCAAATTTTGGTTAATTTTTACATTTTGCTTGGAAATTCGCTAAAATTCAATTTTTCTTATATATCTATAGAAATGGCATAGTTTTCAAATTGTGGTTAATTTTTACATTTTTCTTTGAAATTTGCTAAAATTTCAGTTTTTCTTAGATATCATCCGAATCGTCGATATACATAGAAATAGCAACGAAATATAATTTCGGTTAATGTTTACAGTTTACTGGGAAATTCGCTAAAATCCAATTTTTCTTAAATATCTTCCAAATCATCTAGATACGTAGAAATAGCATCGTTTTCAAAATTTTGGTCAATTTTTACATTTTTCTTGGAAATTCATTAAAATTTCAGTTTCTCTTATATATCATCCAAATCGTCGCTATACTTAGAAATAGCGTCGATTTAGAGTTTTGGTTAATTTTTACATATTTCTTAGAAATTCGCTACAATTCAATTTTTCTTATATATCTATAGAAATAGCATCGTTTTCAAATTTTGGTTAATTTTTCCATTTTTCTTGGAAATTTGTTAAAATTTCAGTATTTCTTATATATCATCCAAATCGACGATATACGTAGAAATAGCAACGATTTAGAGTTTCGGTTAATTTGTACAGTTTACTCGGAAATTCGCTAAAATTCAATTTTTCTCAAATATCTTCCAATACATCTAGATACGTAGAAATAGCATCGTTTTCAAATTTTGGTTAATTTTTACATTTTTCTTGGAAATTCTTTGAAATTTCAGCTTTTCTTATATATCGTCCATTTCGGCGATATAAGTAGAAATAGCAGCGATTCAGAATTTCGGTTATTTGTACAGTTTACTCGGAAATTCGCTAAAATTCAATTTTTCTCAAATATCTTCCAATACATCTAGATACGTAGAAATAACATCTTTTTCAAATTTTGGTTAATTTTTACATTTTTCTTTGAAATTCGCTACAATTCAATTTTTCTTATATAACTATAGAAATAGCATCGTTTTCAAATTTTGGTTAATTTTTACATTTTTCTTAGAAATTCGTTAAAATTGCAGTTTTTCTTATATATCATCCAAATCGTCGATATACGTAGAATTAGCAACTATTTAGCATTTCGGTTAATTTGTACAGTTTACTCGGAAATTCGCTAAAATTCAATTTTTCTTAAATATCTTCCAAATCACTAGATACGTAGAAATAGCATCGTTTTCAAATTTTGGTTAATTTTAACATTTTTCTTGGAAATTCGCTAAAATTCAATTTTTCTTATATATCTAGAGAAATAGCATAGTTTTCAAGTTTTGGTTAATTTTTACATTTTTCTTTGAAATTCGCTAAAATTTCAGTTTTTCTTAGATATCATCCAAATCGTCGATATACGTAGAAATAGCGACGAAATATAATTTCGGTTAATTTTTACAGTTTACTGGGAAATTCGCTAAAATTCAATTTTTCTTAAATATCTTCCAAATCATCTAGATACTTAGAAATAGCATCGTTTACAAATTTTGGTTAATTTTTACATTTTTTTGGAAATTCATTAAAATTTCAGTTTTTCTTATATATCATCCAAATCGTCGATATACTTAGAAATAGCGTCGATTTAGAATTTTGGTTAATTTTTACATTTTTCTTTGAAATTCGCTAAAATTCAATTTTTCTTATATATCTATAGAAATAGCATCGTTTTCAAATTTTGGCTAATTTTTACATTTTTTTGGAAATTCATTAAAATTTCAGTTTTTCTTATATATCATCCAAATCGTCAATATACTTAGAAATAGCGTCGATTTAGAATTCTGGTTAATTTGTACAGTTTACTCGGAAATTCGCTAAAATTCAATTTTTCTTAAGTATCTTCCAAATCATCTAGATACGTAGAAATAGCATCGTTTTCTAATTTTGATTTTTTTACATTTTTCTTGGAAATTTGTTAAAATTTCAGTATTTCTTATATATCATCCAAATCGTGGATATAATTAGAAATAGTGTCGATTTAGAATTTTCGTTAATTTTTACATTTTTCTTGGAAATTCATTAAAATTTCAGTTTTTCTTATATATCATCCAAATCGTCGATATACTTAGAAATAGCGTCGATTTAGAATTTTGGTTAATTTTTACATTTTTCTTTGAAGTTCGCTAAAATTCAATTTTTCTTATATATCTATAGAAATAGCATCGTTTTCAAATTTTGGTTAATTTTTACATTTTTCTTGGAAATTCATTAAAATATCAGTTTTTCTTGTATATCATCCAAATCGTCGATATACGTAGAAATAGCAACGATTTATAATTTCGGTTAATTTGTACAGTTTACTCGGAAATTCGCTAAAATTCAATTTTTCTTAAATATCTTCCAAATCAGCAAGATACGTAGAAATAGCATCGTTTTACAATTTTGGTTAATTTTTACAGTTTACTCGAAAATTCGCTAAAATTCAATTTTTCTTAAATATCTTCCAAATCATCTAGATACGTAGAAACAGCATCGTTTTCAAATTTTGGTTAATTTTTACATTTTTCTTTGAAATTCGCTAAAATTCAATTTTTCTTATATATCTATAGAAATAGCATCGTTTTCAAATTTTGGCTAATTTTTACATTTTTTTGGAAATTCATTAAAATTTCAGTTTTTCTTTTATATCATCCAAATCGTCGATATACTTAGAAATAGCGTCGATTTAGAATTCTGGTTAATTTGTACAGTTTACTCGGAAATTGGCTAAAATTCAACTTTTCTCAAATATCTTCCAATACATCTAGATACTTAGAAATAGCATCGTTTTCAAATTTTGGTTAATTTTAACATTTTTCTTGGAAATTCGCTAAAATTCAATTTTTCTTATATATCTAGAGAAATAGCATAGTTTTCAAGTTTTGGTTAATTTTTATATTTTTCTTTGAAATTCGCTAAAATTTCAGTTTTTCTTAGATATCATCCAAATCGTCGATATACGTAGAAATAGCGACGAAATATAATTTCGGTTAATTTTTACAGTTTACTGGGAAATTCGCTAAAATTCAATTTCTCTTAAATATCTTCCAAATCATCTAGATACTTAGAAATAGCATCGTTTACAAATTTTGGTTAATTTTTACATTTTTTTGGAAATTCATTAAAATTTCAGTTTTTCTTATATATCATCCAAATCGTCGATATACTTAGAAATAGCGTCGATTTAGAATTTTGGTTAATTTTTACATTTTTCTTAGAAATTCGTTAAAATTGCAGTTTTTCTTGTATATCATCCAAATCGTCGATATACGTAGATATAGCAACGATTTATAATTTCGGTTAATTTGTACAGTTTACTCGGAAATTCGCTAAAATTCAATTTTTCTTAAATATCTTCCAAATCATCTAGATACGTAGAAATAGCATCGTCTTCAAGTTTTGTTAATTTTTGCATTTTTCTTGGAAATTCATTAAAATTTCAGTTTTTCTTAGATATCATCCAAATCGTCGATATACGTAGAAATGGCAACGAAATATAATTTCGGTTAATTTTTACAGTTTACTCGGAAATTCGCTAAAATTCAATTTTTCTCAAATATCTTCTAATACATCTAGATACGTAGAAATAGCATCGTTTTCAAATTTTGGTTAATTTTTACATTTTTCTTGGAAATTCTTTAAAATTTCAGCTTTTCTTATATATCATCCAATTCGGCGATATAAGTAGAAATGGCAACGATTTAGAATTTCGGTTAATTTTTACAGTTTACTCGGAAATTCGCTAAAATTCAATTTTTCTTAAATATCTTCCAAATCATCTAGATACGTAGAAATAGCATCGTCTTCAAATTTTGTTAATTTTTGCATTTTTCTTGGAAATTCTTTAAAATTTCAGCTTTTCTTATATATCATCCAAATCGTCAATATACGTAGAAATAGCAACGATTTAGAATTTCGGTTAATTTTTACATTTTTCTTTGAAATTCATAAAAATTTCAGTTTTTCTTATATATCATTCAAATCGTCGATATACTTGGAAATAGCGTCGATTTAGAATTTTCGTTAATTTTTACATTTTTCTTTGAAATTCGCTAAAATTTCAGTTTTTCTTAGATATCATCCAAATCGTCGATATACGTAGAAATAGCGACGATTTAGAATTTCGGTTAATTTGTACAGTTTACTCGGAAATTCGCTAAAATTCAATTTTTCTTAAATATCTTCCAAATCATCTAGATACGTAGAAATAGCATCGTTCTCAAATTTTGGTTAATTTTTACATTTTTTTAGAAATTCGTTAAAATTTCAGTTTTTCTTATATATCATCCAAATCGTTGATATACGTAGAAATAGCATCGTTTTCAAATTTTGGTTAATTTTTACATTTTTCTTGGAAATTCGCTAAAATTCAATTTTTCATACATATCTATAGAAATAGCATCGTTTTCAAATTTTGGTTAATTTTTACATTTTTCTTGGAAATTCATTAAAATTTCAGTTTTTCTTATATATCATCCAAATCGTCGATATACTTAGAAATAGCGTCGATTTAGAATTTTGGTTAATTTTTACATTTTTCTTGGAAATTCATTAAAATTTCAGTTTTTCTTATATACCATCCAAATTGTCGATATACGTAGAATTAGCAACGATTTAGAATTTTGGTTAATTTTTACATATTTCTTTGAAGTTCGCTAAAATTCAATTTTTCTTATATATCTATAGAAATAGCATCGTTTTCAAATTTGGTTAATTTTAACATTTTTCTTGGAAATTCGCTAAAATTCAATTTTTCTTATATATCTAGAGAGATAGCATAGTTTTCAAGTTTTGGTTGATTTTTACATTTTTCTCTGAAATTCGCTAAAATTTCAGTTTCTCTTAGATATCATGCAAATCGTCGATATACGTAGAAATAGCGACGAAATGTAATTTCGGTTAGTTTTTACAGTTTACTGGGAAATTCGCTAAAATTCAATTTTTCTTAAATATCTTCCAAATCATCTAGATACGTAGAAATAGCATCGTTTACAAACTTTGGTTAATTTTTCATTTTTTTGGAAATTCGCTAAAATTCAATTTTTCTTATATATCTGTAGAAATAGCATCGTTTTCAAATTTTGGTTAATTTTTACATTTTTTTAGAAATTCGTTAAAATTTCAGTTTTTCTTATATGTCATCCAAATCGTCGATATACGTAGAATTAGCAACGATTTAGAATTTCGGTTAATTTGTACAGTTTTCTCGGAAATTCGCTAAAATTCAATTTTTCTTAAGTATCTTCCAAATCATCTGGATACGTAGAAATAGCATCGTTTTCTAATTTTGATTTTTTTACATTTTTCCTGGAAATTTGTTAAAATTTCAGTATTTCTTATATATCATCCAAATCGTCGATATATGTAGAAATAGCAAAGATTAAGAATTTCGGTTAATTTTTACAGTTTATTCAGTAATTCGCTAAAATTCAATTTTTCTTAAATATCTTAAAAATAAGCTAAATACGTAGAAATAGCGTCGTTTTCAAATTTTGGTTAATTTTTACATTTTTCTTGGAAATTCGCTAAAATTCAATTTTTCTTACATATCTATAGAAATAGCATCGTTTTCAAATTTTCGTTAATTTTTACATTTTTCTTGGAAATTCATTAAAATTTCAGTTTTTCTTATATATCATCCAAATCGTCGATATACTTAGAAATAGCGTCGATTTAGAATTTTGGTTAATTTTTACATTTTTCTTGGAAATTCATTAAAATTTCAGTTTTTCTTATATACCATCCAAATTGTCGATATACGTAGAATTAGCAACGATTTAGAATTTCGGTTAATTTGTACAGTTTTCTCGGAAATTCGCTAAAATTCAATTTTTCTTAAGTATCTTCCAAATCATCTAGATACGTAGAAATAGCATCGTTTTCTAATTTTGATTTTTTTACATTTTTCCTGGAAATTTGTTAAAATTTCAGTATTTCTTATATATCATCCAAATCGTCGATATATGTAGAAATAGCAAAGATTTAGAATTTCGGTTAATTTTTACAGTTTATTCAGTAATTCGCTAAAATCCAATTTTTCTTAAATATCTTCCAAATCATCTAGATACGTAGAAATAGCATCGTTTTCAAAATTTTGGTTAATTTTTACATTTTTCTTGGAAATTCGCTAAAATTCAATTTTTCTTACATATCTATAGAAATAGCATCGTTTTCTAATTTTGATTTTTTTACATTTTTCTTGGAAATTCATTAAAATTTCAGTTTTTCTTATATATCATCCAAATCGTCGATATACGTAGAATTAGCAACGATTTAGAATTTCGGTTAATTTGTACAGTTTACTCGGAAATTCGCTAAAATTCAATTTTTCTTATAAATCATCCAAATCGTTGATATACGTAGAAATAGCATCGTTTTCAAATTTTGGTTAATTTTTACATTTTTCTTGGAAATTCGCTAAAATTCAATTTTTCATACATATCTATAGAAATAGCATCGTTTTCAAATTTTGGTTAATTTTTACATTTTTCTTGGAAATTCATTAAAATTTCAGTTTTTCTTATATATCATCCAAATCGTCGATATACTTAGAAATAGCGTCGATTTAGAATTTTGGTTAATTTTTACATTTTTCTTGGAAATTCATTAAAATTTCAGTTTTTCTTATATACCATCCAAATTGTCGATATACGTAGAATTAGCAACGATTTAGAATTTTGGTTAATTTTTACATATTTCTTTGAAGTTCGCTAAAATTCAATTTTTCTTATATATCTATAGAAATAGCATCGTTTTCAAATTTGGTTAATTTTAACATTTTTCTTGGAAATTCGCTAAAATTCAATTTTTCTTATATATCTAGAGAGATAGCATAGTTTTCAAGTTTTGGTTGATTTTTACATTTTTCTCTGAAATTCGCTAAAATTTCAGTTTCTCTTAGATATCATGCAAATCGTCGATATACGTAGAAATAGCGACGAAATGTAATTTCGGTTAGTTTTTACAGTTTACTGGGAAATTCGCTAAAATTCAATTTTTCTTAAATATCTTCCAAATCATCTAGATACGTAGAAATAGCATCGTTTACAAACTTTGGTTAATTTTTCATTTTTTTGGAAATTCGCTAAAATTCAATTTTTCTTATATATCTGTAGAAATAGCATCGTTTTCAAATTTTGGTTAATTTTTACATTTTTTTAGAAATTCGTTAAAATTTCAGTTTTTCTTATATGTCATCCAAATCGTCGATATACGTAGAATTAGCAACGATTTAGAATTTCGGTTAATTTGTACAGTTTTCTCGGAAATTCGCTAAAATTCAATTTTTCTTAAGTATCTTCCAAATCATCTAGATACGTAGAAATAGCATCGTTTTCTAATTTTGATTTTTTTACATTTTTCCTGGAAATTTGTTAAAATTTCAGTATTTCTTATATATCATCCAAATCGTCGATATATGTAGAAATAGCAAAGATTAAGAATTTCGGTTAATTTTTACAGTTTATTCAGTAATTCGCTAAAATTCAATTTTTCTTAAATATCTTAAAAATAAGCTAAATACGTAGAAATAGCGTCGTTTTCAAATTTTGGTTAATTTTTACATTTTTCTTGGAAATTCGCTAAAATTCAATTTTTCTTACATATCTATAGAAATAGCATCGTTTTCAAATTTTCGTTAATTTTTACATTTTTCTTGGAAATTCATTAAAATTTCAGTTTTTCTTATATATCATCCAAATCGTCGATATACTTAGAAATAGCGTCGATTTAGAATTTTGGTTAATTTTTACATTTTTCTTGGAAATTCATTAAAATTTCAGTTTTTCTTATATACCATCCAAATTGTCGATATACGTAGAATTAGCAACGATTTAGAATTTCGGTTAATTTGTACAGTTTTCTCGGAAATTCGCTAAAATTCAATTTTTCTTAAGTATCTTCCAAATCATCTAGATACGTAGAAATAGCATCGTTTTCTAATTTTGATTTTTTTACATTTTTCCTGGAAATTTGTTAAAATTTCAGTATTTCTTATATATCATCCAAATCGTCGATATATGTAGAAATAGCAAAGATTTAGAATTTCGGTTAATTTTTACAGTTTATTCAGTAATTCGCTAAAATCCAATTTTTCTTAAATATCTTCCAAATCATCTAGATACGTAGAAATAGCATCGTTTTCAAAATTTTGGTTAATTTTTACATTTTTCTTGGAAATTCGCTAAAATTCAATTTTTCTTACATATCTATAGAAATAGCATCGTTTTCTAATTTTGATTTTTTTACATTTTTCTTGGAAATTCATTAAAATTTCAGTTTCTCTTATATATCATCCAAATCGTCGATATACTTAGAAATAGCGTCGATTTAGAGTTTTGGTTAATTTTTACATATTTCTTAGAAATTCGCTACAATTCAATTTTTCTTATATATCTATAGAAATAGCATCGTTTTCAAATTTTGGTTAATTTTTACATTTTTCTTGGAAATTTGTTAAAATTTCAGTATTTCTTATATATTATCCAAATCGACGATATACGTAGAAATAGCAACGATTTAGAATTTCGGTTAATTTGTACAGTTTACTCGGAAATTCGCTAAAATTCAATTTTTCTCAAATATCTTCTAATACATCTAGATACGTAGAAATAGCATCGTTTTCAAATTTTGGTTAATTTTTACATTTTTCTTGGAAATTCTTTAAAATTTCAGCTTTTCTTATATATCATCCAATTCGGCGATATAAGTAGAAATGGCAACGATTTAGAATTTCGGTTAATTTTTACAGTTTACTCGGAAATTCGCTAAAATTCAATTTTTCTTAAATATCTTCCAAATCATCTAGATACGTAGAAATAGCATCGTCTTCAAATTTTGTTAATTTTTGCATTTTTCTTGGAAATTCTTTAAAATTTCAGCTTTTCTTATATATCATCCAAATCGTCAATATACGTAGAAATAGCAACGATTTAGAATTTCGGTTAATTTTTACATTTTTCTTTGAAATTCATAAAAATTTCAGTTTTTCTTATATATCATTCAAATCGTCGATATACTTGGAAATAGCGTCGATTTAGAATTTTCGTTAATTTTTACATTTTTCTTTGAAATTCGCTAAAATTTCAGTTTTTCTTAGATATCATCCAAATCGTCGATATACGTAGAAATAGCGACGAAATATAATTTCGGTTAATTTTTACAGTTTACTGGGAAATTCGCTAAAATTCAATTTTTCTTAAATATCTTCCAAATCATCTAGATACTTAGAAATAGCATCGTTTACAAATTTTGGTTAATTTTTACATTTTTTTGGAAATTCATTAAAATTTCAGTTTTTCTTATATATCATCCAAATCGTCGATATACTTAGAAATAGCGTCGATTTAGAATTTTGGTTAATTTTTACATTTTTCTTAGAAATTCGTTAAAATTGCAGTTTTTCTTATATATCATCCAAATCGTCGATATACGTAGAATTAGCAACTATTTAGCATTTCGGTTAATTTGTACAGTTTACTCGGAAATTCGCAGAAATTCAATTTTTTTTAAATATCTTCCAAATCATCTAGATACGTAGAAATAGCATCGTCTTCAAGTTTTGTTAATTTTTGCATTTTTCTTGGAAATTCATTAAAATTTCAGTTTTTCTTAGATATCATCCAAATCGTCGATATACGTAGAAATGGCAACGAAATATAATTTCGGTTAATTTTTACAGTTTACTCGGAAATTCGCTAAAATTCAATTTTTCTCAAATATCTTCTAATACATCTAGATACGTAGAAATAGCATCGTTTTCAAATTTTGGTTAATTTTTACATTTTTCTTGGAAATTCTTTAAAATTTCAGCTTTTCTTATATATCATCCAATTCGGCGATATAAGTAGAAATGGCAACGATTTAGAATTTCGGTTAATTTTTACAGTTTACTCGGAAATTCGCTAAAATTCAATTTTTCTTAAATATCTTCCAAATCATCTAGATACGTAGAAATAGCATCGTCTTCAAATTTTGTTAATTTTTGCATTTTTCTTGGAAATTCTTTAAAATTTCAGCTTTTCTTATATATCATCCAAATCGTCAATATACGTAGAAATAGCAACGATTTAGAATTTCGGTTAATTTTTACATTTTTCTTTGAAATTCATAAAAATTTCAGTTTTTCTTATATATCATTCAAATCGTCGATATACTTGGAAATAGCGTCGATTTAGAATTTTCGTTAGTTTTTACATTTTTCTTTGAAATTCGCTAAAATTCAATTTTTCTTATATATCTATAGAAATTGCATCGTTTTCAAATTTTGGTTAATTTTTACATTTTTCTTGGAAATTCATTAAAATTTCAGTTTTTCTTATATACCATCCAAATTGTCGATATACGTAGAATTAGCAACGATTTAGAATTTCGGTTAATTTGTACAGTTTACTCGGAAATTCGCTAAAATTCAATTTTTCTTAAATATCTTCCAAATCATCTAGATACGTAGAAATAGCATCGTTCTCAAATTTTGGTTAATTTTTACATTTTTTTAGAAATTCGTTAAAATTTCAGTTTTTCTTATATATCATCCAAATCGTCGATATACGTAGAATTGGCAACGATTTAGAATTTCGGTTAATTTGTACAGTTTACTCGGAAATTCGCTAAAATTCAATTTTTCTTATAAATCATCCAAATCGTTGATATACGTAGAAATAGCATCGTTTTCAAATTTTGGTTAATTTTTACATTTTTCTTGGAAATTCGCTAAAATTCAATTTTTCATACATATCTATAGAAATAGCATCGTTTTCAAATTTTGGTTAATTTTTACATTTTTCTTGGAAATTCATTAAAATTTCAGTTTTTCTTATATATCATCCAAATCGTCGATATACTTAGAAATAGCGTCGATTTAGAATTTTGGTTAATTTTTACATTTTTCTTGGAAATTCATTAAAATTTCAGTTTTTCTTTTATACCATCCAAATTGTCGATATACGTAGAATTAGCAACGATTTAGAATTTTGGTTAATTTTTACATATTTCTTTGAAGTTCGCTAAAATTCAATTTTTCTTATATATCTATAGAAATAGCATCGTTTTCAAATTTGGTTAATTTTAACATTTTTCTTGGAAATTCGCTAAAATTCAATTTTTCTTATATATCTAGAGAGATAGCATAGTTTTCAAGTTTTGGTTGATTTTTACATTTTTCTCTGAAATTCGCTAAAATTTCAGTTTCTCTTAGATATCATGCAAATCGTCGATATACGTAGAAATAGCGACGAAATGTAATTTCGGTTAGTTTTTACAGTTTACTGGGAAATTCGCTAAAATTCAATTTTTCTTAAATATCTTCCAAATCATCTAGATACGTAGAAATAGCATCGTTTACAAACTTTGGTTAATTTTTCATTTTTTTGGAAATTCGCTAAAATTCAATTTTTCTTATATATCTGTAGAAATAGCATCGTTTTCAAATTTTGGTTAATTTTTACATTTTTTTAGAAATTCGTTAAAATTTCAGTTTTTCTTATATATCATCCAAATCGTCGATATACGTAGAATTAGCAACGATTTAGAATTTCGGTTAATTTGTACAGTTTTCTCGGAAATTCGCTAAAATTCAATTTTTCTTAAGTATCTTCCAAATCATCTAGATACGTAGAAATAGCATCGTTTTCTAATTTTGATTTTTTTACATTTTTCCTGGAAATTTGTTAAAATTTCAGTATTTCTTATATATCATCCAAATCGTCGATATATGTAGAAATAGCAAAGATTTAGAATTTCGGTTAATTTTTACAGTTTATTCAGTAATTCGCTAAAATTCAATTTTTCTTAAATATCTTAAAAATAAGCTAAATACGTAGAAATAGCGTCGTTTTCAAATTTTGGTTAATTTTTACATTTTTCTTGGAAATTCGCTAAAATTCAATTTTTCTTACATATCTATAGAAATAGCATCGTTTTCAAATTTTCGTTAATTTTTACATTTTTCTTGGAAATTCATTAAAATTTCAGTTTTTCTTATATATCATCCAAATCGTCGATATACTTAGAAATAGCGTCGATTTAGAATTTTGGTTAATTTTTACATTTTTCTTGGAAATTCATTAAAATTTCAGTTTTTCTTATATACCATCCAAATTGTCGATATACGTAGAATTAGCAACGATTTAGAATTTCGGTTAATTTGTACAGTTTTCTCGGAAATTCGCTAAAATTCAATTTTTCTTAAGTATCTTCCAAATCATCTAGATACGTAGAAATAGCATCGTTTTCTAATTTTGATTTTTTTACATTTTTCCTGGAAATTTGTTAAAATTTCAGTATTTCTTATATATCATCCAAATCGTCGATATACGTAGAATTAGCAACGATTTAGAATTTCGGTTAATTTGTACAGTTTTCTCGGAAATTCGCTAAAATTCAATTTTTCTTATATATCTGTAGAAATAGCATCGTTTTCAAATTTTGGTTAATTTTTACATTTTTTTAGAAATTCGTTAAAATTTCAGTTTTTCTTAAATATCATCCAAATCGTCGATATACGTAGAATTAGCAACGATTTAGAATTTCGGTTAATTTGTACAGTTTTCTCGGAAATTCGCTAAAATTCAATTTTTCTTAAGTATCTTCCAAATCATCTAGATACGTAGAAATAGCATCGTTTTCTAATTTTGATTTTTTTACATTTTTCCTGGAAATTTGTTAAAATTTCAGTATTTCTTATATATCATCCAAATCGTCGATATATGTAGAAATAGCAAAGATTTAGAATTTCGGTTAATTTTTACAGTTTATTCAGTAATTCGCTAAAATCCAATTTTTCTTAAATATCTTCCAAATCATCTAGATACGTAGAAATAGCATCGTTTTCAAAATTTTGGTTAATTTTTACATTTTTCTTGGAAATTCGCTAAAATTCAATTTTTCTTACATATCTATAGAAATAGCATCGTTTTCTAATTTTGATTTTTTTACATTTTTCTTGGAAATTCATTAAAATTTCAGTTTCTCTTATATATCATCCAAATCGTCGATATACTTAGAAATAGCGTCGATTTAGTGTTTTGGTTAATTTTTACATATTTCTTAGAAATTCGCTACAATTCAATTTTTCTTATATATCTATAGAAATAGCATCGTTTTCAAATTTTGGTTAATTTTTACATTTTTCTTGGAAATTTGTTAAAATTTCAGTGTTTCTTATATATTATCCAAATCGACGATATACGTAGAAATAGCAACGATTTAGAATTTCGGTTAATTTGTACAGTTTACTCGGAAATTCGCTAAAATTCAATTTTTCTCAAATATCTTCCAATACATCTAGATACGTAGAAATAGCATCGTTTTCAAATTTTGGTTAATTTTTACATTTTTCTTGGAAATTCTTTGAAATTTCAGCTTTTCTTATATATCATCCAATTCGGCGATATAAGTAGAAATAGCAGCGATTTAGAATTTCGGTTATTTGTACAGTTTACTCGGAAATTCGCTAAAATTCAATTTTACTCAAATATCTTCCAATACATCTAGATACTTAGAAATAGCATCGTTTTCAAATTTTGGTTAATTTTAACATTTTTCTTGGAAATTCGCTAAACTTCAATTTTTCTTATATATCTAGAGAAATAGCATAGTTTTCAAGTTTTGGTTAATTTTTACATTTTTCTTTGAAATTCGCTAAAATTTCAGTTTTTCTTAGATATCATCCAAATCGTCGATATACGTAGAAATAGCGACGAAATATAATTTCGGTTAATTTTTACAGTTTACTGGGAAATTCGCTAAAATTCAATTTTTCGTAAATATCTTCCAAATCATCTAGATACTTAGAAATAGCATCGTTTACAAATTTTGGTTAATTTTTACATTTTTTTGGAAATTCATTAAAATTTCAGTTTTTCTTATATATCATCCAAATCGTCGATATACTTAGAAATAGCGTCGATTTAGAATTTTGGTTAATTTTTACATTTTTCTTTGAAATTCGCTAAAATTCAATTTTTCTTATATATCTATAGAAATAGCATCGTTTTCAAATTTTGGCTAATTTTTACATTTTTTTGGAAATTCATTAAAATTTCAGTTTTTCTTTTATATCATCCAAATCGTCGATATACTTAGAAATAGCGTCGATTTAGAATTCTGGTTAATTTGTACAGTTTACTCGGAAATTGGCTAAAATTCAACTTTTCTCAAATATCTTCCAATACATCTAGATACTTAGAAATAGCATCGTTTTCAAATTTTGGTTAATTTTAATATTTTTCTTGGAAATTCGCTAAAATTCAATTTTTCTTATATATCTAGAGAAATAGCATAGTTTTCAAGTTTTGGTTAATTTTTACATTTTTCTTTGAAATTCGCTAAAATTTCAGTTTTTCTTAGATATCATCCAAATCGTCGATATACGTAGAAATAGCGACGAAATATAATTTCGGTTAATTTTTACAGTTTACTGGGAAATTCGCTAAAATTCAATTTTTCTTAAATATCTTCCAAATCATCTAGATACGTAGAAATAGCATCGTTTTCTAATCTTGATTTTTTTACATTTTTCTTGGAAATTTGTTAAAATTTCAGTATTTCTTATATATCATCCAAATCGTCGATATACTTAGAAATAGCGTCGATTTAGAATTTTGGTTAATTTTTACATTTTTCTTTGAAGTTCGCTAAAATTCAATTTTTCTTATATATCTATAGAAATAGCATCGTTTTCAAATTTTGGTTAATTTTTACATTTTTCTTGGAAATTCATTAAAATATCAGTTTTTCTTGTATATCATCCAAATCGTCGATATACGTAGAAATAGCAACGATTTATAATTTCGGTTAATTTGTACAGTTTACTCGGAAATTCGCTAAAATTCAATTTTTCTTAAATATCTTCCAAATCAGCAAGATACGTAGAAATAGCATCGTTTTATAATTTTGGTTAATTTTTACAGTTTACTCGAAAATTCGCTACAATTCAATTTCTCTTATATATCTATAGAAATAGCATCGTTTTCAAATTTTGATTTTTTTTACATTTTTCTTGGAAATTTGTTAAAATTTCAGTATTTCTTATATATCATCCAAATCGTCGATATACGTAGAAATAGCAACGATTTAGAATTTCGGTTAATTTGTACAGTTTACTCGGAAATTCGCTAAAATTCAATTTTTCTCAAATATCTTCCAATACATCTAGATACGTAGAAATAGCATCGTTTTCAAATTTTGGTTAATTTTTACATTTTTCTTGGAAATTCATTAAAATATCAGTTTTTCTTGTATATCATCCAAATCGTCGATATAAGTAGAAATAGCAACGATTTAGAATTTCGGTTAATTTTTACAGTTTACTCGGAAATTCGCTAAAATTCAATTTTTCTTAAATATCTTCCAAATCATCTAGATACGTAGAAATAACATCTTTTTCAAATTTTGGTTAATTTTTACATTTTTCTTTGAAATTCGCTACAATTCAATTTTTCTTATATAACTATAGAAATAGCATCGTTTTCAAATTTTGGTTAATTTTTACATTTTTCTTAGAAATTCGTTAAAATTGCAGTTTTTCTTATATATCATCCAAATCGTCGATATACGTAGAATTAGCAACTATTTAGCATTTCGGTTAATTTGTACAGTTTACTCGGAAATTCGCTAAAATTCAATTTTTCTTAAATATCTTCCAAATCATCTAGATACGTAGAAACAGCATCGTTTTCAAATTTTGGTTAATTTTTACATTTTTCTTGGAAATTCGCTAAAATTGAATTCCTCTTATATATCTATAGAAATGGCATAGTTTTCAAATTTTGGTTAATTTTTACATTTTTCTTTGAAATTTGCTAAAATTTCAGTTTTTCTTAGATATCATCCAAATCGTCGATATACGTAGAAATAGCAACGATTTAGAATTTCGGTTAATTTGTACAGTTTACTCGGAAATTCGCTAAAATTCAATTTTTCTCAAATATCTTCCAATACATCTAGATACGTAGAAATAGCATCGTTTTCAAATTTTGGTTAATTTTTACATTTTTCTTGGAAATTCTTTAAAATTTCAGCTTTTCTTATATATCATCCAATTCGGTGATATAAGTAGAAATAGCAACGATTTAGAATTTCGGTTAATTTTTACAGTTTACTCGGAAATTCGCTAAAATTCAATTTTTCATACATATCTATAGAAATAGCATCGTTTTCAAATTTTGGTTAATTTTTACATTTTTCTTGGAAATTCATTAAAATATCAGTTTTTCTTGTATATCATCCAAATCGTCGATATACGTAGATATAGCAACGATTTATAATTTCGGTTAATTTGTACAGTTTACTCGGAAATTCGCTAAAATTCAATTTTTCTTAAATATCTTCCAAATCAGCAAGATACGTAGAAATAGCATCGTTTTACAATTTTGGTTAATTTTTACAGTTTACTCGAAAATTCGCTAAAATTCAATTTTTCTTAAATATCTTCCAAACCATCTAGATACGTAGAAATAACATCTTTTTCAAATTTTGGTTAATTTTTACATTTTTCTTGGAAATTCATTAAAATATCAGTTTTTCTTGTATATCATCCAAATCGTCGATATACGTAGATATAGCAACGATTTATAATTTCGGTTAATTTGTACAGTTTACTCGGAAATTCGCTAAAATTCAATTTTTCTTTAATATCTTCCAAATCATCTAGATACGTAGAAATAGCATCGTTTTCAAATTTTGGTTAATTTTAACATTTTTCTTGGAAATTCGCTAAAATTCAATTTTTCTTATATATCTAGAGAAATAGCATAGTTTTCAAGTTTTGGTTAATTTTTACATTTTTCTTTGAAATTCGCTAAAATTTCAGTTTTTCTTAGATATCATCCAAATCGTCGATATACGTAGAAATAGCGACGAAATATAATTTCGGTTAATTTTTACAGTTTACTGGGAAATTCGCTAAAATTCAATTTCTCTTAAATATCTTCCAAATCATCTAGATACTTAGAAATAGCATCGTTTACAAATTTTGGTTAATTTTTACATTTTTTTGGAAATTCATTAAAATTTCAGTTTTTCTTATATATCATCCAAATCGTCGATATACGTAGAATTAGCAACTATTTAGCATTTCGGTTAATTTGTACAGTTTACTCGGAAATTCGCTAAAATTCAATTTTTCTTAAATATCTTCCAAATCATCTAGATACGTAGAAATAGCATCGTCTTCAAGTTTTGTTAATTTTTGCATTTTTCTTGGAAATTCATTAAAATTTCAGTTTTTCTTAGATATCATCCAAATCGTCGATATACGTAGAAATGGCAACGAAATATAATTTCGGTTAATTTTTACAGTTTACTCGGAAATTCGCTAAAATTCAATTTTTCTCAAATATCTTCTAATACATCTAGATACGTAGAAATAGCATCGTTTTCAAATTTTGGTTAATTTTTACATTTTTCTTGGAAATTCTTTAAAATTTCAGCTTTTCTTATATATCATCCAATTCGGCGATATAAGTAGAAATGGCAACGATTTAGAATTTCGGTTAATTTTTACAGTTTACTCGGAAATTCGCTAAAATTCAATTTTTCTTAAATATCTTCCAAATCATCTAGATACGTAGAAATAGCATCGTCTTCAAATTTTGTTAATTTTTGCATTTTTCTTGGAAATTCTTTAAAATTTCAGCTTTTCTTATATATCATCCAAATCGTCAATATACGTAGAAATAGCAACGATTTAGAATTTCGGTTAATTTTTACATTTTTCTTTGAAATTCATAAAAATTTCAGTTTTTCTTATATATCATTCAAATCGTCGATATACTTGGAAATAGCGTCGATTTAGAATTTTCGTTAATTTTTACATTTTTCTTTGAAATTCGCTAAAATTTCAGTTTTTCTTAGATATCATCCAAATCGTCGATATACGTAGAAATAGCGACGAAATATAATTTCGGTTAATTTTTACAGTTTACTGGGAAATTCGCTAAAATTCAATTTTTCTTAAATATCTTCCAAATCATCTAGATACTTAGAAATAGCATCGTTTACAAATTTTGGTTAATTTTTACATTTTTTTGGAAATTCATTAAAATTTCAGTTTTTCTTATATATCATCCAAATCGTCGATATACTTAGAAATAGCGTCGATTTAGAATTTTGGTTAATTTTTACATTTTTCTTAGAAATTCGTTAAAATTGCAGTTTTTCTTATATATCATCCAAATCGTCGATATACGTAGAATTAGCAACTATTTAGCATTTCGGTTAATTTGTACAGTTTACTCGGAAATTCGCTAAAATTCAATTTTTCTTAAATATCTTCCAAATCATCTAGATACGTAGAAATAGCATCGTCTTCAAGTTTTGTTAATTTTTGCATTTTTCTTGGAAATTCATTAAAATTTCAGTTTTTCTTAGATATCATCCAAATCGTCGATATACGTAGAAATGGCAACGAAATATAATTTCGGTTAATTTTTACAGTTTACTCGGAAATTCGCTAAAATTCAATTTTTCTCAAATATCTTCCAATACATCTAGATACGTAGAAATAGCATCGTTTTCAAATTTTGGTTAATTTTTACATTTTTCTTGGAAATTCTTTGAAATTTCAGCTTTTCTTATATATCATCCAATTCGGCGATATAAGTAGAAATAGCAGCGATTTAGAATTTCGGTTATTTGTACAGTTTACTCGGAAATTCGCTAAAATTCAATTTTACTCAAATATCTTCCAATACATCTAGATACTTAGAAATAGCATCGTTTTCAAATTTTGGTTAATTTTAACATTTTTCTTGGAAATTCGCTAAACTTCAATTTTTCTTATATATCTAAAAAAATAGCATAGTTTTCAAGTTTTGGTTAATTTTTACATTTTTCTTTGAAATTCGCTAAAATTTCAGTTTTTCTTAGATATCATCCAAATCGTCGATATACGTAGAAATAGCGACGAAATATAATTTCGGTTAATTTTTACAGTTTACTGGGAAATTCGCTAAAATTCAATTTTTCGTAAATATCTTCCAAATCATCTAGATACTTAGAAATAGCATCGTTTACAAATTTTGGTTAATTTTTACATTTTTTTGGAAATTCATTAAAATTTCAGTTTTTCTTAGATATCATCCAAATCGTCGATATACGTAGAAATAGCGACGAAATATAATTTCGGTTAATTTTTACAGTTTACTGGGAAATTCGCTAAAATTCAATTTTTCGTAAATATCTTCCAAATCATCTAGATACTTAGAAATAGCATCGTTTACAAATTTTGGTTAAATTTTACATTTTTTTGGAAATTCATTAAAATTTCAGTTTTTCTTATATATCATCCAAATCGTCGATATACTTAGAAATAGCGTCGATTTAGAATTTTGGTTAATTTTAATATTTTTCTTGGAAATTCGCTAAAATTCAATTTTTCTTATATATCTAGAGAAATAGCATAGTTTTCAAGTTTTGGTTAATTTTTACATTTTTCTTTGAAATTCGCTAAAATTTCAGTTTTTCTTAGATATCATCCAAATCGTCGATATACGTAGAAATAGCGACGAAATATAATTTCGGTTAATTTTTACAGTTTACTGGGAAATTCGCTAAAATTCAATTTTTCTTAAATATCTTCCAAATCATCTAGATACGTAGAAATAGCATCGTTTTCTAATCTTGATTTTTTTACATTTTTCTTGGAAATTTGTTAAAATTTCAGTATTTCTTATATATCATCCAAATCGTCGATATACTTAGAAATAGCGTCGATTTAGAATTTTGGTTAATTTTTACATTTTTCTTTGAAGTTCGCTAAAATTCAATTTTTCTTATATATCTATAGAAATAGCATCGTTTTCAAATTTTGGTTAATTTTTACATTTTTCTTGGAAATTCATTAAAATATCAGTTTTTCTTGTATATCATCCAAATCGTCGATATACGTAGAAATAGCAACGATTTATAATTTCGGTTAATTTGTACAGTTTACTCGGAAATTCGCTAAAATTCAATTTTTCTTAAATATCTTCCAAATCAGCAAGATACGTAGAAATAGCATCGTTTTACAATTTTGGTTAATTTTTACAGTTTACTCGAAAATTCGCTACAATTCAATTTCTCTTATATATCTATAGAAATAGCATCGTTTTCAAATTTTGATTTTTTTTACATTTTTCTTGGAAATTTGTTAAAATTTCAGTATTTCTTATATATCATCCAAATCGTCGATATACGTAGAAATAGCAACGATTTAGAATTTCGGTTAATTTGTACAGTTTACTCGGAAATTCGCTAAAATTCAATTTTTCTCAAATATCTTCCAATACATCTAGATACGTAGAAATAGCATCGTTTTCAAATTTTGGTTAATTTTACATTTTTCTTGGAAATTCTTTAAAATTTCAGCTTTTCTTATATATCATCCAAATCGGCGATATAAGTAGAAATAGCAACGATTTAGAATTTCGGTTAATTTTTACAGTTTACTCGGAAATTCGCTAAAATTCAATTTTTCTTAAATATCTTCCAAATCATCTAGATACGTAGAAATAACATCTTTTTCAAATTTTGGTTAATTTTTACATTTTTCTTTGAAATTCGCTACAATTCAATTTTTCTTATATAACTATAGAAATAGCATCGTTTTCAAATTTTGGTTAATTTTTACATTTTTCTTAGAAATTCGTTAAAATTGCAGGTTTTCTTATATATCATCCAAATCGTCGATATACGTAGAATTAGCAACTATTTAGCATTTCGGTTAATTTGTACAGTTTACTCGGAAATTCGCTAAAATTCAATTTTTCTTAAATATCTTCCAAATCATCTAGATACGTAGAAACAGCATCGTTTTCAAATTTTGGTTAATTTTTACATTTTTCTTGGAAATTCGCTAAAATTGAATTCCTCTTATATATCTATAGAAATGGCATAGTTTTCAAATTTTGGTTAATTTTTACATTTTTCTTTGAAATTTGCTAAAATTTCAGTTTTTCTTAGATATCATCCAAATCGTCGATATACGTAGAAATAGCAACGATTTAGAATTTCGGTTAATTTGTACAGTTTACTCGGAAATTCGCTAAAATTCAATTTTTCTCAAATATCTTCCAATACATCTAGATACGTAGAAATAGCATCGTTTTCAAATTTTGGTTAATTTTTACATTTTTCTTGGAAATTCATTAAAATTTCAGTTTTTCTTATATACCATCCAAATTGTCGATATACGTAGAATTAGCAACGATTTAGAATTTCGGTTAATTTGTACAGTTTACTCGGAAATTCGCTAAAATTCAATTTTTCTCAAATATCTTCCAATACATCTAGTTACGTAGAAATAGCATCGTTTTCAAATTTTGGTTAATTTTTACATTTTTCTTGGAAATTCATTAAAATTTCAGTTTTTCTTATATACCATCCAAATTGTCGATATACGTAGAATTAGCAACGATTTAGAATTGCGGTTAATTTGTACAGTTTTCTCGGAAATTCGCTAAAATTCAATTTTTCTTAAGTATCTTCCAAATCATCTAGATACGTAGAAATAGCATCGTTTTCTAATTTTGATTTTTTTACATTTTTCCTGGAAATTTGTTAAAATTTCAGTATTTCTTATATATCATCCAAATCGTCGATATACGTAGAATTAGCAACGATTTAGAATTTCGGTTAATTTGTACAGTTTTCTCGGAAATTCGCTAAAATTCAATTTTTCTTATATATCTGTAGAAATAGCATCGTTTTCAAATTTTGGTTAATTTTTACATTTTTTTAGAAATTCGTTAAAATTTCAGTTTTTCTTATATATCATCCAAATCGTCGATATACGTAGAATTAGCAACGATTTAGAATTTCGGTTAATTTGTACAGTTTTCTCGGAAATTCGCTAAAATTCAATTTTTCTTAAGTATCTACCAAATCATCTAGATACGTAGAAATAGCATCGTTTTTTAATTTTGATTTTTTTACATTTTTCCTGGAAATTTGTTAAAATTTCAGTATTTCTTATATATCATCCAAATCGTCGATATATGTAGAAATAGCAAAGATTTAGAATTTCGGTTAATTTTTACAGTTTATTCAGTAATTCGCTAAAATCCAATTTTTCTTAAATATCTTCCAAATCATCTAGATACGTAGAAATAGCATCGTTTTCAAAATTTTGGTTAGTTTTTACATTTTTCTTGGAAATTCGCTAAAATTCAATTTTTCTTACATATCTATAGAAATAGCATCGTTTACAAATTTTGGTTAATTTTTACATTTTTTTGGAAATTCATTAAAATTTCAGTTTTTCTTATATATCATCCAAATCGTCGATATACTTAGAAATAGCGTCGATTTAGAATTTTGGTTAATTTTTACATTTTTCTTTGAAATTCGCTAAAATTCAATTTTTCTTATATATCTATAGAAATAGCATCGTTTTCAAATTTTGGCTAATTTTTACATTTTTTTGGAAATTCATTAAAATTTCAGTTTTTCTTTTATATCATCCAAATCGTCGATATACTTAGAAATAGCGTCGATTTAGAATTCTGGTTAATTTGTACAGTTTACTCGGAAATTCGCTAAAATTCAACTTTTCTCAAATATCTTCCAATACATCTAGATACTTAGAAATAGCATCGTTTTCAAATTTTGGTTAATTTTAACATTTTTCTTGGAAATTCGCTAAAAATCAATTTTTCTTATATATCTAGAGAAATAGCATAGTTTTCAAGTTTTGGTTAATTTTTACATTTTTCTTTGAAATTCGCTAAAATTTCAGTTTTTCTTAGATATCATCCAAATCGTCGATATACGTAGAAATAGCGACGAAATATAATTTCGGTTAATTTTTACAGTTTACTGGGAAATTCGCTAAAATTCAATTTTTCTTAAATATCTTCCAAATCATCTAGATACGTAGAAATAGCATCGTTTTCTAATCTTGATTTTTTTACATTTTTCTTGGAAATTTGTTAAAATTTCAGTATTTCTTATATATCATCCAAATCGTCGATATACTTAGAAATAGCGTCGATTTAGAATTTTGGTTAATTTTTACATTTTTCTTTGAAGTTCGCTAAAATTCAATTTTTCTTATATATCTATAGAAATAGCATCGTTTTCAAATTTTGGTTAATTTTTACATTTTTCGTGGAAATTCATTAAAATATCAGTTTTTCTTGTATATCATCCAAATCGTCGATATACGTAGAAATAGCAACGATTTATAATTTCGGTTAATTTGTACAGTTTACTCGGAAATTCGCTAAAATTCAATTTTTCTTAAATATCTTCCAAATCAGCAAGATACGTAGAAATAGCATCGTTTTACAATTTTGGTTAATTTTTACAGTTTACTCGAAAATTCGCTACAATTCAATTTCTCTTATATATCTATAGAAATAGCATCGTTTTCAAATTTTGATTTTTTTTACATTTTTCTTGGAAATTTGTTAAAATTTCAGTATTTCTTATATATCATCCAAATCGTCGATATACGTAGAAATAGCAACGATTTAGAATTTCGGTTAATTTGTACAGTTTACTCGGAAATTCGCTAAAATTCAATTTTTCTCAAATATCTTCCAATACATCTAGATACGTAGAAATAGCATCGTTTTCAAATTTTGGTTAATTTTACATTTTTCTTGGAAATTCTTTAAAATTTCAGCTTTTCTTATATATCATCCAATTCGGCGATATAAGTAGAAATAGCAACGATTTAGAATTTCGGTTAATTTTTACAGTTTACTCGGAAATTCGCTAAAATTCAATTTTTCTTAAATATCTTCCAAATCATCTAGATACGTAGAAATAACATCTTTTTCAAATTTTGGTTAATTTTTACATTTTTCTTTGAAATTCGCTACAATTCAATTTTTCTTATATAACTATAGAAATAGCATCGTTTTCAAATTTTGGTTAATTTTTACATTTTTCTTAGAAATTCGTTAAAATTGCAGTTTTTCTTATATATCATCCAAATCGTCGATATACGTAGAATTAGCAACTATTTAGCATTTCGGTTAATTTGTACAGTTTACTCGGAAATTCGCTAAAATTCAATTTTTCTTAAATATCTTCCAAATCATCTAGATACGTAGAAACAGCATCGTTTTCAAATTTTGGTTAATTTTTACATTTTTCTTGGAAATTCGCTAAAATTGAATTCCTCTTATATATCTATAGAAATGGCATAGTTTTCAAATTTTGGTTAATTTTTACATTTTTCTTTGAAATTTGCTAAAATTTCAGTTTTTCTTAGATATCATCCAAATCGTCGATATACGTAGAAATAGCAACGATTTAGAATTTCGGTTAATTTGTACAGTTTACTCGGAAATTCGCTAAAATTCAATTTTTCTCAAATATCTTCCAATACATCTAGATACGTAGAAATAGCATCGTTTTCAAATTTTGGTTAATTTTTACATTTTTCTTGGAAATTCTTTAAAATTTCAGCTTTTCTTATATATCATCCAATTCGGTGATATAAGTAGAAATAGCAACGATTTAGAATTTCGGTTAATTTTTACAGTTTACTCGGAAATTCGCTAAAATTCAATTTTTCATACATATCTATAGAAATAGCATCGTTTTCAAATTTTGGTTAATTTTTACATTTTTCTTGGAAATTCTTTAAAATTTCAGTTTTTCTTATATATCATCCAAATCGTCGATATACTTAGAAATAGCGTCGATTTAGAATTTGGTTAATTTTTACATTTTTCTTGGAAATTCATTAAAATTTCAGTTTTTCTTATATACCATCCAAATTGTCGATATACGTAGAATTAGCAACGATTTAGAATTTTGGTTAATTTTTACATATTTCTTCGAAGTTCGCTAAAATTCAATTTTTCTTATATATCTATAGAAACAGCATCGTTTTCAAATTTTGGTTAATTTTTACATTTTTCTTGGAAATTCGCTAAAATTGAATTCCTCTTATATATCTATAGAAATGGCATAGTTTTCAAATTTTGGTTAATTTTTACATTTTTCTTTGAAATTTGCTAAAATTTCAGTTTTTCTTAGATATCATCCAAATCGTCGAAATACGTAGAAATAGCAACGATTTAGAATTTCGGTTAATTTGCACAGTTTACTCGGAAATTCGCTAAAATTCAATTTTTCTCAAATATCTTCCAATACATCTAGATACGTAGAAATAGCATCGTTTTCAAATTTTGGTTAATTTTACATTTTTCTTGGAAATTCTTTAAAATTTCAGCTTTTCTTATATATCATCCAATTCGGCGATATAAGTAGAAATAGCAACGATTTAAAATTTCGGTTAATTTTTACAGTTTACTCGGAAATTCGCTAAAATTCAATTTTTCTTAAATATCTTCCAAATCATCTAGATACGTAGAAATAACATCTTTTTCAAATTTTGGTTAATTTTTACATTTTTCTTTGAAATTCGCTACAATTCAATTTTTCTTATATAACTATAGAAATAGCATCGTTTTCAAATTTTGGTTAATTTTTACATTTTTCTTAGAAATTCGTTAAAATTTCAGTTTTTCTTATATATCATCCAAATCGTCGATATACGTAGAATTAGCAACGATTTAGCATTTCGGTTAATTTGTACAGTTTACTCGGAAATTCGCTAAAATTCAATTTTTCTTAAATATCTTCCAAATCATCTAGATTGTAGAAACAGCATCGTTTTCAAATTTTGGTTAATTTTTACATTTTTCTTGGAAATTCGCTAAAATTCAATTTCTCTTATATATCTATAGAAATGGCATAGTTTTCAAATTTTGGTTAATTTTTACATTTTTCTTTGAAATTTGCTAAAATTTCAGTTTTTCTTAGATATCATCCAAATCGTCGATATACGTAGAAATAGCAACGATTTAGAATTTCGGTTAATTTGTACAGTTTACTCGGAAATTCGCTAAAATTCAATTTTTCTTAAATATCTTCCAAATCATCTAGATACGTAGAAATAGCATCGTCTTCAAGTTTTGTTAATTTTTGCATTTTTCTTGGAAATTCTTTAAAATTTCAGTTTTTCTTAGATATCATCCAAATCGTCGATGTACGTAGAAATGGCAACGAAATATAATTTCGGTTAATTTTTACAGTTTACTCGGAAATTCGCTAAAATTCAATTTTTCTCAAATATCTTCCAATACATCTAGATACGTAGAAATAGCATCGTTTTCAAATTTTGGTTAATTTTTACATTTTTCTTGGAAATTCTTTAAAATTTCAGCTTTTCTTATATATCATCCAAATCGTCGATATACGTAGAATTAGCATCGATTTAGCATTTCGGATAATTTGTACAGTTTACTCGGAAATTCGCTACAATTCAATTTTTCTTATATATCTATAGAAATAGCATCGTTTTCAAATTTTGATTTTTTTTACATTTTTCTTGGAAATTTGTTAAAATTTCAGTATTTCTTATATATCATCCAATTTGGCGATATAAGTAGAAATAGCAACGATTTAGAATTTCGGTTAATTTTTACAGTTTACTCGGAAATTCGCTAAAATTCAATTTTTCTTAAATATCTTCCAAATCATCTAGATACGTAGAAATAGCATCGTCTTCAAATTTTGTTAATTTTTGCATTTTTCTTGGAAATTCTTTAAAATTTCAGCTTTTCTTATATATCATCCAAATCGTCGATATACGTAGAAATAGCAACGATTTAGAATTTCGGTTAATTTTTACATTTTTCTTTGAAATTCATAAAAATTTCGGTTTTTCTTATATATCATTCAAATCGTCGATATACTTGGAAATAGCGTCGATTTAGAATTTTCGTTAATTTTTACATTTTTCTTTGAAATTCGCTAAAATTCAATTTTTCTTATATATCTATAGAAATTGCATCGTTTTCAAATTTTGGTTAATTTTTACATTTTTCTTGGAAATTCATTAAAATTTCAGTTTTTCTTATATACCATCCAAATTGTCGATATACGTAGAATTAGCAACGATTTAGAATTTCGGTTAATTTGTACAGTTTACTCGGAAACTCGCTAAAATTCAATTTTTCTCAAATATCTTCCAATACATCTAGTTACGTAGAAATAGCATCGTTTTCAAATTTTGGTTATTTTTTACATTTTTCTTGGAAATTCGCTAAAATTCAATTTTTCATACATATCCATAGAAATAGCATCGTTCTCAAATTTTGGTTAATTTTTACATTTTTTTAGAAATTCGTTAAAATTTCAGTTTTTCTTATATATCATCCAAATCGTCGATATACGTAGAATTAGCAACGATTTAGAATTTCGGTTAATTTGTACAGTTTACTCGGAAATTCGCTAAAATTCAATTTTTTTTAAATATCTTCCAAATCATCTAGATACGTAGAAATAGCATCGTTTTCAAATTTTGGTTAATTTTTACATTTTTCTTGGAAATTCGCTAAAATTCAATTTTTCATACATATCTATAGAAATAGCATCGTTTTCAAATTTTGGTTAATTTTTACATTTTTCTTGGAAATTCATTAAAATTTCAGTTTTTCTTTTATATCATCCAAATCGTCGATATACGTAGAATTAGCAACGATTTAGAATTTCGGTTAATTTGTACAGTTTACTCGGAAACTCGCTAAAATTCAATTTTTCTCAAATATCTTCCAATACATCTAGTTACGTAGAAATAGCATCGTTTTCAAATTTTGGTTAATTTTTACATTTTTCTTGGAAATTCATTAAAATTTCAGTTTTTCTTATATACCATCCAAATTGTCGATATACGTAGAATTAGCAACGATTTAGAATTTCGGTTAATTTGTAGAGTTTACTCGGAAATTCGCTAAAATTCAATTTTTCTTAAATATCTTCCAAATCATCTAGATACGTAGAAATAGCATCGTTTTCAAGTTTTGGTTAATTTTTACATTTTTCTTTGAAATTCGCTAAAATTTCAGTTTTTCTTAGATATCATCCAAATCGTCGATATACGTAGAAATAGCGACGAAATATAATTTCGGTTAATTTTTACAGTTTACTGGGAAATTCGCTAAAATTCAATTTTTCTTAAATATCTTCCAAATCATCTAGATACTTAGAAATAGCATCGTTTACAAATTTTGGTTAATTTTTACATTTTTTTAGAAATTCATTAAAATTTCAGTTTTTCTTATATATCATCCAAATCGTCGATATACTTAGAAATAGCGTCGATTTAGAATTTTGGTTAATTTTTACATTTTTCTTAGAAATTCGTTAAAATTGCAGTTTTTCTTATATATCATCCAAATCGTCGATATACGTAGAATTAGCAACTGTTTAGCATTTCGGTTAATTTGTACAGTTTACTCGGAAATTCGCTAAAATTCAATTTTTCTTAAATATCTTCCAAATCATCTAGATACGTAGAAATAGCATCGTCTTCAAGTTTTGTTAATTTTTGCATTTTTCTTGGAAATTCTTTAATATTTCAGTTTTTCTTAGATATCATCCAAATCGTCGATATACGTAGAAATGGCAACGAAATATAATTTCGGTTAATTTTTACAGTTTACTCGGAAATTCGCTAAAATTCAATTTTTCTTAAATATCTTCCAAATCATCTAGATACGTAGAAATAGCATCGTCTTCAAATTTTGTTAATTTTTGCATTTTTCTTGGAAATTCTTTAAAATTTCAGCTTTTCTTATATATCATCCAAATCGTCAATATACGTAGAAATAGCAACGATTTAGAATTTCGGTTAATTTTTACATTTTTCTTTGAAATTCATAAAAATTTCAGTTTTTCTTATATATCATTCAAATCGTCGATATACTTGGAAATAGCGTCGATTTAGAATTTTGGTTAATTTTTACATTTTTCTTTGAAATTCGCTAAAATTCAATTTTTCTTATATATCTATAGAAATTGCATCGTTTTCAAATTTTGGTTAATTTTTACATTTTTCTTGGAAATTCATTAAAATTTCAGTTTTTCTTTTATATCATCCAAATCGTCGATATACGTAGAATTAGCAACGATTTAGAATTTCGGTTAATTTGTACAGTTTACTCGGAAATTCGCTAAAATTCAATTTTTCTCATATATCTTCCAATACATCTAGTTACGTAGAAATAGCATCGTTTTCAAATTTTGGTTAATTTTTACATTTTTCTTGGAAATTCATTAAAATTTCAGTTTTTCTTATATCCCATCCAAATTGTCGATATACGTAGAATTAGCAACGATTTAGAATTTCGGTTAATTTGTACAGTTTACTCGGAAATTCGCTAAAATTCAATTTTTCTTAAATATCTTCCAAATCATCTAGATACGTAGAAATAACATCTTTTTCAAATTTTGGTTAATTTTTACATTTTTCTTTGAAATTCGCTACAATTCAATTTTTCTTATATAACTATAGAAATAGCATCGTTTTCAAATTTTGGTTAATTTTTACATTTTTCTTAGAAATTCGTTAAAATTGCAGTTTTTCTTATATATCATCCAAATCGTCGATATACGTAGAATTAGCAACTATTTAGCATTTCGGTTAATTTGTACAGTTTACTCGGAAATTCGCTAAAATTCAATTTTTCTTAAATATCTTCCAAATCATCTAGATACGTAGAAACAGCATCGTTTTCAAATTTTGGTTAATTTTTACATTTTTCTTGGAAATTCGCTAAAATTCAATTCCTCTTATATATCTATAGAAATGGCATAGTTTTCAAATTTTGGTTAATTTTTACATTTTTCTTTGAAATTTGCTAAAATTTCAGTTTTTCTTAGATATCATCCAAATCGTCGATATACGTAGAAATAGCAACGATTTAGAATTTCGGTTAATTTGTACAGTTTACTCGGAAATTCGCTAAAATTCAATTTTTCTTAAATATCTTCCAAATCATCTAGATACGTAGAAATAGCATCGTCTTCAAGTTTTGTTAATTTTTGCATTTTTCTTGGAAATTCTTTAAAATTTCAGTTTTTCTTAGATATCATCCAAATCGTCGATATACGTAGAAATGGCAACGAAATATAATTTCGGTTAATTTTTACAGTTTACTCGGAAATTCGCTAAAATTCAATTTTTCTCAAATATCTTCCAATACATCTAGATACGTAGAAATAGCATCGTTTTCAAATTTTGGTTAATTTTTACATTTTTCTTGGAAATTCTTTAAAATTTCAGCTTTTCTTATATATCATCCAATTCGGTGATATAAGTAGAAATAGCAACGATTTAGACTTTCGGTTAATTTTTACAGTTTACTCGGAAATTCGCTAAAATTCAATTTTCCATACATATCTATAGAAATAGCATCGTTTTCAAATTTTGGTTAATTTTTACATTTTTCTTGGAAATTCTTTAAAATTTCAGTTTTTCTTATATATCATCCAAATCGTCGATATACTTAGAAATAGCGTCGATTTAGAATTTTGGTTAATTTTTACATTTTTCTTGGAAATTCATTAAAATTTCAGTTTTTCTTATATACCATCCAAATTGTCGATATACGTAGAATTAGCAACGATTTAGAATTTTGGTTAATTTTTACATATTTCTTCGAAGTTCGCTAAAATTCAATTTTTCTTATATATCTATAGAAATAGCATCGTTTTCAAATTTTGGTTAATTTTAACATTTTTCTTGGAAATTCGCAAAATTCAATTTTTCTTATATATCTAGAGAGATAGCATAGTTTTCAAGTTTTGGTTGATTTTTACATTTTTCTCTGAAATTCGCTAAAATTTCAGTTTCTCTTAGATATCATGCAAATCGTCGATATACGTAGAAATAGCGACGAAATGTAATTTCGGTTAGTTTTTACAGTTTACTGGGAAATTCGCTAAAATTCAATTTTTCTTAAATATCTTTCAAATCATCTAGATACGTAGAAATAGCATCGTTTACAAACTTTGGTTAATTTTTCATTTTTTTGGAAATTCGCTAAAATTCAATTTTTCTTATATATCTGTAGAAATAGCATCGTTTTCAAATTTTGGTTAATTTTTACATTTTTTTAGAAATTCGTTAAAATTTCAGTTTTTCTTATATATCATCCAAATCGTCGATATACTTAGAAATAGCGTCGATTTAGAATTCTGGTTAATTTGTACAGTTTACTCGGAAATTCGCTAAAATTCAACTTTTCTCAAATATCTTCCATTACATCTAGATACTTGGAAATAGCATCGTTTTCAAATTTTGGTTAATTTTAACATTTTTCTTGGAAATTCGCTAAAATTCAATTTCACTTATATATCTATAGAAATGGCATAGTTTTCAAATTTTGGTTAATTTTTACATTTTTCTTTGAAATTTGCTAAAATTTCAGTTTTTCTTAGATATCATCCAAATCGTCGATATACGTAGAAATAGCAACGATTTAGAATTTCGGTTAATTTGTACAGTTTACTCGGAAATTCGCTAAAATTCAATTTTTCTTAAATATCTTCCAAATCATCTAGATACGTAGAAATAGCATCGTCTTCAAGTTTTGTTAATTTTTGCATTTTTCTTGGAAATTCTTTAAAATTTCAGTTTTTCTTAGATATCATCCAAATCGTCGATATACGTAGAAATGGCAACGAAATATAATTTCGGTTAGTTTTTACAGTTTACTCGGAAATTCGCTAAATTCAATTTTTCTCAAATATCTTCCAATACATCTAGATACGTAGAAATAGCATCGTTTTCAAATTTTGGTTAATTTTTACATTTTTCTTGGAAATTCTTTAAAATTTCAGCTTTTCTTATATATCATCCAATTCGGCGATATAAGTAGAAATGGCAACGATTTAGAATTTCGGTTAATTTTTACAGTTTACTCGGAAATTCGCTAAAATTCAATTTTTCTTAAATATCTTCCAAATCATCTAGATACGTAGAAATAGCATCGTCTTCAAATTTTGTTAATTTTTGCATTTTTCTTGGAAATTCTTTAAAATTTCAGTTTTTCTTAGATATCATCCAAATCGTCGATGTACGTAGAAATGGCAACGAAATATAATTTCGGTTAATTTTTACAGTTTACTCGGAAATTCGCTAAAATTCAATTTTTCTCAAATATCTTCCAATACATCTAGATACGTAGAAATAGCATCGTTTTCAAATTTTGGTTAATTTTTACATTTTTCTTGGAAATTCTTTAAAATTTCAGCTTTTCTTATATATCATCCAAATCGTCGATATACGTAGAATTAGCATCGATTTAGCATTTCGGATAATTTGTACAGTTTACTCGGAAATTCGCTACAATTCAATTTTTCTTATATATCTATAGAAATAGCATCGTTTTCAAATTTTGATTTTTTTTACATTTTTCTTGGAAATTTGTTAAAATTTCAGTATTTCTTATATATCATCCAATTTGGCGATATAAGTAGAAATAGCAACGATTTAGAATTTCGGTTAATTTTTACAGTTTACTCGGAAATTCGCTAAAATTCAATTTTTCTTAAATATCTTCCAAATCATCTAGATACGTAGAAATAGCATCGTCTTCAAATTTTGTTAATTTTTGCATTTTTCTTGGAAATTCTTTAAAATTTCAGCTTTTCTTATATATCATCCAAATCGTCGATATACGTAGAAATAGCAACGATTTAGAATTTCGGTTAATTTTTACATTTTTCTTTGAAATTCATAAAAATTTCGGTTTTTCTTATATATCATTCAAATCGTCGATATACTTGGAAATAGCGTCGATTTAGAATTTTCGTTAATTTTTACATTTTTCTTTGAAATTCGCTAAAATTCAATTTTTCTTATATATCTATAGAAATTGCATCGTTTTCAAATTTTGGTTAATTTTTACATTTTTCTTGGAAATTCATTAAAATTTCAGTTTTTCTTATATACCATCCAAATTGTCGATATACGTAGAATTAGCAACGATTTAGAATTTCGGTTAATTTGTACAGTTTACTCGGAAACTCGCTAAAATTCAATTTTTCTCAAATATCTTCCAATACATCTAGTTACGTAGAAATAGCATCGTTTTCAAATTTTGGTTATTTTTTACATTTTTCTTGGAAATTCGCTAAAATTCAATTTTTCATACATATCCATAGAAATAGCATCGTTCTCAAATTTTGGTTAATTTTTACATTTTTTTAGAAATTCGTTAAAATTTCAGTTTTTCTTATATATCATCCAAATCGTCGATATACGTAGAATTAGCAACGATTTAGAATTTCGGTTAATTTGTACAGTTTACTCGGAAATTCGCTAAAATTCAATTTTTTTTAAATATCTTCCAAATCATCTAGATACGTAGAAATAGCATCGTTTTCAAATTTTGGTTAATTTTTACATTTTTCTTGGAAATTCGCTAAAATTCAATTTTTCATACATATCTATAGAAATAGCATCGTTTTCAAATTTTGGTTAATTTTTACATTTTTCTTGGAAATTCATTAAAATTTCAGTTTTTCTTTTATATCATCCAAATCGTCGATATACGTAGAATTAGCAACGATTTAGAATTTCGGTTAATTTGTACAGTTTACTCGGAAACTCGCTAAAATTCAATTTTTCTCAAATATCTTCCAATACATCTAGTTACGTAGAAATAGCATCGTTTTCAAATTTTGGTTAATTTTTACATTTTTCTTGGAAATTCATTAAAATTTCAGTTTTTCTTATATACCATCCAAATTGTCGATATACGTAGAATTAGCAACGATTTAGAATTTCGGTTAATTTGTAGAGTTTACTCGGAAATTCGCTAAAATTCAATTTTTCTTAAATATCTTCCAAATCATCTAGATACGTAGAAATAGCATCGTTTTCAAGTTTTGGTTAATTTTTACATTTTTCTTTGAAATTCGCTAAAATTTCAGTTTTTCTTAGATATCATCCAAATCGTCGATATACGTAGAAATAGCGACGAAATATAATTTCGGTTAATTTTTACAGTTTACTGGGAAATTCGCTAAAATTCAATTTTTCTTAAATATCTTCCAAATCATCTAGATACTTAGAAATAGCATCGTTTACAAATTTTGGTTAATTTTTACATTTTTTTAGAAATTCATTAAAATTTCAGTTTTTCTTATATATCATCCAAATCGTCGATATACTTAGAAATAGCGTCGATTTAGAATTTTGGTTAATTTTTACATTTTTCTTAGAAATTCGTTAAAATTGCAGTTTTTCTTATATATCATCCAAATCGTCGATATACGTAGAATTAGCAACTGTTTAGCATTTCGGTTAATTTGTACAGTTTACTCGGAAATTCGCTAAAATTCAATTTTTCTTAAATATCTTCCAAATCATCTAGATACGTAGAAATAGCATCGTCTTCAAGTTTTGTTAATTTTTGCATTTTTCTTGGAAATTCTTTAATATTTCAGTTTTTCTTAGATATCATCCAAATCGTCGATATACGTAGAAATGGCAACGAAATATAATTTCGGTTAATTTTTACAGTTTACTCGGAAATTCGCTAAAATTCAATTTTTCTTAAATATCTTCCAAATCATCTAGATACGTAGAAATAGCATCGTCTTCAAATTTTGTTAATTTTTGCATTTTTCTTGGAAATTCTTTAAAATTTCAGCTTTTCTTATATATCATCCAAATCGTCAATATACGTAGAAATAGCAACGATTTAGAATTTCGGTTAATTTTTACATTTTTCTTTGAAATTCATAAAAATTTCAGTTTTTCTTATATATCATTCAAATCGTCGATATACTTGGAAATAGCGTCGATTTAGAATTTTGGTTAATTTTTACATTTTTCTTTGAAATTCGCTAAAATTCAATTTTTCTTATATATCTATAGAAATTGCATCGTTTTCAAATTTTGGTTAATTTTTACATTTTTCTTGGAAATTCATTAAAATTTCAGTTTTTCTTTTATATCATCCAAATCGTCGATATACGTAGAATTAGCAACGATTTAGAATTTCGGTTAATTTGTACAGTTTACTCGGAAATTCGCTAAAATTCAATTTTTCTCATATATCTTCCAATACATCTAGTTACGTAGAAATAGCATCGTTTTCAAATTTTGGTTAATTTTTACATTTTTCTTGGAAATTCATTAAAATTTCAGTTTTTCTTATATCCCATCCAAATTGTCGATATACGTAGAATTAGCAACGATTTAGAATTTCGGTTAATTTGTACAGTTTACTCGGAAATTCGCTAAAATTCAATTTTTCTTAAATATCTTCCAAATCATCTAGATACGTAGAAATAACATCTTTTTCAAATTTTGGTTAATTTTTACATTTTTCTTTGAAATTCGCTACAATTCAATTTTTCTTATATAACTATAGAAATAGCATCGTTTTCAAATTTTGGTTAATTTTTACATTTTTCTTAGAAATTCGTTAAAATTGCAGTTTTTCTTATATATCATCCAAATCGTCGATATACGTAGAATTAGCAACTATTTAGCATTTCGGTTAATTTGTACAGTTTACTCGGAAATTCGCTAAAATTCAATTTTTCTTAAATATCTTCCAAATCATCTAGATACGTAGAAACAGCATCGTTTTCAAATTTTGGTTAATTTTTACATTTTTCTTGGAAATTCGCTAAAATTCAATTCCTCTTATATATCTATAGAAATGGCATAGTTTTCAAATTTTGGTTAATTTTTACATTTTTCTTTGAAATTTGCTAAAATTTCAGTTTTTCTTAGATATCATCCAAATCGTCGATATACGTAGAAATAGCAACGATTTAGAATTTCGGTTAATTTGTACAGTTTACTCGGAAATTCGCTAAAATTCAATTTTTCTTAAATATCTTCCAAATCATCTAGATACGTAGAAATAGCATCGTCTTCAAGTTTTGTTAATTTTTGCATTTTTCTTGGAAATTCTTTAAAATTTCAGTTTTTCTTAGATATCATCCAAATCGTCGATATACGTAGAAATGGCAACGAAATATAATTTCGGTTAATTTTTACAGTTTACTCGGAAATTCGCTAAAATTCAATTTTTCTCAAATATCTTCCAATACATCTAGATACGTAGAAATAGCATCGTTTTCAAATTTTGGTTAATTTTTACATTTTTCTTGGAAATTCTTTAAAATTTCAGCTTTTCTTATATATCATCCAATTCGGTGATATAAGTAGAAATAGCAACGATTTAGACTTTCGGTTAATTTTTACAGTTTACTCGGAAATTCGCTAAAATTCAATTTTCCATACATATCTATAGAAATAGCATCGTTTTCAAATTTTGGTTAATTTTTACATTTTTCTTGGAAATTCTTTAAAATTTCAGTTTTTCTTATATATCATCCAAATCGTCGATATACTTAGAAATAGCGTCGATTTAGAATTTTGGTTAATTTTTACATTTTTCTTGGAAATTCATTAAAATTTCAGTTTTTCTTATATACCATCCAAATTGTCGATATACGTAGAATTAGCAACGATTTAGAATTTTGGTTAATTTTTACATATTTCTTCGAAGTTCGCTAAAATTCAATTTTTCTTATATATCTATAGAAATAGCATCGTTTTCAAATTTTGGTTAATTTTAACATTTTTCTTGGAAATTCGCAAAATTCAATTTTTCTTATATATCTAGAGAGATAGCATAGTTTTCAAGTTTTGGTTGATTTTTACATTTTTCTCTGAAATTCGCTAAAATTTCAGTTTCTCTTAGATATCATGCAAATCGTCGATATACGTAGAAATAGCGACGAAATGTAATTTCGGTTAGTTTTTACAGTTTACTGGGAAATTCGCTAAAATTCAATTTTTCTTAAATATCTTTCAAATCATCTAGATACGTAGAAATAGCATCGTTTACAAACTTTGGTTAATTTTTCATTTTTTTGGAAATTCGCTAAAATTCAATTTTTCTTATATATCTGTAGAAATAGCATCGTTTTCAAATTTTGGTTAATTTTTACATTTTTTTAGAAATTCGTTAAAATTTCAGTTTTTCTTATATATCATCCAAATCGTCGATATACTTAGAAATAGCGTCGATTTAGAATTCTGGTTAATTTGTACAGTTTACTCGGAAATTCGCTAAAATTCAACTTTTCTCAAATATCTTCCATTACATCTAGATACTTGGAAATAGCATCGTTTTCAAATTTTGGTTAATTTTAACATTTTTCTTGGAAATTCGCTAAAATTCAATTTCACTTATATATCTATAGAAATGGCATAGTTTTCAAATTTTGGTTAATTTTTACATTTTTCTTTGAAATTTGCTAAAATTTCAGTTTTTCTTAGATATCATCCAAATCGTCGATATACGTAGAAATAGCAACGATTTAGAATTTCGGTTAATTTGTACAGTTTACTCGGAAATTCGCTAAAATTCAATTTTTCTTAAATATCTTCCAAATCATCTAGATACGTAGAAATAGCATCGTCTTCAAGTTTTGTTAATTTTTGCATTTTTCTTGGAAATTCTTTAAAATTTCAGTTTTTCTTAGATATCATCCAAATCGTCGATATACGTAGAAATGGCAACGAAATATAATTTCGGTTAGTTTTTACAGTTTACTCGGAAATTCGCTAAATTCAATTTTTCTCAAATATCTTCCAATACATCTAGATACGTAGAAATAGCATCGTTTTCAAATTTTGGTTAATTTTTACATTTTTCTTGGAAATTCTTTAAAATTTCAGCTTTTCTTATATATCATCCAATTCGGCGATATAAGTAGAAATGGCAACGATTTAGAATTTCGGTTAATTTTTACAGTTTACTCGGAAATTCGCTAAAATTCAATTTTTCTTAAATATCTTCCAAATCATCTAGATACGTAGAAATAGCATCGTCTTCAAATTTTGTTAATTTTTGCATTTTTCTTGGAAATTCTTTAAAATTTCAGCTTTTCTTATATATCATCCAAATCGTCGATATACGTAGAAATAGCAACGATTTAGAATTTCGGTTAATTTTTACATTTTTCTTTGAAATTCATAAAAATTTCAGTTTTTCTTATATATCATTCAAATCGTCGATATACTTGGAAATAGCGTCGATTTAGAATTTTCGTTAATTTTTACATTTTTCTTTGAAATTCGCTAAAATTCAATTTTTCCTATATATCTATAGAAATTGCATCGTTTTCAAATTTTGGTTAATTTTTACATTTTTCTTGGAAATTCATTAAAATTTCAGTTTTTCTTTTATATCATCCAAATCGTCGATATACGTAGAATTAGCAACGATTTAGAATTTCGGTTAATTTGTACAGTTTACTCGGAAATTCGCTAAAATTCAATTTTTCTCAAATATCTTCCAATACATCTAGTTACGTAGAAATAGCATCGTTTTCAAATTTTGGTTAATTTTTACATTTTTCTTGGAAATTCATTAAAATTTCAGTTTTTCTTATATACCATCCAAATTGTCGATATACGTAGAATTAGCAACGATTTAGAATTTCGGTTAATTTGTACAGTTTACTCGGAAATTCGCTAAAATTCAATTTTTCTTAAATATCTTCCAAATCATCTAGATACGTAGAAATAGCATCGTTCTCAAATTTTGGTTAATTTTTACATTTTTTTAGAAATTCGTTAAAATTTCAGTTTTTCTTATATATCATCCAAATCGTCGATATACGTAGAATTAGCAGCGATTTAGAATTTCGGTTAATTTGTACAGTTTACTCGGAAATTCGCTAAAATTCAATTTTTCTTATAAATCATTCAAATCGTTGATATACGTAGAAATAGCATCGTTTTCAAATTTTGGTTAATTTTTACATTTTTCTTGGAAATTCGCTAAAATTCAATTTTTCATACATATCTATAGAAATAGCATCGTTTACAAATTTTGGTTAATTTTTACATTTTTCTTGGAAATTCATTAAAATTTCAGTTTTTCTTATATATCATCCAAATCGTCGATATACTTAGAAATAGCGTCGATTTAGAATTTTGGTTAATTTTTACATTTTTCTTGGAAATTCATTAAAATTTCAGTTTTTCTTATATACCATCCAAATTGTCGATATACGTAGAATTAGCAACGATTTAGAATTTTGGTTAATTTTTACATATTTCTTTGAAGTTCGCTAAAATTCAATTTTTCTTATATATCTATAGAAATAGCATCGTTTTCAAATTTTGGTTAATTTTAACATTTTTCTTGGAAATTCGCTAAAATTCAATTTTTCTTATATATCTAGAGAGATAGCATAGTTTTCAAGTTTTGGTTGATTTTTACATTTTTCTCTGAAATTCGCTAAAATTTCAGTTTCTCTTAGATATCATGCAAATCGTCGATATACGTAGAAATAGCGACGAAATGTAATTTCGGTTAGTTTTTACAGTTTACTGGGAAATTCGCTAAAATTCAATTTTTCTTAAATATCTTCCAAATCATCTAGATACGTAGAAATAGCATCGTTTACAAACTTTGGTTAATTTTTCATTTTTTTGGAAATTCGCTAAAATTCAATTTTTCTTAAGTATCTTCCAAATCATCTAGATACGTAGAAATAGCATCGTTTTCTAATTTTGATTTTTTTACATTTTTCCTGGAAATTTGTTAAAATTTCAGTATTTCTTATATATCATCCAAATCGTCGATATATGTAGAAATAGCAAAGATTTAGAATTTCGGTTAATTTTTACAGTTTATTCAGTAATTCGCTAAAATTCAATTTTTCTTAAATATCTTAAAAATAAGCTAAATACGTAGAAATAGCGTCGTTTTCAAATTTTGGTTAATTTTTACATTTTTCTTGGAAATTCGCTAAAATTCAATTTTTCTTACATATCTATAGAAATAGCATCGTTTTCTAATTTTGATTTTTTTACATTTTTCTTGGAAATTTGTTAAAATTTCAGTATTTCTTATATATCATCCATATCGTAGATATACTTAGAAATAGCGTCGATTTAGAATTTTCGTTAATTTTTACATTTTTCTTGGAAATTCATTAAAATTTCAGTTTTTCTTATATATCATCCAAATCGTCGATATACTTAGAAATAGCGTCGATTTAGAATTTTGGTTAATTTTTACATTTTTCTTTGAAATTCGCTAAAATTCAATTTTTCTTAAATATCTTCCGAATCAGCTAGATACGTAGAAATAGCGTCGTTCTCAAATTTTGGTTAATTTTAACATTTTTCTTGGAAATTCGCTAAAATTAAATTTTTCTTATATATCTATAGAAATAGCATCGTTTTCAAATTTTGGTTCATTTTTACATTTTTCTTGGAAATTCTTTAAAATTTCAGCTTTTCTTATATATCATCCAATTCGGCGATATACGTAGAAATAGCAACGATTTAAAATTTCGGTTAATTTGTACAGTTTACTCGGAAATTCGCTAAAATTCAATTTTTCTTAAATATCTTCCGAATCAGCTAGATACGTAGAAATAGCGTCGTTCTCAAATTTTGGTTAATTTTAACATTTTTCTTGGAAATTCGCTAAAATTAAATTTTTCTAATATATCTATAGAAATAGCATCGTTTTTAAATTTTGGTTAATTTTTACATTTTTCTTGGAAATTTGTTAAAATTTCAGTATTTCTTATATATCATCCAAATCGTGGATATACTTAGAAATAGTGTCGATTTAGAATTTTCGTTAATTTTTACATTTTTCTTAGAAATTCATTAAAATTTTAGTTTTTCTTATATATCATCCAAATCGTCGGTATACTTAGAAATAGCGTCGATTTAGAATTTTGGTTAATTTTTACATTTTTCTTTGAAAATCGCTAAAATTCAGTTTTTCTTATATATCTATAGAAATAGCATCGTTTTCAAATTTTGGTTAATTTTTACATTTTTCTTGGAAATTCATTTAAATATCAGTTTTTCTTGTATATCATCCAAATCGTCGATATACGTAGAAATAGCAACGATTTATAATTTCGGTTAATTTGTACAGTTTACTCGGAAATTCGCTAAAATTCAATTTTTCTTAAATATCTTCCGAATCAGCTAGATACGTAGAAATAGCGTCGTTCTCAAATTTTGGTTAATTTTAACATTTTTCTTGGAAATTCGCTAAAATTAAATTTTTCTTATATATCTATAGAAATAGCATCGTTTTCAAATTTTGGTTAATTTTTACATTTTTCTTGGAAATTTGTTAAAATTTCAGTATTTCTTATATATCACCCAAATCGTCGATATACGTAGAAATAGCAACGATTTAGAATTTCGGTTAATTTGTACAGTTTACTCGGAAATTCGCTAAAATTCAATTTTTCTCAAATATCTTCCAATACATCTAGATACGTAGAAATAGCATCGTTTTCAAATTTTGGTTAATTGTTACATTTTTCTTGGAAATTCTTTAAAATTTCAGCTTTTCCTATATATCATCCAAATCGTCGATATACTTAGAAATAGCGTCGATTTAGAGTTTTGGTTAATTTTTACATATTTCTTAGAAATTCGCTAAAATTCAATTTTTCTTATATATCTATAGAAATAGCATCGTTTTCAAATTTTGGTTAATTTTTACATTTTTCTTGGAAATTTGTTAAAATTTCAGTATTTCTTATATATCATCCAAATCGACGATATACGTAGAAATAGCAACGATTTAGAATTTCGGTTAATTTGTACAGTTTACTCGGAAATTCGCTAAAATTCAATTTTTCTCAAATATCTTCCAATACAGCTAGATACGTAGAAATAGCATCGTTTTCAAATTTTGGTTAATTTTTACATTTTTCTTGGAAATTCTTTGAAATTTCAGCTTTTCTTATATATCATCCAATTCGGCGATATAAGTAGAAATAGCAGCGATTTAGAATTTCGGTTATTTGTACAGTTTACTCGGAAATTCACTAAAATTCAATTTTTCTCAAATATCTTCCAATACATCTAAATACTTAGAAATAGCATCGTTTTCAAATTTTGGTTAATTTTAACATTTTTCTTGGAAATTCGCTAAAATTCAATTTTTCTTATATATCTAGAGAAATAGCATAGTTTTCAAGTTTTGGTTAATTTTTACATTTTTCTTTGAAATTCGCTAAAATTCAATTTTTCTTAAATATCTTCCAAATCAGCAAGATACGTAGAAATAGCATCGTTTTACAATTTTGGTTAATTTTTACAGTTTACTCCAAAATTCGCTACAATTCAATTTCTCTTATATATCTATAGAAATAGCATCGTTTTCAAATTTTGATTTTTTTTACATTTTTCTTGGAAATTTGTTAAAATTTCAGTATTTCTTATATATCATCCAAATCGTCGAAATACGTAGAAATAGCAACGATTTAGAATTTCGGTTAATTTGTATAGTTTACTCGGAAATTCGCTAAAATTCAGTTTTTCTCAAATATCTTCCAATACATCTAGATACGTAGAAATAGCATCGTTTTCAAATTTTGGTTAATTTTACATTTTTCTTGGAAATTCTTTAAAATTTCAGCTTTTCTTATATATCATCCAATTCGGCAATATAAGTAGAAATAGCAACGATTTAAAATTTCGGTTAATTTTTACAGTTTACTCGGAAATTCGCTAAAATTCAATTTTTCTTAAATATCTTCCAAATCATCTAGATACGTAGAAATAACATCTTTTTCAAATTTTGGTTAATTTTTACATTTTTCTTTGAAATTCGCTACAATTCAATTTTTCTTATATAACTATAGAAATAGCATCGTTTTCAAATTTTGGTTAATTTTTACATTTTTCTTAGAAATTCGTTAAAATTTCAGTTTTTCTTATATATCATCCAAATCGTCGATATACGTAGAATTAGCAACGATTTAGCATTTCGGTTAATTTGTACAGTTTACTCGGAAATTCGCTAAAATTCAATTTTTCTTAAATATCTTCCAAATCATCTAGATTGTAGAAACAGCATCGTTTTCAAATTTTGGTTAATTTTTACATTTTTCTTGGAAATTCGCTAAAATTCAATTTCTCTTATATATCTATAGAAATGGCATAGTTCTTAGATATCATCCAAATCGTCGATATACGTAGAAATAGCAACGATTTAGAATTTCGGTTAATTTGTACAGTTTACTCGGAAATTCGCTAAAATTCAATTTTTCTTAAATATCTTCCAAATCATCTAGATACGTAGAAATAGCATCGTCTTCAAGTTTTGTTAATTTTTGCATTTTTCTTGGAAATTCTTTAAAATTTCAGTTTTTCTTAGATATCATCCAAATCGTCGAAATACGTAGAAATGGCAACGAAATATAATTTCGGTTAATTTTTACAGTTTACTCGGAAATTCGCTAAAATTCAATTTTTCTCAAATATCTTCCAATACATCTAGATACGTAGAAATAGCATCGTTTTCAAGTTTTGGTTAATTTTTACATTTCTCTTGGAAATTCTTTAAAATTTCAGCTTTTCTTATATATCATCCAAATCGTCGATATACGTAGAATTAGCATCGATTTAGTATTTCGGATAATTTGTACAGTTTACTCGGAAATTCGCTACAATTCAATTTTTCTTATATATCTATAGAAATAGCATCGTTTTCAAATTTTGGTTAATTTTTACATTTTTCTTTGAAATTTGCTAAAATTTCAGTTTTTCTTAGATATCATCCAAATGGTCGATATACGTAGAAATGGCAACGAAATATAATTTCGGTTAATTTTTACAGTTTACTCGGAAATTCGCTAAAATTCAATTTTTCTCAAATATCTTCCAATACATCTAGATACGTAGAAATAGCATCGTTTTCAAATTTTGGTTAATTTTTACATTTTTCTTGGAAATTCTTTAAAATTTCAGCTTTTCTTATATATCATCCAAATCGTCGATATACGTAGAATTAGCAACGATTTAGAATTTCGGTTAATTTGTACAGTTTACTCGGAAACTCGCTAAAATTCAATTTTTCTCAAATATCTTCCAATACATCTAGTTACGTAGAAATAGCATCGTTTTCAAATTTTGGTTAATTTTTACATTTTTCTTGGAAATTCATTAAAATTTCAGTTTTTCTTATATACCATCCAAATTGTCGATATACGTAGAATTAGCAACGATTTAGAATTTCGGTTAATTTTTACATTTTTCTTTGAAATTCATAAAAATTTCGGTTTTTCTTATATATCATTCAAATCGTCGATATACTTGGAAATAGCGTCGATTTAGAATTTTCGTTAATTTTTACATTTTTCTTTGAAATTCGCTAAAATTCAATTTTTCTTATATATCTGTAGAAATTGCATCGTTTTCAAATTTTGGTTAATTTTTACATTTTTCTTGGAAATTCATTAAAATTTCAGTTTTTCTTTTATATCATCCAAATCGTCGATATACGTAGAATTAGCAACGATTTAGAATTTCGGTTAATTTGTACAGTTTACTCGGAAACTCGCTAAAATTCAATTTTTCTCAAATATCTTCCAATACATCTAGTTACGTAGAAATAGCATCGTTTTCAAATTTTGGTTAATTTTTACATTTTTCTTGGAAATTCATTAAAATTTCAGTTTTTCTTATATACCATCCAAATTGTCGATATACGTAGAATTAGCAACGATTTAGAATTTCGGTTAATTTGTACAGTTTACTCGGAAATTCGCTAAAATTCAATTTTTCTTACATATCTTCCAAATCATCTAGATACGTAGAAATAGCATCGTTTTCAAATTTTGGTTAATTTTTACATTTTTCTTGGAAATTCGCTAAAATTCAATTTTTCATACATATCCATAGAAATAGCATCGTTCTCAAATTTTGGTTAATTTTTACATTTTTTTAGAAATTCGTTAAAATTTCAGTTTTTCTTATATATCATCCAAATCGTCGATATACGTAGAATTAGCAACGATTTAGAATTTCGGTTAATTTGTACAGTTTACTCAGAAATTCGCTAAAATTCAATTTTTCTTAAATATCTTCCAAATCATCTAGATACGTAGAAATAGCATCGTTTTCAAATTTTGGTTAATTTTTACATTTTTCTTGGAAATTCGCTAAAATTCAATTTTTCATACATATCTATAGAAATAGCATCGTTCTCAAATTTTGGTTAATTTTTACATTTTTTTAGAAATTCGTTAAAATTTCAGTTTTTCTTATATATCATCCAAATCGTCGATATACGTAGAATTAGCAACGATTTAGAATTTCGGTTAATTTGTACAGTTTACTCGGAAATTCGCTAAAATTCAATTTTTCTTAAATATCTTCCAAATCATCTAGATACGTAGAAATAGCATCGTTTTCAAATTTTGGTTAATTTTTACATTTTTCTTGGAAATTCGCTAAAATTCAATTTCTCTTATATATCTATAGAAATGGCATAGTTTTCAAATTTTGGTTACTTTTTACATTTTTCTTTGAAATTTGCTAAAATTTCAGTTTTTCTTAGATATCATCCAAATCGTCGATATACGTAGAAATAGCAACGATTTAGAATTTCGGTTAATTTGTACAGTTTACTCGGAAATTCGCTAAAATTCAATTTTTCTTAAATATCTTCCAAATCATCTAGATACGTAGAAATAGCATCGTCTTCAAGTTTTGTTAATTTTTGCATTTTTCTTGGAAATTCTTTAAAATTTCAGTTTTTCTTAGATATCATCCAAATCGTCGAAATACGTAGAAATGGCAACGAAATATAATTTCGGTTAATTTTTACAGTTTACTCGGAAATTCGCTAAAATTCAATTTTTCTCAAATATCTTCCAATGCATCTAGATACGTAGAAATAGCATCGTTTTCAAATTTTGGTTAATTTTTACATTTTTCTTGGAAATTCTTTAAAATTTCAGCTTTTCTTATATATCATCCAAATCGTCGATATACGTAGAATTAGCATCGATTTAGTATTTCGGATAATTTGTACAGTTTACTCGAAAATTCGCTACAATTCAATTTCTCTTATATATCTATAGAAATAGCATCGTTTTCAAATTTTGGTTAATTTTTACATTTTTCTTGGAAATTCATTAAAATTTCAGTTTTTCTTATATACCATCCAAATTGTCGATATACGTAGAATTAGCAACGATTTAGAATTTCGGTTAATTTGTACAGTTTACTCGGAAATTCGCTAAAATTCAATTTTTCTTACATATCTTCCAAATCATCTAGATACGTAGAAATAGCATCGTTTTCAAATTTTGGTTAATTTTTACATTTTTCTTGGAAATTCTTTAAAATTTCAGCTTTTCTTATATATCATCCAAATCGTCGATATACGTAGAATTAGCATCGATTTAGTATTTCGGATAATTTGTACAGTTTACTCGGAAATTCGCTACAATTCAATTTTTCTTATATATCTATAGAAATAGCATCGTTTTCAAATTTTGGTTAATTTTTACATTTTTCTTTGAAATTTGCTAAAATTTCAGTTTTTCTTAGATATCATCCAAATCGTCGATATACGTAGAAATGCAACGAAATATAATTTCGGTTAATTTTTACAGTTTACTCGGAAATTCGCTAAAATTCAATTTTTCTCAAATATCTTCCAATACATCTAGATACGTAGAAATAGCATCGTTTTCAAATTTTGGTTAATTTTTACATTTTTCTTGGAAATTCTTTAAAATTTCAGCTTTTCTTATATATCATCCAAATCGTCGATATACGTAGAATTAGCAACGATTTAGAATTTCGGTTAATTTGTACAGTTTACTCGGAAACTCGCTAAAATTCAATTTTTCTCAAATATCTTCCAATACATCTAGTTACGTAGAAATAGCATCGTTTTCAAATTTTGGTTAATTTTTACATTTTTCTTGGAAATTCATTAAAATTTCAGTTTTTCTTATATACCATCCAAATTGTCGATATACGTAGAATTAGCAACGATTTAAAATTTCGGTTAATTTTTACATTTTTCTTTGAAATTCATAAAAATTTCGGTTTTTCTTATATATCATCCAAATCGTCGATATACTTAGAAATAGCGTCGATTTAGAATTTTGGTTAATTTTTACATTTTTCTTGGAAATTCATTAAAATTTCAGTTTTTCTTATATATCATCCAAATCGTCGATATACTTAGAAATAGCGTCGATTTAGAATTTTGGTTAATTTTTACATTTTTCTTGGAAATTCATTAAAATTTCAGTTTTTCTTATATACCATCCAAATTGTCGATATACGTAGAATTAGCAACGATTTAGAATTTTGGTTAATTTTTACATATTTCTTTGAAGTTCGCTAAAATTCAATTTTTCTTATATATCTATAGAAATAGCATCGTTTTCAAATTTTGGTTAATTTTAACATTTTTCTTGGAAATTCGCTAAAATTCAATTTTTCTTATATATCTAGAGAGATAGCATAGTTTTCAAGTTTTGAATGATTTTTACATTTTTCTCTGAAATTCGCTAAAATTTCAGTTTCTCTTAGATATCATGCAAATCGTCGATATGCGTAGAAATAGCGACGAAATGTAATTTCGGTTAGTTTTTACAGTTTACTGGGAAATTCGCTAAAATTCAATTTTTCTTAAATATCTTCCAAATCATATAGATACGTAGAAATAGCATCGTTTACAAACTTTGGTTAATTTTTCATTTTTTTGGAAATTCGCTAAAATTCAATTTCTCTTATATATCTATAGAAATGGCATAGTTTTCAAATTTTGGTTACTTTTTACATTTTTCTTTGAAATTTGCTAAAATTTCAGTTTTTCTTATATATCATCCAAATCGTCGATATACGTAGAATTAGCAACGATTTAGAATTTCGGTTAATTTGTACAGTTTTCTCGGAAATTCGCTAAAATTCAATTTTTCTTAAGTATCTTCCAAATCATCTAGATACGTAGAAATAGCATCGTTTTCTAATTTTGATTTTTTTACATTTTTCCTGGAAATTTGTTAAAATTTCAGTATTTCTTATATATCATCCAAATCGTCGATATATGTAGAAATAGCAAAGATTTAGAATTTTGGTTAATTTTTACATTTTTCTTGGAAATTCATTAAAATTTCAGTTTTTCTTATATACCATCCAAATTGTCGATATACGTAGAATTAGCAACGATTTAGAATTTCGGTTAATTTGTACAGTTTTCTCGGAAATTCGCTAAAATTCAATTTTTCTTAAGTATCTTCCAAATCATCTAGATACGTAGAAATAGCATCGTTTTCTAATTTTGATTTTTTTACATTTTTCCTGGAAATTTGTTAAAATTTCAGTATTTCTTATATATCATCCAAATCGTCGATATATGTAGAAATAGCAAAGATTTAGAATTTCGGTTAATTTTTACAGTTTATTCAGTAATTCGCTAAAATTCAATTTTTCTTAAATATCTTAAAAATAAGCTAAATACGTAGAAATAGCGTCCTTTTCAAATTTTGGTTAATTTTTACATTTTTCTTGGAAATTCGCTAAAATTTCAGTTTTTCTTATATATCATCCAAATCGTCGATATACTTAGAAATAGCGTCGATTTAGAATTTTGGTTAATTTTTACATTTTTCTTTGAAATTCGCTAAAATTCAATTTTTCTTATATATCTATAGAAATAGCATCGTTTTCAAATTTTGGTTAATTTTTACATTTTTCTTGGAAATTCATTAAAATATCAGTTTTTCTTGTATATCATCCAAATCGTCGATATACGTAGAAATAGCAACGATTTATAATTTCGGTTAATTTGTACAGTTTACTCGGAAATTCGCTAAAATTCAATTTTTCTTAAATTTCTTCCAAATCAGCAAGAAACGTAGAAATAGCATCGTTTTACAATTTTGGTTAATTTTTACAGTTTACTCGAAAATTCGCTACAATTCAATTTCTCTTATATATCTATAGAAATAGCATCGTTTTCAAATTTTGATTTTTTTTACATTTTTCTTGGAAATTTGTTAAAATTTCAGTATTTCTTATATATCATCCAAATCGTCGAAATACGTAGAAATAGCAACGATTTAGAATTTTGGTTAATTTTTACATATTTCTTCGAAGTTCGCTAAAATTCAATTTTTCTTATATATCTATAGAAATAGCATCGTTTTCAAATTTTGGTTAATTTTAACATTTTTCTTGGAAATTCGCAAAATTCAATTTTTCTTATATATCTAGAGAGATAGCATAGTTTTCAAGTTTTGGTTGATTTTTACATTTTTCTCTGAAATTCGCTAAAATTTCAGTTTCTCTTAGATATCATGCAAATCGTCGATATAGGTAGAAATAGCGACGAAATGTAATTTCGGTTAGTTTTTACAGTTTACTCGGAAATTCGCTAAAATTCAATTTTTCTCAAATATCTTCCAATACATCTAGATACGTAGAAATAGCATCGTTTTCAAATTTTGGTTAATTTTACATTTTTCTTGGAAATTCTTTAAAATTTCAGCTTTTCTTATATATCATCCAATTCGGCGATATAAGTAGAAATAGCAACGATTTAGAATTTTGGTTAATTTTTACATATTTCTTCGAAGTTCGCTAAAATTCAATTTTTCTTATATATCTATAGAAATAGCATCGTTTTCAAATTTTGGTTAATTTTAACATTTTTCTTGGAAATTCGCAAAATTCAATTTCTCTTATATATCTATAGAAATAGCATCGTTTTCAAATTTTGATTTTTTTTACATTTTTCTTGGAAATTTGTTAAAATTTCAGTATTTCTTATATATCATCCAAATCGTCGAAATACGTAGAAATGGCAACGAAATATAATTTTGGTTAATTTTTACATATTTCTTCGAAGTTCGCTAAAATTCAATTTTTCTTATATATCTATAGAAATAGCATCGTTTTCAAATTTTGGTTAATTTTAACATTTTTCTTGGAAATTCGCAAAATTCAATTTTTCTTATATATCTAGAGAGATAGCATAGTTTTCAAGTTTTGGTTGATTTTTACATTTTTCTCTGAAATTCGCTAAAATTTCAGTTTCTCTTAGATATCATGCAAATCGTCGATATACGTAGAAATAGCGACGAAATGTAATTTCGGTTAGTTTTTACAGTTTACTGGGAAATTCGCTAAAATTCAATTTTTCTTAAATATCTTCCAAATCATCTAGATACGTAGAAATAGCATCGTTTACAAACTTTGGTTAATTTTTCATTTTTTTGGAAATTCGCTAAAATTCAATTTTTCTTAAGTATCTTCCAAATCATCTAGATACGTAGAAATAGCATCGTTTTCTAATTTTGATTTTTTTACATTTTTCCTGGAAATTTGTTAAAATTTCAGTATTTCTTATATATCATCCAAATCGTCGATATATGTAGAAATAGCAAAGATTTAGAATTTCGGTTAATTTTTACAGTTTATTCAGTAATTCGCTAAAATTCAATTTTTCTTAAATATCTTAAAAATAAGCCAAATACGTAGAAATAGCGTCGTTTTCAAATTTTGGTTAATTTTAACATTTTTCTTGGAAATTCGCAAAATTCAATTTTTCTTATATATCTAGAGAGATAGCATAGTTTTCAAGTTTTGGTTGATTTTTACATTTTTCTCTGAAATTCGCTAAAATTTCAGTTTCTCTTAGATATCATGCAAATCGTCGATATAGGTAGAAATAGCGACGAAATGTAATTTCGGTTAGTTTTTACAGTTTACTCGGAAATTCGCTAAAATTCAATTTTTCTCAAATATCTTCCAATACATCTAGATACGTAGAAATAGCATCGTTTTCAAATTTTGGTTAATTTTACATTTTTCTTGGAAATTCTTTAAAATTTCAGCTTTTCTTATATATCATCCAATTCGGCGATATAAGTAGAAATAGCAACGATTTAGAATTTTGGTTAATTTTTACATATTTCTTCGAAGTTCGCTAAAATTCAATTTTTCTTATATATCTATAGAAATAGCATCGTTTTCAAATTTTGGTTAATTTTAACATTTTTCTTGGAAATTCGCAAAATTCAATTTTTCTTATATATCTAGAGAGATAGCATAGTTTTCAAGTTTTGGTTGATTTTTACATTTTTCTCTGAAATTCGCTAAAATTTCAGTTTCTCTTAGATATCATGCAAATCGTCGATATACGTAGAAATAGCGACGAAATGAAATTTCGGTTAGTTTTTACAGTTTACTGGGAAATTCGCTAAAATTCAATTTTTCTTAAATATCTTCCAAATCATCTAGATACGTAGAAATAGCATCGTTTACAAATTTTGGTTAATTTTTACATTTTTTTAGAAATTCGTTAAAATTTCAGTTTTTCTTATATATCATCCAAATCGTCGATATACTTAGAAATAGCGTCGATTTAGAATTCTGGTTAATTTGTACAGTTTACTCGGAAATTCGCTAAAATTCAACTTTTCTCAAATATCTTCCATTACATCTAGATACTTAGAAATAGCATCGTTTTCAAATTTTGGTTAATTTTAACATTTTTCTTGGAAATTCGCTAAAATTCAATTTCACTTATATATCTATAGAAATGGCATAGTTTTCAAATTTTGGTTAATTTTTACATTTTTCTTTGAAATTTGCTAAAATTTCAGTTTTTCTTAGATATCATCCAAATCGTCGATATACGTAGAAATAGCAACGATTTAGAATTTCGGTTAATTTGTACAGTTTACTCGGAAATTCGCTAAAATTCAATTTTTCTTAAATATCTTCCAAATCATCTAGATACGTAGAAATAGCATCGTCTTCAAGTTTTGTTAATTTTTGCATTTTTCTTGGAAATTCTTTAAAATTTCAGTTTTTCTTAGATATCATCCAAATCGTCGATATACGTAGAAATGGCAACGAAATATAATTTCGGTTAATTTTTACAGTTTACTCGGAAATTCGCTAAAATTCAATTTTTCTCAAATATCTTCCAATACATCTAGATACGTAGAAATAGCATCGTTTTCAAATTTTGGTTAATTTTTACATTTTTCTTGGAAATTCTTTAAAATTTCAGCTTTTCTTATATATCATCCAATTCGGCGATATAAGTAGAAATGGCAACGATTTAGAATTTCGGTTAATTTTTACAGTTTACTCGGAAATTCGCTAAAATTCAATTTTTCTTAAATATCTTCCAAATCATCTAGATACGTAGAAATAGCATCGTTTTCAAATTTTGTTAATTTTTGCATTTTTCTTGGAAATTCTTTAAAATTTCAGCTTTTCTTATATATCATCCAAATCGTCGATATACGTAGAAATAGCAACGATTTAGAATTTCGGTTAATTTTTACATTTTTCTTTGAAATTCATAAAAATTTCAGTTTTTCTTATATATCATTCAAATCGTCGATATACTTGGAAATAGCGTCGATTTAGAATTTTCGTTAATTTTTACATTTTTCTTTGAAATTCGCTAAAATTCAATTTTTCTTATATATCTATAGAAATTGCATCGTTTTCAAATTTTGGTTAATTTTTACATTTTTCTTGGAAATTCATTAAAATTTCAGTTTTTCTTTTATATCATCCAAATCGTCGATATACGTAGAATTAGCAACGATTTAGAATTTCGGTTAATTTGTACAGTTTACTCGGAAATTCGCTAAAATTCAATTTTTCTCAAATATCTTCCAATACATCTAGTTACGTAGAAATAGCATCGTTTTCAAATTTTGGTTAATTTTTACATTTTTCTTGGAAATTCATTAAAATTTCAGTTTTTCTTATATACCATCCAAATTGTCGATATACGTAGAATTAGCAACGATTTAGAATTTCGGTTAATTTGTACAGTTTACTCGGAAATTCGCTTAAATTCAATTTTTCTTAAATATCTTCCAAATCATCTAGATACGTAGAAATAGCATCGTTCTCAAATTTTGGTTAATTTTTACATTTTTTTAGAAATTCGTTAAAATTTCAGTTTTTCTTATATATCATCCAAATCGTCGATATACGTAGAATTAGCAGCGATTTAGAATTTCGGTTAATTTGTACAGTTTACTCGGAAATTCGCTAAAATTCAATTTTTCTTATAAATCATCCAAATCGTTGATATACGTAGAAATAGCATCGTTTTCAAATTTTGGTTAATTTTTACATTTTTCTTGGAAATTCGCTAAAATTCAATTTTTCATACATATCTATAGAAATAGCATCGTTTACAAATTTTGGTTAATTTTTACATTTTTCTTGGAAATTCATTAAAATTTCAGTTTTTCTTATATATCATCCAAATCGTCGATATACTTAGAAATAGCGTCGATTTAGAATTTTGGTTAATTTTTACATTTTTCTTGGAAATTCATTAAAATTTCAGTTTTTCTTATATACCATCCAAATTGTCGATATACGTAGAATTAGCAACGATTTAGAATTTTGGTTAATTTTTACATATTTCTTTGAAGTTCGCTAAAATTCAATTTTTCTTATATATCTATAGAAATAGCATCGTTTTCAAATTTTGGTTAATTTTAACATTTTTCTTGGAAATTCGCTAAAATTCAATTTTTCTTATATATCTAGAGAGATAGCATAGTTTTCAAGTTTTGGTTGATTTTTACATTTTTCTCTGAAATTCGCTAAAATTTCAGTTTCTCTTAGATATCATGCAAATCGTCGATATACGTAGAAATAGCGACGAAATGTAATTTCGGTTAGTTTTTACAGTTTACTGGGAAATTCGCTAAAATTCAATTTTTCTTAAATATCTTCCAAATCATCTAGATACGTAGAAATAGCATCGTTTACAAACTTTGGTTAATTTTTCATTTTTTTGGAAATTCGCTAAAATTCAATTTTTCTTAAGTATCTTCCAAATCATCTAGATACGTAGAAATAGCATCGTTTTCTAATTTTGATTTTTTTACATTTTTCCTGGAAATTTGTTAAAATTTCAGTATTTCTTATATATCATCCAAATCGTCGATATATGTAGAAATAGCAAAGATTTAGAATTTCGGTTAATTTTTACAGTTTATTCAGTAATTCGCTAAAATTCAATTTTTCTTAAATATCTTAAAAATAAGCTAAATACGTAGAAATAGCGTCGTTTTCAAATTTTGGTTAATTTTTACATTTTTCTTGGAAATTCGCTAAAATTCAATTTTTCTTACATATCTATAGAAATAGCATCGTTTTCTAATTTTGATTTTTTTACATTTTTCTTGGAAATTTGTTAAAATTTCAGTATTTCTTATATATCATCCATATCGTAGATATACTTAGAAATAGCGTCGATTTAGAATTTTCGTTAATTTTTACATTTTTCTTGGAAATTCATTAAAATTTCAGTTTTTCTTATATATCATCCAAATCGTCGATATACTTAGAAATAGCGTCGATTTAGAATTTTGGTTAATTTTTACATTTTTCTTTGAAATTCGCTAAAATTCAATTTTTCTTAAATATCTTCCGAATCAGCTAGATACGTAGAAATAGCGTCGTTCTCAAATTTTGGTTAATTTTAACATTTTTCTTGGAAATTCGCTAAAATTAAATTTTTCTTATATATCTATAGAAATAGCATCGTTTTCAAATTTTGGTTCATTTTTACATTTTTCTTGGAAATTCTTTAAAATTTCAGCTTTTCTTATATATCATCCAATTCGGCGATATACGTAGAAATAGCAACGATTTAAAATTTCGGTTAATTTGTACAGTTTACTCGGAAATTCGCTAAAATTCAATTTTTCTTAAATATCTTCCGAATCAGCTAGATACGTAGAAATAGCGTCGTTCTCAAATTTTGGTTAATTTTAACATTTTTCTTGGAAATTCGCTAAAATTAAATTTTTCTAATATATCTATAGAAATAGCATCGTTTTTAAATTTTGGTTAATTTTTACATTTTTCTTGGAAATTTGTTAAAATTTCAGTATTTCTTATATATCATCCAAATCGTGGATATACTTAGAAATAGTGTCGATTTAGAATTTTCGTTAATTTTTACATTTTTCTTAGAAATTCATTAAAATTTTAGTTTTTCTTATATATCATCCAAATCGTCGGTATACTTAGAAATAGCGTCGATTTAGAATTTTGGTTAATTTTTACATTTTTCTTTGAAAATCGCTAAAATTCAGTTTTTCTTATATATCTATAGAAATAGCATCGTTTTCAAATTTTGGTTAATTTTTACATTTTTCTTGGAAATTCATTTAAATATCAGTTTTTCTTGTATATCATCCAAATCGTCGATATACGTAGAAATAGCAACGATTTATAATTTCGGTTAATTTGTACAGTTTACTCGGAAATTCGCTAAAATTCAATTTTTCTTAAATATCTTCCGAATCAGCTAGATACGTAGAAATAGCGTCGTTCTCAAATTTTGGTTAATTTTAACATTTTTCTTGGAAATTCGCTAAAATTAAATTTTTCTTATATATCTATAGAAATAGCATCGTTTTCAAATTTTGGTTAATTTTTACATTTTTCTTGGAAATTTGTTAAAATTTCAGTATTTCTTATATATCACCCAAATCGTCGATATACGTAGAAATAGCAACGATTTAGAATTTCGGTTAATTTGTACAGTTTACTCGGAAATTCGCTAAAATTCAATTTTTCTCAAATATCTTCCAATACATCTAGATACGTAGAAATAGCATCGTTTTCAAATTTTGGTTAATTGTTACATTTTTCTTGGAAATTCTTTAAAATTTCAGCTTTTCCTATATATCATCCAAATCGTCGATATACTTAGAAATAGCGTCGATTTAGAGTTTTGGTTAATTTTTACATATTTCTTAGAAATTCGCTAAAATTCAATTTTTCTTATATATCTATAGAAATAGCATCGTTTTCAAATTTTGGTTAATTTTTACATTTTTCTTGGAAATTTGTTAAAATTTCAGTATTTCTTATATATCATCCAAATCGACGATATACGTAGAAATAGCAACGATTTAGAATTTCGGTTAATTTGTACAGTTTACTCGGAAATTCGCTAAAATTCAATTTTTCTCAAATATCTTCCAATACAGCTAGATACGTAGAAATAGCATCGTTTTCAAATTTTGGTTAATTTTTACATTTTTCTTGGAAATTCTTTGAAATTTCAGCTTTTCTTATATATCATCCAATTCGGCGATATAAGTAGAAATAGCAGCGATTTAGAATTTCGGTTATTTGTACAGTTTACTCGGAAATTCACTAAAATTCAATTTTTCTCAAATATCTTCCAATACATCTAAATACTTAGAAATAGCATCGTTTTCAAATTTTGGTTAATTTTAACATTTTTCTTGGAAATTCGCTAAAATTCAATTTTTCTTATATATCTAGAGAAATAGCATAGTTTTCAAGTTTTGGTTAATTTTTACATTTTTCTTTGAAATTCGCTAAAATTCAATTTTTCTTAAATATCTTCCAAATCAGCAAGATACGTAGAAATAGCATCGTTTTACAATTTTGGTTAATTTTTACAGTTTACTCCAAAATTCGCTACAATTCAATTTCTCTTATATATCTATAGAAATAGCATCGTTTTCAAATTTTGATTTTTTTTACATTTTTCTTGGAAATTTGTTAAAATTTCAGTATTTCTTATATATCATCCAAATCGTCGAAATACGTAGAAATAGCAACGATTTAGAATTTCGGTTAATTTGTATAGTTTACTCGGAAATTCGCTAAAATTCAGTTTTTCTCAAATATCTTCCAATACATCTAGATACGTAGAAATAGCATCGTTTTCAAATTTTGGTTAATTTTACATTTTTCTTGGAAATTCTTTAAAATTTCAGCTTTTCTTATATATCATCCAATTCGGCAATATAAGTAGAAATAGCAACGATTTAAAATTTCGGTTAATTTTTACAGTTTACTCGGAAATTCGCTAAAATTCAATTTTTCTTAAATATCTTCCAAATCATCTAGATACGTAGAAATAACATCTTTTTCAAATTTTGGTTAATTTTTACATTTTTCTTTGAAATTCGCTACAATTCAATTTTTCTTATATAACTATAGAAATAGCATCGTTTTCAAATTTTGGTTAATTTTTACATTTTTCTTAGAAATTCGTTAAAATTTCAGTTTTTCTTATATATCATCCAAATCGTCGATATACGTAGAATTAGCAACGATTTAGCATTTCGGTTAATTTGTACAGTTTACTCGGAAATTCGCTAAAATTCAATTTTTCTTAAATATCTTCCAAATCATCTAGATTGTAGAAACAGCATCGTTTTCAAATTTTGGTTAATTTTTACATTTTTCTTGGAAATTCGCTAAAATTCAATTTCTCTTATATATCTATAGAAATGGCATAGTTCTTAGATATCATCCAAATCGTCGATATACGTAGAAATAGCAACGATTTAGAATTTCGGTTAATTTGTACAGTTTACTCGGAAATTCGCTAAAATTCAATTTTTCTTAAATATCTTCCAAATCATCTAGATACGTAGAAATAGCATCGTCTTCAAGTTTTGTTAATTTTTGCATTTTTCTTGGAAATTCTTTAAAATTTCAGTTTTTCTTAGATATCATCCAAATCGTCGAAATACGTAGAAATGGCAACGAAATATAATTTCGGTTAATTTTTACAGTTTACTCGGAAATTCGCTAAAATTCAATTTTTCTCAAATATCTTCCAATACATCTAGATACGTAGAAATAGCATCGTTTTCAAGTTTTGGTTAATTTTTACATTTCTCTTGGAAATTCTTTAAAATTTCAGCTTTTCTTATATATCATCCAAATCGTCGATATACGTAGAATTAGCATCGATTTAGTATTTCGGATAATTTGTACAGTTTACTCGGAAATTCGCTACAATTCAATTTTTCTTATATATCTATAGAAATAGCATCGTTTTCAAATTTTGGTTAATTTTTACATTTTTCTTTGAAATTTGCTAAAATTTCAGTTTTTCTTAGATATCATCCAAATGGTCGATATACGTAGAAATGGCAACGAAATATAATTTCGGTTAATTTTTACAGTTTACTCGGAAATTCGCTAAAATTCAATTTTTCTCAAATATCTTCCAATACATCTAGATACGTAGAAATAGCATCGTTTTCAAATTTTGGTTAATTTTTACATTTTTCTTGGAAATTCTTTAAAATTTCAGCTTTTCTTATATATCATCCAAATCGTCGATATACGTAGAATTAGCAACGATTTAGAATTTCGGTTAATTTGTACAGTTTACTCGGAAACTCGCTAAAATTCAATTTTTCTCAAATATCTTCCAATACATCTAGTTACGTAGAAATAGCATCGTTTTCAAATTTTGGTTAATTTTTACATTTTTCTTGGAAATTCATTAAAATTTCAGTTTTTCTTATATACCATCCAAATTGTCGATATACGTAGAATTAGCAACGATTTAGAATTTCGGTTAATTTTTACATTTTTCTTTGAAATTCATAAAAATTTCGGTTTTTCTTATATATCATTCAAATCGTCGATATACTTGGAAATAGCGTCGATTTAGAATTTTCGTTAATTTTTACATTTTTCTTTGAAATTCGCTAAAATTCAATTTTTCTTATATATCTGTAGAAATTGCATCGTTTTCAAATTTTGGTTAATTTTTACATTTTTCTTGGAAATTCATTAAAATTTCAGTTTTTCTTTTATATCATCCAAATCGTCGATATACGTAGAATTAGCAACGATTTAGAATTTCGGTTAATTTGTACAGTTTACTCGGAAACTCGCTAAAATTCAATTTTTCTCAAATATCTTCCAATACATCTAGTTACGTAGAAATAGCATCGTTTTCAAATTTTGGTTAATTTTTACATTTTTCTTGGAAATTCATTAAAATTTCAGTTTTTCTTATATACCATCCAAATTGTCGATATACGTAGAATTAGCAACGATTTAGAATTTCGGTTAATTTGTACAGTTTACTCGGAAATTCGCTAAAATTCAATTTTTCTTACATATCTTCCAAATCATCTAGATACGTAGAAATAGCATCGTTTTCAAATTTTGGTTAATTTTTACATTTTTCTTGGAAATTCGCTAAAATTCAATTTTTCATACATATCCATAGAAATAGCATCGTTCTCAAATTTTGGTTAATTTTTACATTTTTTTAGAAATTCGTTAAAATTTCAGTTTTTCTTATATATCATCCAAATCGTCGATATACGTAGAATTAGCAACGATTTAGAATTTCGGTTAATTTGTACAGTTTACTCAGAAATTCGCTAAAATTCAATTTTTCTTAAATATCTTCCAAATCATCTAGATACGTAGAAATAGCATCGTTTTCAAATTTTGGTTAATTTTTACATTTTTCTTGGAAATTCGCTAAAATTCAATTTTTCATACATATCTATAGAAATAGCATCGTTCTCAAATTTTGGTTAATTTTTACATTTTTTTAGAAATTCGTTAAAATTTCAGTTTTTCTTATATATCATCCAAATCGTCGATATACGTAGAATTAGCAACGATTTAGAATTTCGGTTAATTTGTACAGTTTACTCGGAAATTCGCTAAAATTCAATTTTTCTTAAATATCTTCCAAATCATCTAGATACGTAGAAATAGCATCGTTTTCAAATTTTGGTTAATTTTTACATTTTTCTTGGAAATTCGCTAAAATTCAATTTCTCTTATATATCTATAGAAATGGCATAGTTTTCAAATTTTGGTTACTTTTTACATTTTTCTTTGAAATTTGCTAAAATTTCAGTTTTTCTTAGATATCATCCAAATCGTCGATATACGTAGAAATAGCAACGATTTAGAATTTCGGTTAATTTGTACAGTTTACTCGGAAATTCGCTAAAATTCAATTTTTCTTAAATATCTTCCAAATCATCTAGATACGTAGAAATAGCATCGTCTTCAAGTTTTGTTAATTTTTGCATTTTTCTTGGAAATTCTTTAAAATTTCAGTTTTTCTTAGATATCATCCAAATCGTCGAAATACGTAGAAATGGCAACGAAATATAATTTCGGTTAATTTTTACAGTTTACTCGGAAATTCGCTAAAATTCAATTTTTCTCAAATATCTTCCAATGCATCTAGATACGTAGAAATAGCATCGTTTTCAAATTTTGGTTAATTTTTACATTTTTCTTGGAAATTCTTTAAAATTTCAGCTTTTCTTATATATCATCCAAATCGTCGATATACGTAGAATTAGCATCGATTTAGTATTTCGGATAATTTGTACAGTTTACTCGAAAATTCGCTACAATTCAATTTCTCTTATATATCTATAGAAATAGCATCGTTTTCAAATTTTGGTTAATTTTTACATTTTTCTTGGAAATTCATTAAAATTTCAGTTTTTCTTATATACCATCCAAATTGTCGATATACGTAGAATTAGCAACGATTTAGAATTTCGGTTAATTTGTACAGTTTACTCGGAAATTCGCTAAAATTCAATTTTTCTTACATATCTTCCAAATCATCTAGATACGTAGAAATAGCATCGTTTTCAAATTTTGGTTAATTTTTACATTTTTCTTGGAAATTCTTTAAAATTTCAGCTTTTCTTATATATCATCCAAATCGTCGATATACGTAGAATTAGCATCGATTTAGTATTTCGGATAATTTGTACAGTTTACTCGGAAATTCGCTACAATTCAATTTTTCTTATATATCTATAGAAATAGCATCGTTTTCAAATTTTGGTTAATTTTTACATTTTTCTTTGAAATTTGCTAAAATTTCAGTTTTTCTTAGATATCATCCAAATCGTCGATATACGTAGAAATGCAACGAAATATAATTTCGGTTAATTTTTACAGTTTACTCGGAAATTCGCTAAAATTCAATTTTTCTCAAATATCTTCCAATACATCTAGATACGTAGAAATAGCATCGTTTTCAAATTTTGGTTAATTTTTACATTTTTCTTGGAAATTCTTTAAAATTTCAGCTTTTCTTATATATCATCCAAATCGTCGATATACGTAGAATTAGCAACGATTTAGAATTTCGGTTAATTTGTACAGTTTACTCGGAAACTCGCTAAAATTCAATTTTTCTCAAATATCTTCCAATACATCTAGTTACGTAGAAATAGCATCGTTTTCAAATTTTGGTTAATTTTTACATTTTTCTTGGAAATTCATTAAAATTTCAGTTTTTCTTATATACCATCCAAATTGTCGATATACGTAGAATTAGCAACGATTTAAAATTTCGGTTAATTTTTACATTTTTCTTTGAAATTCATAAAAATTTCGGTTTTTCTTATATATCATCCAAATCGTCGATATACTTAGAAATAGCGTCGATTTAGAATTTTGGTTAATTTTTACATTTTTCTTGGAAATTCATTAAAATTTCAGTTTTTCTTATATATCATCCAAATCGTCGATATACTTAGAAATAGCGTCGATTTAGAATTTTGGTTAATTTTTACATTTTTCTTGGAAATTCATTAAAATTTCAGTTTTTCTTATATACCATCCAAATTGTCGATATACGTAGAATTAGCAACGATTTAGAATTTTGGTTAATTTTTACATATTTCTTTGAAGTTCGCTAAAATTCAATTTTTCTTATATATCTATAGAAATAGCATCGTTTTCAAATTTTGGTTAATTTTAACATTTTTCTTGGAAATTCGCTAAAATTCAATTTTTCTTATATATCTAGAGAGATAGCATAGTTTTCAAGTTTTGAATGATTTTTACATTTTTCTCTGAAATTCGCTAAAATTTCAGTTTCTCTTAGATATCATGCAAATCGTCGATATGCGTAGAAATAGCGACGAAATGTAATTTCGGTTAGTTTTTACAGTTTACTGGGAAATTCGCTAAAATTCAATTTTTCTTAAATATCTTCCAAATCATATAGATACGTAGAAATAGCATCGTTTACAAACTTTGGTTAATTTTTCATTTTTTTGGAAATTCGCTAAAATTCAATTTCTCTTATATATCTATAGAAATGGCATAGTTTTCAAATTTTGGTTACTTTTTACATTTTTCTTTGAAATTTGCTAAAATTTCAGTTTTTCTTATATATCATCCAAATCGTCGATATACGTAGAATTAGCAACGATTTAGAATTTCGGTTAATTTGTACAGTTTTCTCGGAAATTCGCTAAAATTCAATTTTTCTTAAGTATCTTCCAAATCATCTAGATACGTAGAAATAGCATCGTTTTCTAATTTTGATTTTTTTACATTTTTCCTGGAAATTTGTTAAAATTTCAGTATTTCTTATATATCATCCAAATCGTCGATATATGTAGAAATAGCAAAGATTTAGAATTTTGGTTAATTTTTACATTTTTCTTGGAAATTCATTAAAATTTCAGTTTTTCTTATATACCATCCAAATTGTCGATATACGTAGAATTAGCAACGATTTAGAATTTCGGTTAATTTGTACAGTTTTCTCGGAAATTCGCTAAAATTCAATTTTTCTTAAGTATCTTCCAAATCATCTAGATACGTAGAAATAGCATCGTTTTCTAATTTTGATTTTTTTACATTTTTCCTGGAAATTTGTTAAAATTTCAGTATTTCTTATATATCATCCAAATCGTCGATATATGTAGAAATAGCAAAGATTTAGAATTTCGGTTAATTTTTACAGTTTATTCAGTAATTCGCTAAAATTCAATTTTTCTTAAATATCTTAAAAATAAGCTAAATACGTAGAAATAGCGTCCTTTTCAAATTTTGGTTAATTTTTACATTTTTCTTGGAAATTCGCTAAAATTTCAGTTTTTCTTATATATCATCCAAATCGTCGATATACTTAGAAATAGCGTCGATTTAGAATTTTGGTTAATTTTTACATTTTTCTTTGAAATTCGCTAAAATTCAATTTTTCTTATATATCTATAGAAATAGCATCGTTTTCAAATTTTGGTTAATTTTTACATTTTTCTTGGAAATTCATTAAAATATCAGTTTTTCTTGTATATCATCCAAATCGTCGATATACGTAGAAATAGCAACGATTTATAATTTCGGTTAATTTGTACAGTTTACTCGGAAATTCGCTAAAATTCAATTTTTCTTAAATTTCTTCCAAATCAGCAAGAAACGTAGAAATAGCATCGTTTTACAATTTTGGTTAATTTTTACAGTTTACTCGAAAATTCGCTACAATTCAATTTCTCTTATATATCTATAGAAATAGCATCGTTTTCAAATTTTGATTTTTTTTACATTTTTCTTGGAAATTTGTTAAAATTTCAGTATTTCTTATATATCATCCAAATCGTCGAAATACGTAGAAATAGCAACGATTTAGAATTTTGGTTAATTTTTACATATTTCTTCGAAGTTCGCTAAAATTCAATTTTTCTTATATATCTATAGAAATAGCATCGTTTTCAAATTTTGGTTAATTTTAACATTTTTCTTGGAAATTCGCAAAATTCAATTTTTCTTATATATCTAGAGAGATAGCATAGTTTTCAAGTTTTGGTTGATTTTTACATTTTTCTCTGAAATTCGCTAAAATTTCAGTTTCTCTTAGATATCATGCAAATCGTCGATATAGGTAGAAATAGCGACGAAATGTAATTTCGGTTAGTTTTTACAGTTTACTCGGAAATTCGCTAAAATTCAATTTTTCTCAAATATCTTCCAATACATCTAGATACGTAGAAATAGCATCGTTTTCAAATTTTGGTTAATTTTACATTTTTCTTGGAAATTCTTTAAAATTTCAGCTTTTCTTATATATCATCCAATTCGGCGATATAAGTAGAAATAGCAACGATTTAGAATTTTGGTTAATTTTTACATATTTCTTCGAAGTTCGCTAAAATTCAATTTTTCTTATATATCTATAGAAATAGCATCGTTTTCAAATTTTGGTTAATTTTAACATTTTTCTTGGAAATTCGCAAAATTCAATTTCTCTTATATATCTATAGAAATAGCATCGTTTTCAAATTTTGATTTTTTTTACATTTTTCTTGGAAATTTGTTAAAATTTCAGTATTTCTTATATATCATCCAAATCGTCGAAATACGTAGAAATGGCAACGAAATATAATTTTGGTTAATTTTTACATATTTCTTCGAAGTTCGCTAAAATTCAATTTTTCTTATATATCTATAGAAATAGCATCGTTTTCAAATTTTGGTTAATTTTAACATTTTTCTTGGAAATTCGCAAAATTCAATTTTTCTTATATATCTAGAGAGATAGCATAGTTTTCAAGTTTTGGTTGATTTTTACATTTTTCTCTGAAATTCGCTAAAATTTCAGTTTCTCTTAGATATCATGCAAATCGTCGATATACGTAGAAATAGCGACGAAATGTAATTTCGGTTAGTTTTTACAGTTTACTGGGAAATTCGCTAAAATTCAATTTTTCTTAAATATCTTCCAAATCATCTAGATACGTAGAAATAGCATCGTTTACAAACTTTGGTTAATTTTTCATTTTTTTGGAAATTCGCTAAAATTCAATTTTTCTTAAGTATCTTCCAAATCATCTAGATACGTAGAAATAGCATCGTTTTCTAATTTTGATTTTTTTACATTTTTCCTGGAAATTTGTTAAAATTTCAGTATTTCTTATATATCATCCAAATCGTCGATATATGTAGAAATAGCAAAGATTTAGAATTTCGGTTAATTTTTACAGTTTATTCAGTAATTCGCTAAAATTCAATTTTTCTTAAATATCTTAAAAATAAGCCAAATACGTAGAAATAGCGTCGTTTTCAAATTTTGGTTAATTTTAACATTTTTCTTGGAAATTCGCAAAATTCAATTTTTCTTATATATCTAGAGAGATAGCATAGTTTTCAAGTTTTGGTTGATTTTTACATTTTTCTCTGAAATTCGCTAAAATTTCAGTTTCTCTTAGATATCATGCAAATCGTCGATATACGTAGAAATAGCGACGAAATGTAATTTCGGTTAGTTTTTACAGTTTACTGGGAAATTCGCTAAAATTCAATTTTTCTTAAATATCTTCCAAATCATCTAGATACGTAGAAATAGCATCGTTTACAAACTTTGGTTAATTTTTCATTTTTTTGGAAATTCGCTAAAATTCAATTTTTCTTAAGTATCTTCCAAATCATCTAGATACGTAGAAATAGCATCGTTTTCTAATTTTGATTTTTTTACATTTTTCCTGGAAATTTGTTAAAATTTCAGTATTTCTTATATATCATCCAAATCGTCGAAATACGTAGAAATAGCAACGATTTAGAATTTTGGTTAATTTTTACATATTTCTTCGAAGTTCGCTAAAATTCAATTTTTCTTATATATCTATAGAAATAGCATCGTTTTCAAATTTTGGTTAATTTTAACATTTTTCTTGGAAATTCGCAAAATTCAATTTTTCTTATATATCTAGAGAGATAGCATAGTTTTCAAGTTTTGGTTGATTTTTACATTTTTCTCTGAAATTCGCTAAAATTTCAGTTTCTCTTAGATATCATGCAAATCGTCGATATAGGTAGAAATAGCGACGAAATGTAATTTCGGTTAGTTTTTACAGTTTACTCGGAAATTCGCTAAAATTCAATTTTTCTCAAATATCTTCCAATACATCTAGATACGTAGAAATAGCATCGTTTTCAAATTTTGGTTAATTTTACATTTTTCTTGGAAATTCTTTAAAATTTCAGCTTTTCTTATATATCATCCAATTCGGCGATATAAGTAGAAATAGCAACGATTTAGAATTTTGGTTAATTTTTACATATTTCTTCGAAGTTCGCTAAAATTCAATTTTTCTTATATATCTATAGAAATAGCATCGTTTTCAAATTTTGGTTAATTTTAACATTTTTCTTGGAAATTCGCAAAATTCAATTTCTCTTATATATCTATAGAAATAGCATCGTTTTCAAATTTTGATTTTTTTTACATTTTTCTTGGAAATTTGTTAAAATTTCAGTATTTCTTATATATCATCCAAATCGTCGAAATACGTAGAAATGGCAACGAAATATAATTTTGGTTAATTTTTACATATTTCTTCGAAGTTCGCTAAAATTCAATTTTTCTTATATATCTATAGAAATAGCATCGTTTTCAAATTTTGGTTAATTTTAACATTTTTCTTGGAAATTCGCAAAATTCAATTTTTCTTATATATCTAGAGAGATAGCATAGTTTTCAAGTTTTGGTTGATTTTTACATTTTTCTCTGAAATTCGCTAAAATTTCAGTTTCTCTTAGATATCATGCAAATCGTCGATATACGTAGAAATAGCGACGAAATGTAATTTCGGTTAGTTTTTACAGTTTACTGGGAAATTCGCTAAAATTCAATTTTTCTTAAATATCTTCCAAATCATCTAGATACGTAGAAATAGCATCGTTTACAAACTTTGGTTAATTTTTCATTTTTTTGGAAATTCGCTAAAATTCAATTTTTCTTAAGTATCTTCCAAATCATCTAGATACGTAGAAATAGCATCGTTTTCTAATTTTGATTTTTTTACATTTTTCCTGGAAATTTGTTAAAATTTCAGTATTTCTTATATATCATCCAAATCGTCGATATATGTAGAAATAGCAAAGATTTAGAATTTCGGTTAATTTTTACAGTTTATTCAGTAATTCGCTAAAATTCAATTTTTCTTAAATATCTTAAAAATAAGCCAAATACGTAGAAATAGCGTCGTTTTCAAATTTTGGTTAATTTTAACATTTTTCTTGGAAATTCGCAAAATTCAATTTTTCTTATATATCTAGAGAGATAGCATAGTTTTCAAGTTTTGGTTGATTTTTACATTTTTCTCTGAAATTCGCTAAAATTTCAGTTTCTCTTAGATATCATGCAAATCGTCGATATAGGTAGAAATAGCGACGAAATGTAATTTCGGTTAGTTTTTACAGTTTACTCGGAAATTCGCTAAAATTCAATTTTTCTCAAATATCTTCCAATACATCTAGATACGTAGAAATAGCATCGTTTTCAAATTTTGGTTAATTTTACATTTTTCTTGGAAATTCTTTAAAATTTCAGCTTTTCTTATATATCATCCAATTCGGCGATATAAGTAGAAATAGCAACGATTTAGAATTTTGGTTAATTTTTACATATTTCTTCGAAGTTCGCTAAAATTCAATTTTTCTTATATATCTATAGAAATAGCATCGTTTTCAAATTTTGGTTAATTTTAACATTTTTCTTGGAAATTCGCAAAATTCAATTTTTCTTATATATCTAGAGAGATAGCATAGTTTTCAAGTTTTGGTTGATTTTTACATTTTTCTCTGAAATTCGCTAAAATTTCAGTTTCTCTTAGATATCATGCAAATCGTCGATATACGTAGAAATAGCGACGAAATGAAATTTCGGTTAGTTTTTACAGTTTACTGGGAAATTCGCTAAAATTCAATTTTTCTTAAATATCTTCCAAATCATCTAGATACGTAGAAATAGCATCGTTTACAAACTTTGGTTAATTTTTCATTTTTTTGGAAATTCGCTAAAATTCAATTTTTCTTATATATCTGTAGAAATAGCATCGTTTTCAAATTTTGGTTAATTTTTACATTTTTTTAGAAATTCGTTAAAATTTCAGTTTTTCTTATATATCATCCAAATCGTCGATATACTTAGAAATAGCGTCGATTTAGAATTCTGGTTAATTTGTACAGTTTACTCGGAAATTCGCTAAAATTCAACTTTTCTCAAATATCTTCCATTACATCTAGATACTTAGAAATAGCATCGTTTTCAAATTTTGGTTAATTTTAACATTTTTCTTGGAAATTCGCTAAAATTCAATTTCACTTATATATCTATAGAAATGGCATAGTTTTCAAATTTTGGTTAATTTTTACATTTTTCTTTGAAATTTGCTAAAATTTCAGTTTTTCTTAGATATCATCCAAATCGTCGATATACGTAGAAATAGCAACGATTTAGAATTTCGGTTAATTTGTACAGTTTACTCGGAAATTCGCTAAAATTCAATTTTTCTTAAATATCTTCCAAATCATCTAGATACGTAGAAATAGCATCGTCTTCAAGTTTTGTTAATTTTTGCATTTTTCTTGGAAATTCTTTAAAATTTCAGTTTTTCTTAGATATCATCCAAATCGTCGATATACGTAGAAATGGCAACGAAATATAATTTCGGTTAATTTTTACAGTTTACTCGGAAATTCGCTAAAATTCAATTTTTCTCAAATATCTTCCAATACATCTAGATACGTAGAAATAGCATCGTTTTCAAATTTTGGTTAATTTTTACATTTTTCTTGGAAATTCTTTAAAATTTCAGCTTTTCTTATATATCATCCAATTCGGCGATATAAGTAGAAATGGCAACGATTTAGAATTTCGGTTAATTTTTACAGTTTACTCGGAAATTCGCTAAAATTCAATTTTTCTTAAATATCTTCCAAATCATCTAGATACGTAGAAATAGCATCGTTTTCAAATTTTGTTAATTTTTGCATTTTTCTTGGAAATTCTTTAAAATTTCAGCTTTTCTTATATATCATCCAAATCGTCGATATACGTAGAAATAGCAACGATTTAGAATTTCGGTTAATTTTTACATTTTTCTTTGAAATTCATAAAAATTTCAGTTTTTCTTATATATCATTCAAATCGTCGATATACTTGGAAATAGCGTCGATTTAGAATTTTCGTTAATTTTTACATTTTTCTTTGAAATTCGCTAAAATTCAATTTTTCTTATATATCTATAGAAATTGCATCGTTTTCAAATTTTGGTTAATTTTTACATTTTTCTTGGAAATTCATTAAAATTTCAGTTTTTCTTTTATATCATCCAAATCGTCGATATACGTAGAATTAGCAACGATTTAGAATTTCGGTTAATTTGTACAGTTTACTCGGAAATTCGCTAAAATTCAATTTTTCTCAAATATCTTCCAATACATCTAGTTACGTAGAAATAGCATCGTTTTCAAATTTTGGTTAATTTTTACATTTTTCTTGGAAATTCATTAAAATTTCAGTTTTTCTTATATACCATCCAAATTGTCGATATACGTAGAATTAGCAACGATTTAGAATTTCGGTTAATTTGTACAGTTTACTCGGAAATTCGCTTAAATTCAATTTTTCTTAAATATCTTCCAAATCATCTAGATACGTAGAAATAGCATCGTTCTCAAATTTTGGTTAATTTTTACATTTTTTTAGAAATTCGTTAAAATTTCAGTTTTTCTTATATATCATCCAAATCGTCGATATACGTAGAATTAGCAGCGATTTAGAATTTCGGTTAATTTGTACAGTTTACTCGGAAATTCGCTAAAATTCAATTTTTCTTATAAATCATCCAAATCGTTGATATACGTAGAAATAGCATCGTTTTCAAATTTTGGTTAATTTTTACATTTTTCTTGGAAATTCGCTAAAATTCAATTTTTCATACATATCTATAGAAATAGCATCGTTTACAAATTTTGGTTAATTTTTACATTTTTCTTGGAAATTCATTAAAATTTCAGTTTTTCTTATATATCATCCAAATCGTCGATATACTTAGAAATAGCGTCGATTTAGAATTTTGGTTAATTTTTACATTTTTCTTGGAAATTCATTAAAATTTCAGTTTTTCTTATATACCATCCAAATTGCCGATATACGTAGAATTAGCAACGATTTAGAATTTTGGTTAATTTTTACATATTTCTTTGAAGTTCGCTAAAATTCAATTTTTCTTATATATCTATAGAAATAGCATCGTTTTCAAATTTTGGTTAATTTTAACATTTTTCTTGGAAATTCGCTAAAATTCAATTTTTCTTATATATCTAGAGAGATAGCATAGTTTTCAAGTTTTGGTTGATTTTTACATTTTTCTCTGAAATTCGCTAAAATTTCAGTTTCTCTTAGATATCATGCAAATCGTCGATATACGTAGAAATAGCGACGAAATGTAATTTCGGTTAGTTTTTACAGTTTACTGGGAAATTCGCTAAAATTCAATTTTTCTTAAATATCTTCCAAATCATCTAGATACGTAGAAATAGCATCGTTTACAAACTTTGGTTAATTTTTCATTTTTTTGGAAATTCGCTAAAATTCAATTTTTCTTAAGTATCTTCCAAATCATCTAGATACGTAGAAATAGCATCGTTTTCTAATTTTGATTTTTTTACATTTTTCCTGGAAATTTGTTAAAATTTCAGTATTTCTTATATATCATCCAAATCGTCGATATATGTAGAAATAGCAAAGATTTAGAATTTCGGTTAATTTTTACAGTTTATTCAGTAATTCGCTAAAATTCAATTTTTCTTAAATATCTTAAAAATAAGCCAAATACGTAGAAATAGCGTCGTTTTCAAATTTTGGTTAATTTTAACATTTTTCTTGGAAATTCGCAAAATTCAATTTTTCTTATATATCTAGAGAGATAGCATAGTTTTCAAGTTTTGGTTGATTTTTACATTTTTCTCTGAAATTCGCTAAAATTTCAGTTTCTCTTAGATATCATGCAAATCGTCGATATAGGTAGAAATAGCGACGAAATGTAATTTCGGTTAGTTTTTACAGTTTACTCGGAAATTCGCTAAAATTCAATTTTTCTCAAATATCTTCCAATACATCTAGATACGTAGAAATAGCATCGTTTTCAAATTTTGGTTAATTTTACATTTTTCTTGGAAATTCTTTAAAATTTCAGCTTTTCTTATATATCATCCAATTCGGCGATATAAGTAGAAATAGCAACGATTTAGAATTTTGGTTAATTTTTACATATTTCTTCGAAGTTCGCTAAAATTCAATTTTTCTTATATATCTATAGAAATAGCATCGTTTTCAAATTTTGGTTAATTTTAACATTTTTCTTGGAAATTCGCAAAATTCAATTTCTCTTATATATCTATAGAAATAGCATCGTTTTCAAATTTTGATTTTTTTTACATTTTTCTTGGAAATTTGTTAAAATTTCAGTATTTCTTATATATCATCCAAATCGTCGAAATACGTAGAAATGGCAACGAAATATAATTTTGGTTAATTTTTACATATTTCTTCGAAGTTCGCTAAAATTCAATTTTTCTTATATATCTATAGAAATAGCATCGTTTTCAAATTTTGGTTAATTTTAACATTTTTCTTGGAAATTCGCAAAATTCAATTTTTCTTATATATCTAGAGAGATAGCATAGTTTTCAAGTTTTGGTTGATTTTTACATTTTTCTCTGAAATTCGCTAAAATTTCAGTTTCTCTTAGATATCATGCAAATCGTCGATATACGTAGAAATAGCGACGAAATGAAATTTCGGTTAGTTTTTACAGTTTACTGGGAAATTCGCTAAAATTCAATTTTTCTTAAATATCTTCCAAATCATCTAGATACGTAGAAATAGCATCGTTTACAAACTTTGGTTAATTTTTCATTTTTTTGGAAATTCGCTAAAATTCAATTTTTCTTATATATCTGTAGAAATAGCATCGTTTTCAAATTTTGGTTAATTTTTACATTTTTTTAGAAATTCGTTAAAATTTCAGTTTTTCTTATATATCATCCAAATCGTCGATATACTTAGAAATAGCGTCGATTTAGAATTCTGGTTAATTTGTACAGTTTACTCGGAAATTCGCTAAAATTCAACTTTTCTCAAATATCTTCCATTACATCTAGATACTTAGAAATAGCATCGTTTTCAAATTTTGGTTAATTTTAACATTTTTCTTGGAAATTCGCTAAAATTCAATTTCACTTATATATCTATAGAAATGGCATAGTTTTCAAATTTTGGTTAATTTTTACATTTTTCTTTGAAATTTGCTAAAATTTCAGTTTTTCTTAGATATCATCCAAATCGTCGATATACGTAGAAATAGCAACGATTTAGAATTTCGGTTAATTTGTACAGTTTACTCGGAAATTCGCTAAAATTCAATTTTTCTTAAATATCTTCCAAATCATCTAGATACGTAGAAATAGCATCGTCTTCAAGTTTTGTTAATTTTTGCATTTTTCTTGGAAATTCTTTAAAATTTCAGTTTTTCTTAGATATCATCCAAATCGTCGATATACGTAGAAATGGCAACGAAATATAATTTCGGTTAATTTTTACAGTTTACTCGGAAATTCGCTAAAATTCAATTTTTCTCAAATATCTTCCAATACATCTAGATACGTAGAAATAGCATCGTTTTCAAATTTTGGTTAATTTTTACATTTTTCTTGGAAATTCTTTAAAATTTCAGCTTTTCTTATATATCATCCAATTCGGCGATATAAGTAGAAATGGCAACGATTTAGAATTTCGGTTAATTTTTACAGTTTACTCGGAAATTCGCTAAAATTCAATTTTTCTTAAATATCTTCCAAATCATCTAGATACGTAGAAATAGCATCGTTTTCAAATTTTGTTAATTTTTGCATTTTTCTTGGAAATTCTTTAAAATTTCAGCTTTTCTTATATATCATCCAAATCGTCGATATACGTAGAAATAGCAACGATTTAGAATTTCGGTTAATTTTTACATTTTTCTTTGAAATTCATAAAAATTTCAGTTTTTCTTATATATCATTCAAATCGTCGATATACTTGGAAATAGCGTCGATTTAGAATTTTCGTTAATTTTTACATTTTTCTTTGAAATTCGCTAAAATTCAATTTTTCTTATATATCTATAGAAATTGCATCGTTTTCAAATTTTGGTTAATTTTTACATTTTTCTTGGAAATTCATTAAAATTTCAGTTTTTCTTTTATATCATCCAAATCGTCGATATACGTAGAATTAGCAACGATTTAGAATTTCGGTTAATTTGTACAGTTTACTCGGAAATTCGCTAAAATTCAATTTTTCTCAAATATCTTCCAATACATCTAGTTACGTAGAAATAGCATCGTTTTCAAATTTTGGTTAATTTTTACATTTTTCTTGGAAATTCATTAAAATTTCAGTTTTTCTTATATACCATCCAAATTGTCGATATACGTAGAATTAGCAACGATTTAGAATTTCGGTTAATTTGTACAGTTTACTCGGAAATTCGCTTAAATTCAATTTTTCTTAAATATCTTCCAAATCATCTAGATACGTAGAAATAGCATCGTTCTCAAATTTTGGTTAATTTTTACATTTTTTTAGAAATTCGTTAAAATTTCAGTTTTTCTTATATATCATCCAAATCGTCGATATACGTAGAATTAGCAGCGATTTAGAATTTCGGTTAATTTGTACAGTTTACTCGGAAATTCGCTAAAATTCAATTTTTCTTATAAATCATCCAAATCGTTGATATACGTAGAAATAGCATCGTTTTCAAATTTTGGTTAATTTTTACATTTTTCTTGGAAATTCGCTAAAATTCAATTTTTCATACATATCTATAGAAATAGCATCGTTTACAAATTTTGGTTAATTTTTACATTTTTCTTGGAAATTCATTAAAATTTCAGTTTTTCTTATATATCATCCAAATCGTCGATATACTTAGAAATAGCGTCGATTTAGAATTTTGGTTAATTTTTACATTTTTCTTGGAAATTCATTAAAATTTCAGTTTTTCTTATATACCATCCAAATTGCCGATATACGTAGAATTAGCAACGATTTAGAATTTTGGTTAATTTTTACATATTTCTTTGAAGTTCGCTAAAATTCAATTTTTCTTATATATCTATAGAAATAGCATCGTTTTCAAATTTTGGTTAATTTTAACATTTTTCTTGGAAATTCGCTAAAATTCAATTTTTCTTATATATCTAGAGAGATAGCATAGTTTTCAAGTTTTGGTTGATTTTTACATTTTTCTCTGAAATTCGCTAAAATTTCAGTTTCTCTTAGATATCATGCAAATCGTCGATATACGTAGAAATAGCGACGAAATGTAATTTCGGTTAGTTTTTACAGTTTACTGGGAAATTCGCTAAAATTCAATTTTTCTTAAATATCTTCCAAATCATCTAGATACGTAGAAATAGCATCGTTTACAAACTTTGGTTAATTTTTCATTTTTTTGGAAATTCGCTAAAATTCAATTTTTCTTAAGTATCTTCCAAATCATCTAGATACGTAGAAATAGCATCGTTTTCTAATTTTGATTTTTTTACATTTTTCCTGGAAATTTGTTAAAATTTCAGTATTTCTTATATATCATCCAAATCGTCGATATATGTAGAAATAGCAAAGATTTAGAATTTCGGTTAATTTTTACAGTTTATTCAGTAATTCGCTAAAATTCAATTTTTCTTAAATATCTTAAAAATAAGCCAAATACGTAGAAATAGCGTCGTTTTCAAATTTTGGTTAATTTTTACATTTTTCTTGGAAATTCGCTAAAATTCAATTTTTCTTACATATCTATAGAAATAGCATCGTTTTCTAATTTTGATTTTTTTACATTTTTCTTGGAAATTTGTTAAAATTTCAGTATTTCTTATATATCATCCATATCGTAGATATACTTAGAAATAGCGTCGATTTAGAATTTTGGTTAATTTTTACATTTTTCTTTGAAATTCGCTAAAATTCAATTTTTCTTAAATATCTTCCGAATCAGCTAGATACGTAGAAATAGCGTCGTTCTCAAATTTTTGTTAATTTTAACATTTTTCTTGGAAATTCGCTAAAATTAAATTTTTCTTATATATCTATAGAAATAGCATCGTTTTCAAATTTTGGTTCATTTTTACATTTTTCTTGGAAATTCTTTAAAATTTCAGCTTTTCTTATATATCATCCAATTCGGCGATATACGTAGAAATAGCAACGATTTAAAATTTCGGTTAATTTGTACAGTTTACTCGGAAATTCGCTAAAATTCAATTTTTCTTAAATATCTTCCGAATCAGCTAGATACGTAGAAATAGCGTCGTTCTCAAATTTTGGTTAATTTTAACATTTTTCTTGGAAATTCGCTAAAATTAAATTTTTCTTATATATCTATAGAAATAGCAGCGTTTTTAAATTTTGGTTAATTTTTACATTTTTCTTGGAAATTTGTTAAAATTTCAGTATTTCTTATATATCATCCAAATCGTGGATATACTTAGAAATAGTGTCGATTTAGAATTTTCGTTAATTTTTACATTTTTCTTAGAAATTCATTAAAATTTTAGTTTTTCTTATATATCATCCAAATCGTCGATATACTTAGAAATAGCGTCGATTTAGAATTTTGGTTAATTTTTACATTTTTCTTTGAAAATCGCTAAAATTCAGTTTTTCTTATATATCTATAGAAATAGCATCGTTTTCAAATTTTGGTTAATTTTTACATTTTTCTTGGAAATTCATTTAAATATCAGTTTTTCTTGTATATCATCCAAATCGTCGATATACGTAGAAATAGCAACGATTTATAATTTCGGTTAATTTGTACAGTTTACTCGGAAATTCGCTAAAATTCAATTTTTCTTAAATATCTTCCGAATCAGCTAGATACGTAGAAATAGCGTCGTTCTCAAATTTTGGTTAATTTTTACATTTTTCTTGGAAATTCATTAAAATTTCAGTTTTTCTTATATACCATCCAAATTGTCGATATACGTAGAATTAGCAACGATTTAGAATTTCGGTTAATTTGTACAGTTTACTCGGAAATTCGCTAAAATTCAATTTTTCTTACATATCTTCCAAATCATCTAGATACGTAGAAATAGCATCGTTTTCAAATTTTGGTTAATTTTTACATTTTTCTTGGAAATTCGCTAAAATTCAATTTTTCATACATATCCATAGAAATCGCATCGTTCTCAAATTTTGGTTAATTTTTACATTTTTTTAGAAATTCGTTAAAATTTCAGTTTTTCTTATATATCATCCAAATCGTCGATATACGTAGAATTAGCAACGATTTAGAATTTCGGTTAATTTGTACAGTTTACTCGGAAATTCGCTAAAATTCAATTTTTCTTAAATATCTTCCGAATCAGCTAGATACGTAGAAATAGCGTCGTTCTCAAATTTTGGTTAATTTTAACATTTTTCTTGGAAATTCGCTAAAATTAAATTTTTCTTATATATCTATAGAAATAGCAGCGTTTTTAAATTTTGGTTAATTTTAACATTTTTCTTGGAAATTCGCTAAAATTAAATTTTTCTTATATATCTATAGAAATAGCAGCGTTTTTAAATTTTGGTTAATTTTTACATTTTTCTTGGAAATTTGTTAAAATTTCAGTATTTCTTATATATCATCCAAATCGTGGATATACTTAGAAATAGTGTCGATTTAGAATTTTCGTTAATTTTTACATTTTTCTTAGAAATTCATTAAAATTTTAGTTTTTCTTATATATCATCCAAATCGTCGATATACTTAGAAATAGCGTCGATTTAGAATTTTGGTTAATTTTTACATTTTTCTTTGAAAATCGCTAAAATTCAGTTTTTCTTATATATCTATAGAAATAGCATCGTTTTCAAATTTTGGTTAATTTTTACATTTTTCTTGGAAATTCATTTAAATATCAGTTTTTCTTGTATATCATCCAAATCGTCGATATACGTAGAAATAGCAACGATTTATAATTTCGGTTAATTTGTACAGTTTACTCGGAAATTCGCTAAAATTCAATTTTTCTTAAATATCTTCCAATACATCTAGTTACGTAGAAATAGCATCGTTTTCAAATTTTGGTTAATTTTTACATTTTTCTTGGAAATTCATTAAAATTTCAGTTTTTCTTATATACCATCCAAATTGTCGATATACGTAGAATTAGCAACGATTTAGAATTTCGGTTAATTTGTACAGTTTACTCGGAAATTCGCTAAAATTCAATTTTTCTTACATATCTTCCAAATCATCTAGATACGTAGAAATAGCATCGTTTTCAAATTTTGGTTAATTTTTACATTTTTCTTGGAAATTCGCTAAAATTCAATTTTTCATACATATCCATAGAAATCGCATCGTTCTCAAATTTTGGTTAATTTTTACATTTTTTTAGAAATTCGTTAAAATTTCAGTTTTTCTTATATATCATCCAAATCGTCGATATACGTAGAATTAGCAACGATTTAGAATTTCGGTTAATTTGTACAGTTTACTCGGAAATTCGCTAAAATTCAATTTTTCTTAAATATCTTCCAAATCATCTAGATACGTAGAAATAGCATCGTTTTCAAATTTTGGTTAATTTTTACATTTTTCTTGGAAATTCGCTAAAATTCAATTTTTCATACACATCTATAGAAATAGCATCGTTCTCAAATTTTGGTTAATTTTTACATTTTTTTAGAAATTCGTTAAAATTTCAGTTTTTCTTATATATCATCCAAATCGTCGATATACGTAGAATTAGCAACGATTTAGAATTTCGGTTAATTTGTACAGTTTACTCGGAAATTCGCTAAAATTCAATTTTTCTTAAATATCTTCCAAATCATCTAGATACGTAGAAATAGCATCGTTTTCAAATTTTGGTTAATTTTTACATTTTTCTTGGAAATTCGCTAAAATTCAATTTCTCTTATATATCTATAGAAATGGCATAGTTTTCAAATTTTGGTTACTTTTTACATTTTTCTTTGAAATTTGCTAAATTTTCAGTTTTTCTTAGATATCATCCAAATCGTCGATATACGTAGAAATAGCAACGATTTAGAATTTCGGTTAATTTGTACAGTTTACTCGGAAATTCGCTAAAATTCAATTTTTCTTAAATATCTTCCAAATCATCTAGATACGTAGAAATAGCATCGTCTTCAAGTTTTGTTAATTTTTGCATTTTTCTTGGAAATTCTTTAAAATTTCAGTTTTTCTTAGATATCATCCAAATCGTCGAAATACGTAGAAATGGCAACGAAATATAATTTCGGTTAATTTTTACAGTTTACTCGGAAATTCGCTAAAATTCAATTTTTCTCAAATATCTTCCAATACATCTAGATACGTAGAAATAGCATCGTTTTCAAATTTTGGTTAATTTTTACATTTTTCTTGGAAATTCTTTAAAATTTCAGCTTTTCTTATATATCATCGAAATCGTCGATATACGTAGAATTAGCATCGATTTAGTATTTCGGATAAATTGTACAGTTTACTCGGAAATTCGCTACAATTCAATTTTTCTTATATATCTATAGAAATAGCATCGTTTTCAAATTTTGGTTAATTTTTACATTTTTCTTTGAAATTTGCTAAAATTTCAGTTTTTCTTAGATATCATCCAAATCGTCGATATACGTAGAAATGGCAACGAAATATAATTTCGGTTAATTTTTACAGTTTACTCGGAAATTCGCTAAAATTCAATTTTTCTCAAATATATTCCAATACATCTAGATACGTAGAAATAGCATCGTTTTCAAATTTTGGTTAATTTTTACATTTTTCTTGGAAATTCTTTAAAATTTCAGCTTTTCTTATATATCATCGAAATCGTCGATATACGTAGAATTAGCATCGATTTAGTATTTCGGATAATTTGTACAGTTTACTCGGAAATTCGCTACAATTCAATTTTTCTTATATATCTATAGAAATAGCATCGTTTTCAAATTTTGGTTAATTTTTACATTTTTCTTTGAAATTTGCTAAAATTTCAGTTTTTCTTAGATATCATCCAAATCGTCGATATACGTAGAAATGGCAACGAAATATAATTTCGGTTAATTTTTACAGTTTACTCGGAAATTCGCTAAAATTCAATTTTTCTCAAATATCTTCCAATACATCTAGATACGTAGAAATAGCATCGTTTTCAAATTTTGGTTAATTTTTACATTTTTCTTGGAAATTCTTTAAAATTTCAGCTTTTCTTATATATCATCCAAATCGTCGATATACGTAGAATTAGCAACGATTTAGAATTTCGGTTAATTTGTACAGTTTACTCGGAAACTCGCTAAAATTCAATTTTTCTCAAATATCTTCCAATACATCTAGTTACGTAGAAATAGCATCGTTTTCAAATTTTGGTTAATTTTTACATTTTTCTTGGAAATTCATTAAAATTTCAGTTTTTCTTATATACCATCCAAATTGTCGATATACGTAGAATTAGCAACGATTTAAAATTTCGGTTAATTTTTACATTTTTCTTTGAAATTCATAAAAATTTCGGTTTTTCTTATATATCATCCAAATCGTCGATATACTTAGAAATAGCGTCGATTTAGAATTTTGGTTAATTTTTACATTTTTCTTGGAAATTCATTAAAATTTCAGTTTTTCTTATATATCATCCAAATCGTCGATATACTTAGAAATAGCGTCGATTTAGAATTTTGGTTAATTTTTACATTTTTCTTGGAAATTCATTAAAATTTCAGTTTTTCTTAGATATCATGCAAATCGTCGATATGCGTAGAAATAGCGACGAAATGTAATTTCGGATAGTTTTTACAGTTTACTGGGAAATTCGCTAAAATTCAATTTTTCTTAAATATCTTCCAAATCATATAGATACGTAGAAATAGCATCGTTTACAAACTTTGGTTAATTGTTCATTTTTTTGGAAATTCGCTAAAATTCAATTTTTCTTATATATCTATAGAAATAGCATCGTTTTCAAATTTTGGTTAATTTTTACATTTTTCTTTGAAATTTGCTAAAATTTCAGTTTTTCTTAGATATCATCCAAATCGTCGATATACGTAGAAATGGCAACGAAATATAATTTCGGTTAATTTTTACAGTTTACTCGGAAATTCGCTAAAATTCAATTTTTCTCAAATATCTTCCAATACATCTAGATACGTAGAAATAGCATCGTTTTCTAATTTTGATTTTTTTACATTTTTCCTGGAAATTTGTTAAAATTTCAGTTTTTCTTATATACCATCCAAATTGTCGATATACGTAGAATTAGCAACGATTTAGAATTTTGGTTAATTTTTACATATTTCTTTGAAGTTCGTTAAAATTCAATTTTTCTTATATATCTATAGAAATAGCATCGTTTTCAAATTTTTGGTTAATTTTAACATTTTTCTTGGAAATTCGCTAAAATTCAATTTTTCTTATATATCTAGAGAGATAGCATAGTTTTCAAGTTTTGGTTGATTTTTACATTTTTCTCTGAAATTCGCTAAAATTTCAGTTTCTCTTAGATATCATGCAAATCGTCGATATGCGTAGAAATAGCGACGAAATGTAATTTCGGATAGTTTTTACAGTTTACTGGGAAATTCGCTAAAATTCAATTTTTCTTAAATATCTTCCAAATCATATAGATACGTAGAAATAGCATCGTTTACAAACTTTGGTTAATTGTTCATTTTTTTGGAAATTCGCTAAAATTCAATTTTTCTTATATATCTGTAGAAATAGCATCGTTTTCAAATTTTGGTTAATTTTTACATTTTTTTAGAAATTCGTTAAAATTTCAGTTTTTCTTATATATCATCCAAATCGTCGATATACGTAGAATTAGCAACGATTTAGAATTTCGGTTAATTTGTACAGTTTTCTCGGAAATTCGCTAAAATTCAATTTTTCTTAAGTATCTTCCAAATCATCTAGATACGTAGAAATAGCATCGTTTTCAAATTTTGGTTAATTTTTACGTTTTTCTTGGAAATTCGCTAAAATTCAATTTTTCATACATATCTATAGAAATAGCATCGTTTTCAAATTTTGGTTAATTTTTACATTTTTCTTGGAAATTCATTAAAATTTCAGTTTTTCTTATATATCATCCAAATCGTCGATATACTTAGAAATAGCGTCGATTTAGAATTTTGGTTAATTTTTACATTTTTCTTGGAAATTCATTAAAATTTCAGTTTTTCTTATATACCATCCAAATTGTCGATATACGTAGAATTAGCAACGATTTAGAATTTTGGTTAATTTTTACATATTTCTTTGAAGTTCGCTAAAATTCAATTTTTCTTATATATCTATAGAAATAGCATCGTTTTCAAATTTTGGTTAATTTTAACATTTTTCTTGGAAATTCGCTAAAATTCAATTTTTCTTATATATCTAGAGAGATAGCATACTTTTCAAGTTTTGGTTGATTTTTACATTTTTCTCTGAAATTCGCTAAAATTTCAGTTTCTCTTAGATATCATGCAAATCGTCGATATGGGTAGAAATAGCGACGAAATGTAATTTCGGTTAGTTTTTACAGTTTACTGGGAAATTCGCTAAAATTCAATTTTTCTTAAATATCTTCCAAATCATATAGATACGTAGAAATAGCATCGTTTACAAACTTTGGTTAATTTTTCATTTTTTTGGAAATTCGCTAAAATTCAATTTTTCTTATATATCTGTAGAAATAGCATCGTTTTCAAATTTTGGTTAATTTTTACATTTTTTTAGAAATTCGTTAAAATTTCAGTTTTTCTTATATATCATCCAAATCGTCGATATACGTAGAATTAGCAACGATTTAGAATTTCGGTTAATTTGTACAGTTTTCTCGGAAATTCGCTAAAATTCAATTTTTCTTAAGTATCTTCCAAATCATCTAGATACGTAGAAATAGCATCGTTTTCTAATTTTGATTTTTTTACATTTTTCCTGGAAATTTGTTAAAATTTCAGTATTTCTTATATATCATCCAAATCGTCGATATATGTAGAAATAGCAAAGATTTAGAATTTCGGTTAATTTTTACAGTTTATTCAGTAATTCGCTAAAATTCAATTTTTCTTAAATATCTTAAAAATAAGCTAAATACGTAGAAATAGCGTCCTTTTCAAATTTTGGTTAATTTTTACATTTTTCTTGGAAATTCGCTAAAATTTCAGTTTTTCTTATATATCATCCAAATCGTCGATATACGTAGAATTAGCAACGATTTAGAATTTTGGTTAATTTTTACATATTTCTTTGAAGTTCGCTAAAATTCAATTTTTCTTATATATCTATAGAAATAGCATCGTTTTCAAATTTTGGTTAATTTTTACATTTTTCTTGGAAATTCATTAAAATATCAGTTTTTCTTGTATATCATCCAAATCGTCGATATACGTAGAAATAGCAACGATTTATAATTTCGGTTAATTTGTACAGTTTACTCGGAAATTCGCTAAAATTCAATTTTTCTTAAATTTCTTCCAAATCAGCAAGATACGTAGAAATAGCATCGTTTTACAATTTTGGTTAATTTTTACAGTTTACTCGAAAATTCGCTACAATTCAATTTCTCTTATATATCTATAGAAATAGCATCGTTTTCAAATTTTGATTTTTTTTACATTTTTCTTGGAAATTTGTTAAAATTTCAGTATTTCTTATATATCATCCAAATCGTCGAAATACGTAGAAATAGCAACGATTTAGAATTTCGGTTAATTTGTACAGTTTACTCGGAAATTCGCTAAAATTCAATTTTTCTCAAATATCTTCCAATACATCTAGATACGTAGAAATAGCATCGTTTTCAAATTTTGGTTAATTTTACATTTTTCTTGGAAATTCTTTAAAATTTCAGCTTTTCTTATATATCATCCAATTCGGCGATATAAGTAGAAATAGCAACGATTTAAAATTTCGGTTAATTTTTACAGTTTACTCGGAAATTCGCTAAAATTCAATTTTTCTTAAATATCTTCCAAATCATCTAGATACGTAGAAATAACATCTTTTTCAAATTTTGGTTAATTTTTACATTTTTCTTTGAAATTCGCTACAATTCAATTTTTCTTATATAACTATAGAAATAGCATCGTTTTCAAATTTTGGTTAATTTTTACATTTTTCTTAGAAATTCGTTAAAATTTCAGTTTTTCTTATATATCATCCAAATCGTCGATATACGTAGAATTAGCAACGATTTAGCATTTCGGTTAATTTGTACAGTTTACTCGGAAATTCGCTACAATTCAATTTTTCTTATATATCTATAGAAATAGCATCGTTTTCAAATTTTGGTTAATTTTTACATTTTTCTTTGAAATTTGCTAAAATTTCAGTTTTTCTTAGATATCATCCAAATCGTCGATATACGTAGAAATGGCAACGAAATATAATTTCGGTTAATTTTTACAGTTTACTCGGAAATTCGCTAAAATTCAATTTTTCTCAAATATCTTCCAATACATCTAGATACGTAGAAATAGCATCGTTTTCAAATTTCGGTTAATTTTTACATTTTTCTTGGAAATTCTTTAAAATTTCAGCTTTTCTTATATATCATCCAAATCGTCGATATACGTAGAATTAGCATCGATTTAGTATTTCGGATAATTTGTACAGTTTACTCGGAAATTCGCTACAATTCAATTTTTCTTATATATCTATAGAAATAGCATCGTTTTCAAATTTTGGTTAATTTTTACATTTTTCTTTGAAATTTGCTAAAATTTCAGTTTTTCTTAGATATCATCCAAATCGTCGATATACGTAGAAATGGCAACGAAATATAATTTCGGTTAATTTTTACAGTTTACTCGGAAATTCGCTAAAATTCAATTTTTCTCAAATATCTTCCAATACATCTAGTTACGTAGAAATAGCATCGTTTTCAAATTTTGGTTAATTTTTACATTTTTCTTGGAAATTCATTAAAATTTCAGTTTTTCTTATATACCATCCAAATTGTCGATATACGTAGAATTAGCAACGATTTAAAATTTCGGTTAATTTTTACATTTTTCTTTGAAATTCATAAAAATTTCGGTTTTTCTTATATATCATCCAAATCGTCGATATACTTAGAAATAGCGTCGATTTAGAATTTTGGTTAATTTTTACATTTTTCTTGGAAATTCATTAAAATTTCAGTTTTTCTTATATATCATCCAAATCGTCGATATACTTAGAAATAGCGTCGATTTAGAATTTTGGTTAATTTTTACATTTTTCTTGGAAATTCATTAAAATTTCAGTTTTTCTTATATACCATCCAAATTGTCGATATACGTAGAATTAGCAACGATTTAGAATTTTGGTTAATTTTTACATATTTCTTTGAAGTTCGTTAAAATTCAATTTTTCTTATATATCTATAGAAATAGCATCGTTTTCAAATTTTGGTTAATTTTAACATTTTTCTTGGAAATTCGCTAAAATTCAATTTTTCTTATATATCTAGAGAGATAGCATAGTTTTCAAGTTTTGGTTGATTTTTACATTTTTCTCTGAAATTCGCTAAAGTTTCAGTTTCTCTTAGATATCATGCAAATCGTCGATATGCGTAGAAATAGCGACGAAGTGTAATTTCGGATAGTTTTTACAGTTTACTGGGAAATTCGCTAAAATTCAATTTTTCTTAAATATCTTCCAAATCATATAGATACGTAGAAATAGCATCGTTTACAAACTTTGGTTAATTTTTCATTTTTTTGGAAATTCGCTAAAATTCAATTTTTCTTATATATCTGTAGAAATAGCATCGTTTTCAAATTTTGGTTAATTTTTACATTTTTTTAGAAATTCGTTAAAATTTCAGTTTTTCTTATATATCATCCAAATCGTCGATATACGTAGAATTAGCAACGATTTAGAATTTCGGTTAATTTGTACAGTTTTCTCGGAAATTCGCTAAAATTCAATTTTTCTTAAGTATCTTCCAAATCATCTAGATACGTAGAAATAGCATCGTTTTCAAATTTTGGTTAATTTTTACATTTTTCTTGGAAATTCGCTAAAATTCAATTTTTCATACATATCTATAGAAATAGCATCGTTTTCAAATTTTGGTTAATTTTTACATTTTTCTTGGAAATTCATTAAAATTTCAGTTTTTCTTATATATCATCCAAATCGTCGATATACTTAGAAATAGCGTCGATTTAGAATTTTGGTTAATTTTTACATTTTTCTTGGAAATTCATTAAAATTTCAGTTTTTCTTATATACCATCCAAATTGTCGATATACGTAGAATTAGCAACGATTTAGAATTTTGGTTAATTTTTACATATTTCTTTGAAGTTCGTTAAAATTCAATTTTTCTTATATATCTATAGAAATAGCATCGTTTTCAAATTTTGGTTAATTTTAACATTTTTCTTGGAAATTCGCTAAAATTCAATTTTTCTTATATATCTAGAGAGATAGCATAGTTTTCAAGTTTTGGTTGATTTTTACATTTTTCTCTGAAATTCGCTAAAATTTCAGTTTCTCTTAGATATCATGCAAATCGTCGATATGCGTAGAAATAGCGACGAAATGTAATTTCGGTTAGTTTTTACAGTTTACTGGGAAATTCGCTAAAATTCAATTTTTCTTAAATATCTTCCAAATCATATAGATACGTAGAAATAGCATCGTTTACAAACTTTGGTTAATTTTTCATTTTTTTGGAAATTCGCTAAAATTCAATTTTTCTTATATATCTGTAGAAATAGCATCGTTTTCAAATTTTGGTTAATTTTTACATTTTTTTAGAAATTCGTTAAAATTTCAGTTTTTCTTATATATCATCCAAATCGTCGATATACGTAGAATTAGCAACGATTTAGAATTTCGGTTAATTTGTACAGTTTTCTCGGAAATTCGCTAAAATTCAATTTTTCTTAAGTATCTTCCAAATCATCTAGATACGTAGAAATAGCATCGTTTTCTAATTTTGATTTTTTTACATTTTTCCTGGAAATTTGTTAAAATTTCAGTATTTCTTATATATCATCCAAATCGTCGATATATGTAGAAATAGCAAAGATTTAGAATTTCGGTTAATTTTTACAGTTTATTCAGTAATTCGCTAAAATTCAATTTTTCTTAAATATCTTAAAAATAAGCTAAATACGTAGAAATAGCGTCCTTTTCAAATTTTGGTCAATTTTTACATTTTTCTTGGAAATTCGCTAAAATTTCAGTTTTTCTTATATATCATCCAAATCGTCGATATACTTAGAAATAGCGTCGATTTAGAATTTTGGTTAATTTTTACATTTTTCTTTGAAATTCGCTAAAATTCAATTTTTCTTATATATCTATAGAAATAGCATCGTTTTCGAATTTTGGTTAATTTTTACATTTTTCTTGGAAATTCATTAAAATATCAGTTTTTCTTGTATATCATCCAAATCGTCGATATACGTAGAAATAGCAACGATTTATAATTTCGGTTAATTTGTACAGTTTACTCGGAAATTCGCTAAAATTCAATTTTTCTTAAATTTCTTCCAAATCTGCAAGATACGTAGAAATAGCATCGTTTTACAATTTTGGTTAATTTTTACAGTTTACTCGAAAATTCGCTACAATTCAATTTCTCTTATATATCTATAGAAATAGCATCGTTTTCAAATTTTGATTTTTTTTACATTTTTCTTGGAAATTTGTTAAAATTTCAGTATTTCTTATATATCATCCAAATCGTCGAAATACGTAGAAATAGCAACGATTTAGAATTTCGGTTAATTTGTACAGTTTACTCGGAAATTCGCTAAAATTCAATTTTTCTCAAATATCGTCCAATACATCTAGATACGTAGAAATAGCATCGTTTTCAAATTTTGGTTAATTTTACATTTTTCTTCGAAATTCTTTAAAATTTCAGCTTTTCTTATATATCATCCAATTCGGCGATATAAGTAGAAATAGCAACGATTTAAAATTTCGGTTAATTTTTACAGTTTACTCGGAAATTCGCTAAAATTCAATTTTTCTTAAATATCTTCCAAATCATCTAGATACGTAGAAATAACATCTTTTTCAAATTTTGGTTAATTTTTACATTTTTCTTTGAAATTCGCTACAATTCAATTTTTCTTATATAACTATAGAAATAGCATCGTTTTCAAATTTTGGTTAATTTTTACATTTTTCTTAGAAATTCGTTAAAATTTCAGTTTTTCTTATATATCATCCAAATCGTCGATATACGTAGAATTAGCAACGATTTAGCATTTCGGTTAATTTGTACAGTTTACTCGGAAATTCGCTAAAATTCAATTTTTCTTAAATATCTTCCAAATCATCTAGATTGTAGAAACAGCATCGTTTTCAAATTTTGGTTAATTTTTACATTTTTCTTGGAAATTCGCTAAAATTCAATTTCTCTTATATATCTATAGAAATGGCATAGTTTTCAAATTTTGGTTAATTTTTACATTTTTCTTTGAAATTTGCTAAAATTTCAGTTTTTCTTAGATATCATCCAAATCGTCGATATACGTAGAAATAGCAACGATTTAGAATTTCGGTTAATTTGTACAGTTTACTCGGAAATTCGCTAAAATTCAATTTTTCTTAAATATCTTCCAAATCATCTAGATACGTAGAAATAGCATCGTCTTCAAGTTTTGTTAATTTTTGCATTTTTCTTGGAAATTCTTTAAAATTTCAGTTTTTCTTAGATATCATCCAAATCGTCGATATACGTAGAAATGGCAACGAAATATAATTTCGGTTAATTTTTACAGTTTACTCGGAAATTCGCTAAAATTCAATTTTTCTCAAATATCTTCCAATACATCTAGATACGTAGAAATAGCATCGTTTTCAAATTTTGGTTAATTTTTACATTTTTCTTGGAAATTCTTTAAAATTTCAGCTTTTCTTATATATCATCCAAATCGTCGATATACGTAGAATTAGCATCGATTTAGCATTTCGGATAATTTGTACAGTTTACTCGGAAATTCGCTACAATTCAATTTTTCTTATATATCTATAGAAATAGCATCGTTTTCAAATTTTGATTTTTTTTACATTTTTCTTGGAAATTTGTTAAAATTTCAGTATTTCTTATATATCATCCAATTCGGCGATATAAGTAGAAATAGCAACGATTTAGAATTTCGGTTAATTTTTACAGTTTACTCGGAAATTCGCTAAAATTCAATTTTTCTTAAATATCTTCCAAATCATCTAGATACGTAGAAATAGCATCGTCTTCAAGTTTTGTTAATTTTTGCATTTTTCTTGGAAATTCTTTAAAATTTCAGTTTTTCTTAGATATCATCCAAATCGTCGATATACGTAGAAATGGCAACGAAATATAATTTCGGTTAATTTTTACAGTTTACTCGGAAATTCGCTAAAATTCAATTTTTCTCAAATATCTTCCAATACATCTAGATACGTAGAAATAGCATCGTTTTCAAATTTTGGTTAATTTTTACATTTTTCTTGGAAATTCGCTAAAATTCAATTTTTCTTATATATCTAGAGAGATAGCATAGTTTTCAAGTTTTGGTTGATTTTTACATTTTTCTCTGAAATTCGCTAAAATTTCAGTTTCTCTTAGATATCATGCAAATCGTCGATATGCGTAGAAATAGCGACGAAGTGTAATTTCGGATAGTTTTTACAGTTTACTGGGAAATTCGCTAAAATTCAATTTTTCTTAAATATCTTCCAAATCATATAGATACGTAGAAATAGCATCGTTTACAAACTTTGGTTAATTTTTCATTTTTTTGGAAATTCGCTAAAATTCAATTTTTCTTATATATCTGTAGAAATAGCATCGTTTTCAAATTTTGGTTAATTTTTACATTTTTTTAGAAATTCGTTAAAATTTCAGTTTTTCTTATATATCATCCAAATCGTCGATATACGTAGAATTAGCAACGATTTAGAATTTCGGTTAATTTGTACAGTTTTCTCGGAAATTCGCTAAAATTCAATTTTTCTTAAGTATCTTCCAAATCATCTAGATACGTAGAAATAGCATCGTTTTCAAATTTTGGTTAATTTTTACATTTTTCTTGGAAATTCGCTAAAATTCAATTTTTCATACATATCTATAGAAATAGCATCGTTTTCAAATTTTGGTTAATTTTTACATTTTTCTTGGAAATTCATTAAAATTTCAGTTTTTCTTATATATCATCCAAATCGTCGATATACTTAGAAATAGCGTCGATTTAGAATTTTGGTTAATTTTTACATTTTTCTTGGAAATTCATTAAAATTTCAGTTTTTCTTATATACCATCCAAATTGTCGATATACGTAGAATTAGCAACGATTTAGAATTTTGGTTAATTTTTACATATTTCTTTGAAGTTCGTTAAAATTCAATTTTTCTTATATATCTATAGAAATAGCATCGTTTTCAAATTTTGGTTAATTTTAACATTTTTCTTGGAAATTCGCTAAAATTCAATTTTTCTTATATATCTAGAGAGATAGCATAGTTTTCAAGTTTTGGTTGATTTTTACATTTTTCTTGGAAATTTGTTAAAATTTCAGTATTTCTTATATATCATCCAAATCGTCGAAATACGTAGAAATAGCAACGATTTAGAATTTCGGTTAATTTGTACAGTTTACTCGGAAATTCGCTAAAATTCAATTTTTCTCAAATATCGTCCAATACATCTAGATACGTAGAAATAGCATCGTTTTCAAATTTTGGTTAATTTTACATTTTTCTTCGAAATTCTTTAAAATTTCAGCTTTTCTTATATATCATCCAATTCGGCGATATAAGTAGAAATAGCAACGATTTAAAATTTCGGTTAATTTTTACAGTTTACTCGGAAATTCGCTAAAATTCAATTTTTCTTAAATATCTTCCAAATCATCTAGATACGTAGAAATAACATCTTTTTCAAATTTTGGTTAATTTTTACATTTTTCTTTGAAATTCGCTAAAATTTCAGTTTTTCTTATATATCATCCAAATCGTCGATATACTTAGAAATAGCGTCGATTTAGAATTTTGGTTAATTTTTACATTTTTCTTTGAAATTCGCTAAAATTCAATTTTTCTTATATATCTATAGAAATAGCATCGTTTTCGAATTTTGGTTAATTTTTACATTTTTCTTGGAAATTCATTAAAATATCAGTTTTTCTTGTATATCATCCAAATCGTCGATATACGTAGAAATAGCAACGATTTATAATTTCGGTTAATTTGTACAGTTTACTCGGAAATTCGCTAAAATTCAATTTTTCTTAAATTTCTTCCAAATCTGCAAGATACGTAGAAATAGCATCGTTTTACAATTTTGGTTAATTTTTACAGTTTACTCGAAAATTCGCTACAATTCAATTTCTCTTATATATCTATAGAAATAGCATCGTTTTCAAATTTTGATTTTTTTTACATTTTTCTTGGAAATTTGTTAAAATTTCAGTATTTCTTATATATCATCCAAATCGTCGAAATACGTAGAAATAGCAACGATTTAGAATTTCGGTTAATTTGTACAGTTTACTCGGAAATTCGCTAAAATTCAATTTTTCTCAAATATCGTCCAATACATCTAGATACGTAGAAATAGCATCGTTTTCAAATTTTGGTTAATTTTACATTTTTCTTCGAAATTCTTTAAAATTTCAGCTTTTCTTATATATCATCCAATTCGGCGATATAAGTAGAAATAGCAACGATTTAAAATTTCGGTTAATTTTTACAGTTTACTCGGAAATTCGCTAAAATTCAATTTTTCTTAAATATCTTCCAAATCATCTAGATACGTAGAAATAACATCTTTTTCAAATTTTGGTTGATTTTTACATTTTTCTCTGAAATTCGCTAAAATTTCAGTTTCTCTTAGATATCATGCAAATCGTCGATATGCGTAGAAATAGCGACGAAATGTAATTTCGGTTAGTTTTTACAGTTTACTGGGAAATTCGCTAAAATTCAATTTTTCTTAAATATCTTCCAAATCATATAGATACGTAGAAATAGCATCGTTTACAAACTTTGGTTAATTTTTCATTTTTTTGGAAATTCGCTAAAATTCAATTTTTCTTATATATCTGTAGAAATAGCATCGTTTTCAAATTTTGGTTAATTTTTACATTTTTTTAGAAATTCGTTAAAATTTCAGTTTTTCTTATATATCATCCAAATCGTCGATATACGTAGAATTAGCAACGATTTAGAATTTCGGTTAATTTGTACAGTTTTCTCGGAAATTCGCTAAAATTCAATTTTTCTTAAGTATCTTCCAAATCATCTAGATACGTAGAAATAGCATCGTTTTCTAATTTTGATTTTTTTACATTTTTCCTGGAAATTTGTTAAAATTTCAGTATTTCTTATATATCATCCAAATCGTCGATATATGTAGAAATAGCAAAGATTTAGAATTTCGGTTAATTTTTACAGTTTATTCAGTAATTCGCTAAAATTCAATTTTTCTTAAATATCTTAAAAATAAGCTAAATACGTAGAAATAGCGTCCTTTTCAAATTTTGGTCAATTTTTACATTTTTCTTGGAAATTCGCTAAAATTTCAGTTTTTCTTATATATCATCCAAATCGTCGATATACTTAGAAATAGCGTCGATTTAGAATTTTGGTTAATTTTTACATTTTTCTTTGAAATTCGCTAAAATTCAATTTTTCTTATATATCTATAGAAATAGCATCGTTTTCGAATTTTGGTTAATTTTTACATTTTTCTTGGAAATTCATTAAAATATCAGTTTTTCTTGTATATCATCCAAATCGTCGATATACGTAGAAATAGCAACGATTTATAATTTCGGTTAATTTGTACAGTTTACTCGGAAATTCGCTAAAATTCAATTTTTCTTAAATTTCTTCCAAATCTGCAAGATACGTAGAAATAGCATCGTTTTACAATTTTGGTTAATTTTTACAGTTTACTCGAAAATTCGCTACAATTCAATTTCTCTTATATATCTATAGAAATAGCATCGTTTTCAAATTTTGATTTTTTTTACATTTTTCTTGGAAATTTGTTAAAATTTCAGTATTTCTTATATATCATCCAAATCGTCGAAATACGTAGAAATAGCAACGATTTAGAATTTCGGTTAATTTGTACAGTTTACTCGGAAATTCGCTAAAATTCAATTTTTCTCAAATATCGTCCAATACATCTAGATACGTAGAAATAGCATCGTTTTCAAATTTTGGTTAATTTTACATTTTTCTTCGAAATTCTTTAAAATTTCAGCTTTTCTTATATATCATCCAATTCGGCGATATAAGTAGAAATAGCAACGATTTAAAATTTCGGTTAATTTTTACAGTTTACTCGGAAATTCGCTAAAATTCAATTTTTCTTAAATATCTTCCAAATCATCTAGATACGTAGAAATAACATCTTTTTCAAATTTTGGTTAATTTTTACATTTTTCTTTGAAATTCGCTACAATTCAATTTTTCTTATATAACTATAGAAATAGCATCGTTTTCAAATTTTGGTTAATTTTTACATTTTTCTTAGAAATTCGTTAAAATTTCAGTTTTTCTTATATATCATCCAAATCGTCGATATACGTAGAATTAGCAACGATTTAGCATTTCGGTTAATTTGTACAGTTTACTCGGAAATTCGCTAAAATTCAATTTTTCTTAAATATCTTCCAAATCATCTAGATTGTAGAAACAGCATCGTTTTCAAATTTTGGTTAATTTTTACATTTTTCTTGGAAATTCGCTAAAATTCAATTTCTCTTATATATCTATAGAAATGGCATAGTTTTCAAATTTTGGTTAATTTTTACATTTTTCTTTGAAATTTGCTAAAATTTCAGTTTTTCTTAGATATCATCCAAATCGTCGATATACGTAGAAATAGCAACGATTTAGAATTTCGGTTAATTTGTACAGTTTACTCGGAAATTCGCTAAAATTCAATTTTTCTTAAATATCTTCCAAATCATCTAGATACGTAGAAATAGCATCGTCTTCAAGTTTTGTTAATTTTTGCATTTTTCTTGGAAATTCTTTAAAATTTCAGTTTTTCTTAGATATCATCCAAATCGTCGATATACGTAGAAATGGCAACGAAATATAATTTCGGTTAATTTTTACAGTTTACTCGGAAATTCGCTAAAATTCAATTTTTCTCAAATATCTTCCAATACATCTAGATACGTAGAAATAGCATCGTTTTCAAATTTTGGTTAATTTTTACATTTTTCTTGGAAATTCTTTAAAATTTCAGCTTTTCTTATATATCATCCAAATCGTCGATATACGTAGAATTAGCATCGATTTAGCATTTCGGATAATTTGTACAGTTTACTCGGAAATTCGCTACAATTCAATTTTTCTTATATATCTATAGAAATAGCATCGTTTTCAAATTTTGATTTTTTTTACATTTTTCTTGGAAATTTGTTAAAATTTCAGTATTTCTTATATATCATCCAATTCGGCGATATAAGTAGAAATAGCAACGATTTAGAATTTCGGTTAATTTTTACAGTTTACTCGGAAATTCGCTAAAATTCAATTTTTCTTAAATATCTTCCAAATCATCTAGATACGTAGAAATAGCATCGTCTTCAAGTTTTGTTAATTTTTGCATTTTTCTTGGAAATTCTTTAAAATTTCAGTTTTTCTTAGATATCATCCAAATCGTCGATATACGTAGAAATGGCAACGAAATATAATTTCGGTTAATTTTTACAGTTTACTCGGAAATTCGCTAAAATTCAATTTTTCTCAAATATCTTCCAATACATCTAGATACGTAGAAATAGCATCGTTTTCAAATTTTGGTTAATTTTTACATTTTTCTTGGAAATTCTTTAAAATTTCAGCTTTTCTTATATATCATCCAAATCGTCGATATACGTAGAATTAGCATCGATTTAGCATTTCGGATAATTTGTACAGTTTACTCGGAAATTCGCTAAATTTCAATTTTTCTTATATATCTATAGAAATAGCATCGTTTTCAAATTTTGATTTTTTTTACATTTTTCTTGGAAATTTGTTAAAATTTCAGTATTTCTTATATATCATCCAATTCGGCGATATAAGTAGAAATAGCAACGATTTAGAATTTCGGTTAATTTTTACAGTTTACTCGGAAATTCGCTAAAATTCAATTTTTCTTAAATATCTTCCAAATCATCTAGATACGTAGAAATAGCATCGTCTTCAAATTTTGTTAATTTTTGCATTTTTCTTGGAAATTCTTTAAAATTTCAGCTTTTCTTATATATCATCCACATTGTCGATATACGTAGAAATAGCAACGATTTAGAATTTCGGTTAATTTTTACATTTTTCTTTGAAATTCATAAAAATTTCGGTTTTTCTTATATATCATTCAAATCGTCGATATACTTGGAAATAGCGTCGATTTAGAATTTTCGTTAGTTTTTACATTTTTCTTTGAAATTCGCTAAAATTCAATTTTTCTTATATATCTATAGAAATTGCATCGTTTTCAAATTTTGGTTAATTTTTACATTTTTCTTGGAAATTCATTAAAATTTCAGTTTTTCTTTTATATCATCCAAATCGTCGATATACGTAGAATTAGCAACGATTGGAATTTCGGTTAATTTGTACAGTTTACTCGGAAACTCGCTAAAATTCAATTTTTCTCAAATATCTTCCAATACATCTAGTTACGTAGAAATAGCATCGTTTTCAAATTTTGGTTAATTTTTACATTTTTCTTTGAAATTCATAAAAATTTCGGTTTTTCTTATATATCATTCAAATCGTCGATATACTTGGAAATAGCGTCGATTTAGAATTTTCGTTAGTTTTTACATTTTTCTTTGAAATTCGCTAAAATTCAATTTTTCTTATATATCTATAGAAATTGCATCGTTTTCAAATTTTGGTTAATTTTTACATTTTTCTTGGAAATTTGTTAAAATTTCAGTATTTCTTATATATCATCCAAATCGTGGATATACTTAGAAATAGTGTCGATCTAGAATTTTCGTTAATTTTTACATTTTTCTTAGAAATTCATTAAAATTTTAGTTTTTCTTATATATCATCCAAATCGTCGATATACTTAGAAATAGCGTCGATTTAGAATTTTGGTTAATTTTTACATTTTTCTTTGAATATCGCTAAAATTCAGTTTTTCTTATATATCTATAGAAATAGCATCGTTTTCAAATTTTGGTTAATTTTTACATTTTTCTTGGAAATTCATTTAAATATCAGTTTTTCTTGTATATCATCCAAATCGTCGATATACGTAGAAATAGCAACGATTTATAATTTCGGTTAATTTGTACAGTTTACTCGGAAATTCGCTAAAATTCAATTTTTCTTAAATATCTTCCGAATCAGCTAGATACGTAGAAATAGCGTCGTTCTCAAATTTTGGTTAATTTTAACATTTTTCTTGGAAATTCGCTAAAATTAAATTTTTCTTATATATCTATAGAAATAGCATCGTTTTCAAATTTTGGTTAATTTTTACATTTTTCTTGGAAATTTGTTAAAATTTCAGTATTTCTTATATATCACCCAAATCGTCGATATACGTAGAAATAGCAACGATTTAGAATTTCGGTTAATTTGTACAGTTTACTCGGAAATTCGCTAAAATTCAATTTTTCTCAAATATCTTCCAATACATCTAGATACGTAGAAATAGCATCGTTTTCAAATTTTGGTTAATTTTTACATTTTTCTTGGAAATTCTTTAAAATTTCAGCTTTTCCTATATATCATCCAATTCGGCGATATAAGTAGAAATAGCAACGATTTAGAATTTCGGTTAATTTGTACAGTTTACTCGGAAATTTGCTAAAATTCAATTTTTCTTAAATATCTTCCGAATCAGCTAGATACGTAGAAATAGCATCGTTTTACAATTTTGGTTAATTTTTACAGTTTACTCGAAAATTCGCTACAATTCAATTTTTCTTATATATCTATAGAAATAGCATCGTTTTCAAATTTTGATTTTTATTACATTTTTCTTGGAAATTTGTTAAAATTTCAGTATTTCCTATATATCATCCAAATCGTCGATATACGTAGAAATAGCGACGAAATATAATTTCGGTTAATTTTTACAGTTTACTGGTAAATTCGCTAAAATTCAATTTTTCTTAAATATCTTCCAAATCATCTAGATACTTAGAAATAGCATCGTTTACAAATTTTGGTTAATTTTTACATTTTTTGGAAATTCATTAAAATTTCAGTTTTTCATATATATCATCCAAATCGTCGGAATACGTAGAAATAGCGTCGATTTAGAGTTTTGGTTAATTTTTACATATTTCTTAGAAATTCGCTAGAATTCAATTTTTCTTATATATCTATAGAAATAGCATCGTTTTCAAATTTTGGTTAATTTTTACATTTTTCTTGGAAATTTGTTAAAATTTCAGTATTTGTTATATATCATCCAAATCGACGATATACGTAGAAATAGCAACGATTTAGAATTTCGGTTAATTTGTACAGTTTACTCGGAAATTCGCTAAAATTCAATTTTTCTCAAATATCTTCCAATACATCTAGATACGTAGAAATAGCATCGTTTTCAAATTTTGGTTAATTTTACATTTTTCTTGGAAATTCTTTAAAATTTCAGCTTTTCTTATATATCATCCAATTCGGCGATATAAGTAGAAATAGCAACGATTTAAAATTTCGGTTAATTTTTACAGTTTACTCGGAAATTCGCTAAAATTCAATTTTTCTTAAATATCTTCCAAATCATCTAGATACGTAGAAATAACATCTTTTTCAAATTTTGGTTAATTTTTACATTTTTCTTTGAAATTCGCTACAATTCAATTTTTCTTATATAACTATAGAAATAGCATCGTTTTCAAAATTTGGTTAATTTTTACATTTTTCTTAGAAATTCGTTAAAATTTCAGTTTTTCTTATATATCATCCAAATCGTCGATATACGTAGAATTAGCAACGATTTAGCATTTCGGTTAATTTGTACAGTTTACTCGGAAATTCGCTAAAATTCAATTTTTCTTAAATATCTTCCAAATCATCTAGATACGTAGAAATAGCATCGTTTTCAAATTTTGGTTAATTTTTACATTTTTCTTGGAAATTCGCTAAAATTCAATTTTTCATACATATCCATAGAAATAGCATCGTTCTCAAATTTTGGTTAATTTTTACATTTTTTTAGAAATTCGTTAAAATTTCAGTTTTTCTTATATATCATCCAAATCGTCGATATACGTAGAATTAGCAACGATTTAGAATTTCGGTTAATTTGTACAGTTTACTCGGAAATTCGCTAAAATTCAATTTTTCTTAAATATCTTCCAAATCATCTAGATACGTAGAAATAGCATCGTTTTCAAATTTTGGTTAATTTTTACATTTTTCTTGGAAATTCGCTAAAATTCAATTTTTCATACATATCTATAGAAATAGCATCGTTCTCAAATTTTGGTTAATTTTTACATTTTTTTAGAAATTCGTTAAAATTTCAGTTTTTCTTATATATCATCCAAATCGTCGATATACGTAGAATTAGCAACGATTTAGAATTTCGGTTAATTTGTACAGTTTACTCGGAAATTCGCTAAAATTCAATTTTTCTTAAATATCTTCCAAATCATCTAGATACGTAGAAATAGCATCGTTTTTTTCAAATTTTGGTTAATTTTTACATTTTTCTTGGAAATTCGCTAAAATTTCAGTTTTTCTTGGAAATTCTTTAAAATCTCAGCTTTTCTTATATATCATCCAATTCGGCGATATAAGTAGAAATAGCAACGATTTAGCATTTCGGTTAATTTGTACAGTTTACTCGGAAATTCGCTAAAATTCAATTTTTCTTAAATATCTTCCAAATCATCTAGATTGTAGAAACAGCATCGTTTTCAAATTTTGGTTAATTTTTACATTTTTCTTGGAAATTCGCTAAAATTCAATTTCTCTTATATATCTATAGAAATGGCATAGTTTTCAAATTTTGGTTAATTTTTACATTTTTCTTTGAAATTTGCTAAAATTTCAGTTTTTCTTAGATATCATCCAAATCGTCGATATACGTAGAAATAGCAACGATTTAGAATTTCGGTTAATTTGTACAGTTTACTCGGAAATTCGCTAAAATTCAATTTTTCTTAAATATCTTCCAAATCATCTAGATACGTAGAAATAGCATCGTCTTCAAGTTTTGTTAATTTTTGCATTTTTCTTGGAAATTCTTTAAAATTTCAGTTTTTCTTAGATATCATCCAAATCGTCGATATACGTAGAAATGGCAACGAAATATAATTTCGGTTAATTTTTACAGTTTACTCGGAAATTCGCTAAAATTCAATTTTTCTCAAATATCTTCCAATACATCTAGATACGTAGAAATAGCATCGTTTTCAAATTTTGGTTAATTTTTACATTTTTCTTGGAAATTCTTTAAAATTTCAGCTTTTCTTATATATCATCCAAATCGTCGATATACGTAGAATTAGCATCGATTTAGCATTTCGGATAATTTGTACAGTTTACTCGGAAATTCGCTACAATTCAATTTTTCTTATATATCTATAGAAATAGCATCGTTTTCAAATTTTGATTTTTTTTACATTTTTCTTGGAAATTTGTTAAAATTTCAGTATTTCTTATATATCATCCAATTCGGCGATATAAGTAGAAATAGCAACGATTTAGAATTTCGGTTAATTTTTACAGTTTACTCGGAAATTCGCTAAAATTCAATTTTTCTTAAATATCTTCCAAATCATCTAGATACGTAGAAATAGCATCGTCTTCAAGTTTTGTTAATTTTTGCATTTTTCTTGGAAATTCTTTAAAATTTCAGTTTTTCTTAGATATCATCCAAATCGTCGATATACGTAGAAATGGCAACGAAATATAATTTCGGTTAATTTTTACAGTTTACTCGGAAATTCGCTAAAATTCAATTTTTCTCAAATATCTTCCAATACATCTAGATACGTAGAAATAGCATCGTTTTCAAATTTTGGTTAATTTTTACATTTTTCTTGGAAATTCTTTAAAATTTCAGCTTTTCTTATATATCATCCAAATCGTCGATATACGTAGAATTAGCATCGATTTAGCATTTCGGATAATTTGTACAGTTTACTCGGAAATTCGCTAAATTTCAATTTTTCTTATATATCTATAGAAATAGCATCGTTTTCAAATTTTGATTTTTTTTACATTTTTCTTGGAAATTTGTTAAAATTTCAGTATTTCTTATATATCATCCAATTCGGCGATATAAGTAGAAATAGCAACGATTTAGAATTTCGGTTAATTTTTACAGTTTACTCGGAAATTCGCTAAAATTCAATTTTTCTTAAATATCTTCCAAATCATCTAGATACGTAGAAATAGCATCGTCTTCAAATTTTGTTAATTTTTGCATTTTTCTTGGAAATTCTTTAAAATTTCAGCTTTTCTTATATATCATCCACATTGTCGATATACGTAGAAATAGCAACGATTTAGAATTTCGGTTAATTTTTACATTTTTCTTTGAAATTCATAAAAATTTCGGTTTTTCTTATATATCATTCAAATCGTCGATATACTTGGAAATAGCGTCGATTTAGAATTTTCGTTAGTTTTTACATTTTTCTTTGAAATTCGCTAAAATTCAATTTTTCTTATATATCTATAGAAATTGCATCGTTTTCAAATTTTGGTTAATTTTTACATTTTTCTTGGAAATTCATTAAAATTTCAGTTTTTCTTTTATATCATCCAAATCGTCGATATACGTAGAATTAGCAACGATTGGAATTTCGGTTAATTTGTACAGTTTACTCGGAAACTCGCTAAAATTCAATTTTTCTCAAATATCTTCCAATACATCTAGTTACGTAGAAATAGCATCGTTTTCAAATTTTGGTTAATTTTTACATTTTTCTTTGAAATTCATAAAAATTTCGGTTTTTCTTATATATCATTCAAATCGTCGATATACTTGGAAATAGCGTCGATTTAGAATTTTCGTTAGTTTTTACATTTTTCTTTGAAATTCGCTAAAATTCAATTTTTCTTATATATCTATAGAAATTGCATCGTTTTCAAATTTTGGTTAATTTTTACATTTTTCTTGGAAATTTGTTAAAATTTCAGTATTTCTTATATATCATCCAAATCGTGGATATACTTAGAAATAGTGTCGATCTAGAATTTTCGTTAATTTTTACATTTTTCTTAGAAATTCATTAAAATTTTAGTTTTTCTTATATATCATCCAAATCGTCGATATACTTAGAAATAGCGTCGATTTAGAATTTTGGTTAATTTTTACATTTTTCTTTGAATATCGCTAAAATTCAGTTTTTCTTATATATCTATAGAAATAGCATCGTTTTCAAATTTTGGTTAATTTTTACATTTTTCTTGGAAATTCATTTAAATATCAGTTTTTCTTGTATATCATCCAAATCGTCGATATACGTAGAAATAGCAACGATTTATAATTTCGGTTAATTTGTACAGTTTACTCGGAAATTCGCTAAAATTCAATTTTTCTTAAATATCTTCCGAATCAGCTAGATACGTAGAAATAGCGTCGTTCTCAAATTTTGGTTAATTTTAACATTTTTCTTGGAAATTCGCTAAAATTAAATTTTTCTTATATATCTATAGAAATAGCATCGTTTTCAAATTTTGGTTAATTTTTACATTTTTCTTGGAAATTTGTTAAAATTTCAGTATTTCTTATATATCACCCAAATCGTCGATATACGTAGAAATAGCAACGATTTAGAATTTCGGTTAATTTGTACAGTTTACTCGGAAATTCGCTAAAATTCAATTTTTCTCAAATATCTTCCAATACATCTAGATACGTAGAAATAGCATCGTTTTCAAATTTTGGTTAATTTTTACATTTTTCTTGGAAATTCTTTAAAATTTCAGCTTTTCCTATATATCATCCAATTCGGCGATATAAGTAGAAATAGCAACGATTTAGAATTTCGGTTAATTTGTACAGTTTACTCGGAAATTTGCTAAAATTCAATTTTTCTTAAATATCTTCCGAATCAGCTAGATACGTAGAAATAGCATCGTTTTACAATTTTGGTTAATTTTTACAGTTTACTCGAAAATTCGCTACAATTCAATTTTTCTTATATATCTATAGAAATAGCATCGTTTTCAAATTTTGATTTTTATTACATTTTTCTTGGAAATTTGTTAAAATTTCAGTATTTCCTATATATCATCCAAATCGTCGATATACGTAGAAATAGCGACGAAATATAATTTCGGTTAATTTTTACAGTTTACTGGTAAATTCGCTAAAATTCAATTTTTCTTAAATATCTTCCAAATCATCTAGATACTTAGAAATAGCATCGTTTACAAATTTTGGTTAATTTTTACATTTTTTGGAAATTCATTAAAATTTCAGTTTTTCATATATATCATCCAAATCGTCGGAATACGTAGAAATAGCGTCGATTTAGAGTTTTGGTTAATTTTTACATATTTCTTAGAAATTCGCTAGAATTCAATTTTTCTTATATATCTATAGAAATAGCATCGTTTTCAAATTTTGGTTAATTTTTACATTTTTCTTGGAAATTTGTTAAAATTTCAGTATTTGTTATATATCATCCAAATCGACGATATACGTAGAAATAGCAACGATTTAGAATTTCGGTTAATTTGTACAGTTTACTCGGAAATTCGCTAAAATTCAATTTTTCTCAAATATCTTCCAATACATCTAGATACGTAGAAATAGCATCGTTTTCAAATTTTGGTTAATTTTACATTTTTCTTGGAAATTCTTTAAAATTTCAGCTTTTCTTATATATCATCCAATTCGGCGATATAAGTAGAAATAGCAACGATTTAAAATTTCGGTTAATTTTTACAGTTTACTCGGAAATTCGCTAAAATTCAATTTTTCTTAAATATCTTCCAAATCATCTAGATACGTAGAAATAACATCTTTTTCAAATTTTGGTTAATTTTTACATTTTTCTTTGAAATTCGCTACAATTCAATTTTTCTTATATAACTATAGAAATAGCATCGTTTTCAAAATTTGGTTAATTTTTACATTTTTCTTAGAAATTCGTTAAAATTTCAGTTTTTCTTATATATCATCCAAATCGTCGATATACGTAGAATTAGCAACGATTTAGCATTTCGGTTAATTTGTACAGTTTACTCGGAAATTCGCTAAAATTCAATTTTTCTTAAATATCTTCCAAATCATCTAGATACGTAGAAATAGCATCGTTTTCAAATTTTGGTTAATTTTTACATTTTTCTTGGAAATTCGCTAAAATTCAATTTTTCATACATATCCATAGAAATAGCATCGTTCTCAAATTTTGGTTAATTTTTACATTTTTTTAGAAATTCGTTAAAATTTCAGTTTTTCTTATATATCATCCAAATCGTCGATATACGTAGAATTAGCAACGATTTAGAATTTCGGTTAATTTGTACAGTTTACTCGGAAATTCGCTAAAATTCAATTTTTCTTAAATATCTTCCAAATCATCTAGATACGTAGAAATAGCATCGTTTTCAAATTTTGGTTAATTTTTACATTTTTCTTGGAAATTCGCTAAAATTCAATTTTTCATACATATCTATAGAAATAGCATCGTTCTCAAATTTTGGTTAATTTTTACATTTTTTTAGAAATTCGTTAAAATTTCAGTTTTTCTTATATATCATCCAAATCGTCGATATACGTAGAATTAGCAACGATTTAGAATTTCGGTTAATTTGTACAGTTTACTCGGAAATTCGCTAAAATTCAATTTTTCTTAAATATCTTCCAAATCATCTAGATACGTAGAAATAGCATCGTTTTTTTCAAATTTTGGTTAATTTTTACATTTTTCTTGGAAATTCGCTAAAATTTCAGTTTTTCTTGGAAATTCTTTAAAATCTCAGCTTTTCTTATATATCATCCAATTCGGCGATATAAGTAGAAATAGCAACGATTTAAAATTTCGGTTAATTTTTACAGTTTACTCGGAAATTCGCTAAAATTCAATTTTTCTTAAATATCTTCCAAATCATCTAGATACGTAGAAATAGCATCGTTTTTTTCAAATTTTGGTTAATTTTTACATTTTTCTTGGAAATTCGCTAAAATTCAATTTCTCTTATATATCTATAGAAATGGCATAGTTTTCAAATTTTGATTACTTTTTACATTTTTCTTTGAAATTTGCTAAAATTTCAGTTTTTCTTAGATATCATCCAAATCGTTGATATACGTAGAAATAGCATCGATTTCAAATTTTGGTTAATTTTTACATTTTTCTTGGATATTCTTTAAAATTTCAGCTTTTCTTATATATCATCCAAATCGTCGATATACGTAGAATTAGCATCGATTTAGTATTTCGGATAATTTGTACAGTTTACTCGGAAATTCGCTACAATTCAATTTTTCTTATATATCTATAGAAATAGCATCGTTTTCAAATTTTGGTTAATTTTTACATTATTCTTTGAAATTTGCTAAAATTTCAGTTTTTCTTAGATATCATCCAAATCGTCGATATACGTAGAAATGGCAACGAAATATAATTTCGGTTAATTTTTACAGTTTACTCGGAAATTCGCTAAAATTCAATTTTTCTCAAATATCTTCCAATACATCTAGATACGTAGAAATAGCATCGTTTTCAAATTTTGGTTAATTTTTACATTTTTCTTGGAAATTCTTTAAAATTTCAGCTTTTCTTATATATCATCCAAATCGTCGATATACGTAGAATTAGCAACGATTTAGAATTTCGGTTAATTTGTACAGTTTACTCGGAAACTCGCTAAAATTCAATTTTTCTCAAATATCTTCCAATACATCTAGTTACGTAGAAATAGCATCGTTCTCAAATTTTGGTTAATTTTTACATTTTTCTTGGAAATTCATTAAAATTTCAGTTTTTCTTATATACCATCCAAATTGTCGATGTACGTAGAATTAGCAACGATTTAAAATTTCGGTTAATTTTTACATTTTTCTTTGAAATTCATAAAAATTTCGGTTTTTCTTATATATCATCCAAATCGTCGATATACTTAGAAATAGCGTCGATTTAGAATTTTGGTTAATTTTTACATTTTTCTTGGAAATTCATTAAAATTTCAGTTTTTCTTATATATCGTCCAAATCGTCGATATACTTAGAAATAGCGTCGATTTAGAATTTTGGTTAATTTTTACATTTTTCTTGGAAATTCATTAAAATTTCAGTTTTTCTTATATACCATCCAAATTGTCGATATACGTAGAATTAGCAACGATTTAGAATTTTGGTTAATTTTTACATATTTCTTTGAAGTTCGCTAAAATTCAATTTTTCTTATATATCTATAGAAATAGCATCGTTTTCAAATTTTGGTTAATTTTAACATTTTTCTTGGAAATTCGCTAAAATTCAATTTTTCTTATATATCTAGAGAGATAGCATAGTTTTCAAGTTTTGGTTGATTTTTACATTTTTCTCTGAAATTCGCTAAAATTTCAGTTTCTCTTAGATATCATGCAAATCGTCGATATGCGTAGAAATAGCGACGAAATGTAATTTCGGTTAGTTTTTACAGTTTACTGGGAAATTCGCTAAAATTCAATTTTTCTTAAATATCTTCCAAATCATATAGATACGTAGAAATAGCATCGTTTACAAACTTTGGTTAATTTTTCATTTTTTTGGAAATTCGCTAAAATTCAATTTTTCTTATATATCTGTAGAAATAGCATCGTTTTCAAATTTTGGTTAATTTTTACATTTTTTTAGAAATTCGTTAAAATTTCAGTTTTTCTTATATATCATCCAAATCGTCGATATACGTAGAATTAGCAACGATTTAGAATTTCGGTTAATTTGTACAGTTTTCTCGGAAATTCGCTAAAATTCAATTTTTCTTAAGTATCTTCCAAATCATCTAGATACGTAGAAATAGCATCGTTTTCAAATTTTGGTTAATTTTTACATTTTTCTTGGAAATTCGCTAAAATTCAATTTTTCATACATATCTATAGAAATAGCATCGTTTTCAAATTTTGGTTAATTTTTACATTTTTCTTGGAAATTCATTAAAATTTCAGTTTTTCTTATATATCATCCAAATCGTCGATATACTTAGAAATAGCGTCGATTTAGAATTTTGGTTAATTTTTACATTTTTCTTGGAAATTCATTAAAATTTCAGTTTTTCTTATATACCATCCAAATTGTCGATATACGTAGAATTAGCAACGATTTAGAATTTTGGTTAATTTTTACATATTTCATTGAAGTTCGCTAAAATTCAATTTTTCTTATATATCTATAGAAATAGCATCATTTTCAAATTTTGGTTAATTTTAACATTTTTCTTGGAAATTCGCTAAAATTCAGTTTTTCTTATATATCTAGAGAGATAGCATACTTTTCAAGTTTTGGTTGATTTTTACATTTATCTCTGAAATTCGCTAAAATTTCAGTTTCTCTTAGATATCATGCAAATCGTCGATATGGGTAGAAATAGCGACGAAATGTAATTTCGGTTAGTTTTTACAGTTTACTGGGAAATTCGCTAAAATTCAATTTTTCTTAAATATCTTCCAAATCATATAGATACGTAGAAATAGCATCGTTTACAAACTTTGGTTAATTTTTCATTTTTTTGGAAATTCGCTAAAATTCAATTTTTCTTATATATCTGTAGAAATAGCATCGTTTTCAAATTTTGGTTAATTTTTACATTTTTTTAGAAATTCGTTAAAATTTCAGTTTTTCTTATATATCATCCAAATCGTCGATATACGTAGAATTAGCAACGATTTAGAATTTCGGTTAATTTGTACAGTTTTCTCGGAAATTCGCTAAAATTCAATTTTTCTTAAGTATCTTCCAAATCATCTAGATACGTAGAAATAGCATCGTTTTCTAATTTTGATTTTTTTACATTTTTCCTGGAAATTTGTTAAAATTTCAGTATTTCTTATATATCATCCAAATCGTCGAAATACGTAGAAATAGCAACGATTTAGAATTTCGGTTAATTTGTACAGTTTACTCGGAAATTCGCTAAAATTCAATTTTTCTCAAATATCTTCCAATACATCTAGATACGTAGAAATAGCATCGTTTACAAACTTTGGTTAATTTTTCATTTTTTTGGAAATTCGCTAAAATTCAATTTTTCATACATATCTATAGAAATAGCATCGTTTTCAAATTTTGGTTAATTTTTACATTTTTTTAGAAATTTGTTAAAATTTCAGTATTTCTTATATATCATCCAAATCGTCGATATATGTAGAAATAGCAAAGATTTAGAATTTCGGTTAATTTTTACAGTTTATTCAGTAATTCGCTAAAATTCAATTTTTCTTAAATATCGTAAAAATAAGCTAAATACGTAGAAATAGCGTCCTTTTCAAATTTTGGTTAATTTTTACATTTTTCTTGGAAATTCGCTAAAATTTCAGTTTTTCTTATATATCATCCAAATCGTCGATATACTTAGAAATAGCGTCGATTTAGAATTTTGGTTAATTTTTACATTTTTCTTTGAAATTCGCTAAAATTCAATTTTTCTTATATATCTATAGAAATAGCATCGTTTTCAAATTTTGGTTAATTTTTACATTTTTTTTGGAAATTCATTAAAATATCAGTTTTTCTTGTATATCATCCAAATCGTCGATATACGTAGAAATAGCAACGATTTATAATTTCGGTTAATTTGTACAGTTTACTCGGAAATTCGCTAAAATTCAATTTTTCTTAAATTTCTTCCAAATCAGCAAGATACGTAGAAATAGCATCGTTTTACAATTTTGGTTAATTTTTACAGTTTACTCGAAAATTCGCTACAATTCAATTTCTCTTATATATCTATAGAAATAGCATCGTTTTCAAATTTTGATTTTTTTTACATTTTTCTTGGAAATTTGTTAAAATTTCAGTATTTCTTATATATCATCCAAATCGTCGAAATACGTAGAAATAGCAACGATTTAGAATTTCGGTTAATTTGTACAGTTTACTCGGAAATTCGCTAAAATTCAATTTTTCTCAAATATCTTCCAATACATCTAGATACGTAGAAATAGCATCGTTTTCAAATTTTGGTTAATTTTACATTTTTCTTGGAAATTCTTTAAAATTTCAGCTTTTCTTATATATCATCCAATTCGGCGATATAAGTAGAAATAGCAACGATTTAAAATTTCGGTTAATTTTTACAGTTTACTCGGAAATTCGCAAAAATTCAATTTTTCTTAAATATCTTCCAAATCATTTAGATACGTAGAAATAACATCTTTTTCAAATTTTGGTTAATTTTTACATTTTTCTTTGAAATTCGCTACAATTCAATTTTTCTTATATAACTATAGAAATAGCATCGTTTTCAAATTTTGGTTAATTTTACATTTTTCTTGGAAATTTGTTAAAATTTCAGTTTTTCTTATATATCATCCAAATCGTCGATATACGTAGAATTAGCAACGATTTAGAATTTCGGTTAATTTGTACAGTTTACTCGGAAATTCGCTAAAATTCAATTTTTCTCAAATATCTTCCAATACATCTAGATACGTAGAAATAGCATCGTTTTCAAATTTTGGTTAATTTTTACATTTTTCTTGGAAATTCTTTAAAATTTCAGCTTTTCTTATATATCATCCAAATCGTCGATATACGTAGAATTAGCATCGATTTAGCATTTCGGATAATTTGTACAGTTTACTCGGAAATTCGCTAAAATTCAATTTTTCTTATATATCTATAGAAATAGCATCGTTTTCAAATTTTGATTTTTTTTACATTTTTCTTGGAAATTTGTTAAAATTTCAGTATTTCTTATATATCATCCAATTCGGCGATATAAGTAGAAATAGCAACGATTTAGAATTTCGGTTAATTTTTACAGTTTACTCGGAAATTCGCTAAAATTCAATTTTTCTTAAATATCTTCCAAATCATCTAGATACGTAGAAATAGCATCGTCTTCAAATTTTGTTAATTTTTGCATTTTTCTTGGAAATTCTTTAAAATTTCAGCTTTTCTTATATATCATCCACATTGTCGATATACGTAGAAATAGCAACGATTTAGAATTTCGGTTAATTTTTACATTTTTCTTTGAAATTCATAAAAATTTCGGTTTTTCTTATATATCATTCAAATCGTCGATATACTTGGAAATAGCGTCGATTTAGAATTTTCGTTAGTTTTTACATTTTTCTTTGAAATTCGCTAAAATTCAATTTTTCTTATATATCTATAGAAATTGCATCGTTTTCAAATTTTGGTTAATTTTTACATTTTTCTTGGAAATTCATTAAAATTTCAGTTTTTCTTTTATATCATCCAAATCGTCGATATACGTAGAATTAGCAACGATTGGAATTTCGGTTAATTTGTACAGTTTACTCGGAAACTCGCTAAAATTCAATTTTTCTCAAATATCTTCCAATACATCTAGTTACGTAGAAATAGCATCGTTTTCAAATTTTGGTTAATTTTTACATTTTTCTTTGAAATTCATAAAAATTTCGGTTTTTCTTATATATCATTCAAATCGTCGATATACTTGGAAATAGCGTCGATTTAGAATTTTCGTTAGTTTTTACATTTTTCTTTGAAATTCGCTAAAATTCAATTTTTCTTATATATCTATAGAAATTGCATCGTTTTCAAATTTTGGTTAATTTTTACATTTTTCTTGGAAATTTGTTAAAATTTCAGTATTTCTTATATATCATCCAAATCGTGGATATACTTAGAAATAGTGTCGATCTAGAATTTTCGTTAATTTTTACATTTTTCTTAGAAATTCATTAAAATTTTAGTTTTTCTTATATATCATCCAAATCGTCGATATACTTAGAAATAGCGTCGATTTAGAATTTTGGTTAATTTTTACATTTTTCTTTGAATATCGCTAAAATTCAGTTTTTCTTATATATCTATAGAAATAGCATCGTTTTCAAATTTTGGTTAATTTTTACATTTTTCTTGGAAATTCATTTAAATATCAGTTTTTCTTGTATATCATCCAAATCGTCGATATACGTAGAAATAGCAACGATTTATAATTTCGGTTAATTTGTACAGTTTACTCGGAAATTCGCTAAAATTCAATTTTTCTTAAATATCTTCCGAATCAGCTAGATACGTAGAAATAGCGTCGTTCTCAAATTTTGGTTAATTTTAACATTTTTCTTGGAAATTCGCTAAAATTAAATTTTTCTTATATATCTATAGAAATAGCATCGTTTTCAAATTTTGGTTAATTTTTACATTTTTCTTGGAAATTTGTTAAAATTTCAGTATTTCTTATATATCACCCAAATCGTCGATATACGTAGAAATAGCAACGATTTAGAATTTCGGTTAATTTGTACAGTTTACTCGGAAATTCGCTAAAATTCAATTTTTCTCAAATATCTTCCAATACATCTAGATACGTAGAAATAGCATCGTTTTCACATTTTGGTTAATTTTTACATTTTTCTTGGAAATTCTTTAAAATTTCAGCTTTTCCTATATATCATCCAATTCGGCGATATAAGTAGAAATAGCAACGATTTAGAATTTCGGTTAATTTGTACAGTTTACTCGGAAATTTGCTAAAATTCAATTTTTCTTAAATATCTTCCGAATCAGCTAGATACGTAGAAATAGCATCGTTTTACAATTTTGGTTAATTTTTACAGTTTACTCGAAAATTCGCTACAATTCAATTTTTCTTATATATCTATAGAAATAGCATCGTTTTCAAATTTTGATTTTTATTACATTTTTCTTGGAAATTTGTTAAAATTTCAGTATTTCCTATATATCATCCAAATCGTCGATATACGTAGAAATAGCGACGAAATATAATTTCGGTTAATTTTTACAGTTTACTGGTAAATTCGCTAAAATTCAATTTTTCTTAAATATCTTCCAAATCATCTAGATACTTAGAAATAGCATCGTTTACAAATTTTGGTTAATTTTTACATTTTTTGGAAATTCATTAAAATTTCAGTTTTTCATATATATCATCCAAATCGTCGGAATACGTAGAAATAGCGTCGATTTAGAGTTTTGGTTAATTTTTACATATTTCTTAGAAATTCGCTAGAATTCAATTTTTCTTATATATCTATAGAAATAGCATCGTTTTCAAATTTTGGTTAATTTTTACATTTTTCTTGGAAATTTGTTAAAATTTCAGTATTTGTTATATATCATCCAAATCGACGATATACGTAGAAATAGCAACGATTTAGAATTTCGGTTAATTTGTACAGTTTACTCGGAAATTCGCTAAAATTCAATTTTTCTCAAATATCTTCCAATACATCTAGATACGTAGAAATAGCATCGTTTTCAAATTTTGGTTAATTTTACATTTTTCTTGGAAATTCTTTAAAATTTCAGCTTTTCTTATATATCATCCAATTCGGCGATATAAGTAGAAATAGCAACGATTTAAAATTTCGGTTAATTTTTACAGTTTACTCGGAAATTCGCTAAAATTCAATTTTTCTTAAATATCTTCCAAATCATCTAGATACGTAGAAATAACATCTTTTTCAAATTTTGGTTAATTTTTACATTTTTCTTTGAAATTCGCTACAATTCAATTTTTCTTATATAACTATAGAAATAGCATCGTTTTCAAAATTTGGTTAATTTTTACATTTTTCTTAGAAATTCGTTAAAATTTCAGTTTTTCTTATATATCATCCAAATCGTCGATATACGTAGAATTAGCAACGATTTAGCATTTCGGTTAATTTGTACAGTTTACTCGGAAATTCGCTAAAATTCAATTTTTCTTAAATATCTTCCAAATCATCTAGATACGTAGAAATAGCATCGTTTTCAAATTTTGGTTAATTTTTACATTTTTCTTGGAAATTCGCTAAAATTCAATTTTTCATACATATCCATAGAAATAGCATCGTTCTCAAATTTTGGTTAATTTTTACATTTTTTTAGAAATTCGTTAAAATTTCAGTTTTTCTTATATATCATCCAAATCGTCGATATACGTAGAATTAGCAACGATTTAGAATTTCGGTTAATTTGTACAGTTTACTCGGAAATTCGCTAAAATTCAATTTTTCTTAAATATCTTCCAAATCATCTAGATACGTAGAAATAGCATCGTTTTCAAATTTTGGTTAATTTTTACATTTTTCTTGGAAATTCGCTAAAATTCAATTTTTCATACATATCTATAGAAATAGCATCGTTCTCAAATTTTGGTTAATTTTTACATTTTTTTAGAAATTCGTTAAAATTTCAGTTTTTCTTATATATCATCCAAATCGTCGATATACGTAGAATTAGCAACGATTTAGAATTTCGGTTAATTTGTACAGTTTACTCGGAAATTCGCTAAAATTCAATTTTTCTTAAATATCTTCCAAATCATCTAGATACGTAGAAATAGCATCGTTTTTTTCAAATTTTGGTTAATTTTTACATTTTTCTTGGAAATTCGCTAAAATTTCAGTTTTTCTTGGAAATTCTTTAAAATTTCAGCTTTTCTTATATATCATCCAATTCGGCGATATAAGTAGAAATAGCAACGATTTAAAATTTCGGTTAATTTTTACAGTTTACTCGGAAATTCGCTAAAATTCAATTTTTCTTAAATATCTTCCAAATCATCTAGATACGTAGAAATAGCATCGTTTTTTTCAAATTTTGGTTAATTTTTACATTTTTCTTGGAAATTCGCTAAAATTCAATTTCTCTTATATATCTATAGAAATGGCATAGTTTTCAAATTTTGATTACTTTTTACATTTTTCTTTGAAATTTGCTAAAATTTCAGTTTTTCTTAGATATCATCCAAATCGTTGATATACGTAGAAATAGCATCGATTTCAAATTTTGGTTAATTTTTACATTTTTCTTGGATATTCTTTAAAATTTCAGCTTTTCTTATATATCATCCAAATCGTCGATATACGTAGAATTAGCATCGATTTAGTATTTCGGATAATTTGTACAGTTTACTCGGAAATTCGCTACAATTCAATTTTTCTTATATATCTATAGAAATAGCATCGTTTTCAAATTTTGGTTAATTTTTACATTATTCTTTGAAATTTGCTAAAATTTCAGTTTTTCTTAGATATCATCCAAATCGTCGATATACGTAGAAATGGCAACGAAATATAATTTCGGTTAATTTTTACAGTTTACTCGGAAATTCGCTAAAATTCAATTTTTCTCAAATATCTTCCAATACATCTAGATACGTAGAAATAGCATCGTTTTCAAATTTTGGTTAATTTTTACATTTTTCTTGGAAATTCTTTAAAATTTCAGCTTTTCTTATATATCATCCAAATCGTCGATATACGTAGAATTAGCAACGATTTAGAATTTCGGTTAATTTGTACAGTTTACTCGGAAACTCGCTAAAATTCAATTTTTCTCAAATATCTTCCAATACATCTAGTTACGTAGAAATAGCATCGTTCTCAAATTTTGGTTAATTTTTACATTTTTCTTGGAAATTCATTAAAATTTCAGTTTTTCTTATATACCATCCAAATTGTCGATGTACGTAGAATTAGCAACGATTTAAAATTTCGGTTAATTTTTACATTTTTCTTTGAAATTCATAAAAATTTCGGTTTTTCTTATATATCATCCAAATCGTCGATATACTTAGAAATAGCGTCGATTTAGAATTTTGGTTAATTTTTACATTTTTCTTGGAAATTCATTAAAATTTCAGTTTTTCTTATATATCGTCCAAATCGTCGATATACTTAGAAATAGCGTCGATTTAGAATTTTGGTTAATTTTTACATTTTTCTTGGAAATTCATTAAAATTTCAGTTTTTCTTATATACCATCCAAATTGTCGATATACGTAGAATTAGCAACGATTTAGAATTTTGGTTAATTTTTACATATTTCTTTGAAGTTCGCTAAAATTCAATTTTTCTTATATATCTATAGAAATAGCATCGTTTTCAAATTTTGGTTAATTTTAACATTTTTCTTGGAAATTCGCTAAAATTCAATTTTTCTTATATATCTAGAGAGATAGCATAGTTTTCAAGTTTTGGTTGATTTTTACATTTTTCTCTGAAATTCGCTAAAATTTCAGTTTCTCTTAGATATCATGCAAATCGTCGATATGCGTAGAAATAGCGACGAAATGTAATTTCGGTTAGTTTTTACAGTTTACTGGGAAATTCGCTAAAATTCAATTTTTCTTAAATATCTTCCAAATCATATAGATACGTAGAAATAGCATCGTTTACAAACTTTGGTTAATTTTTCATTTTTTTGGAAATTCGCTAAAATTCAATTTTTCTTATATATCTGTAGAAATAGCATCGTTTTCAAATTTTGGTTAATTTTTACATTTTTTTAGAAATTCGTTAAAATTTCAGTTTTTCTTATATATCATCCAAATCGTCGATATACGTAGAATTAGCAACGATTTAGAATTTCGGTTAATTTGTACAGTTTTCTCGGAAATTCGCTAAAATTCAATTTTTCTTAAGTATCTTCCAAATCATCTAGATACGTAGAAATAGCATCGTTTTCAAATTTTGGTTAATTTTTACATTTTTCTTGGAAATTCGCTAAAATTCAATTTTTCATACATATCTATAGAAATAGCATCGTTTTCAAATTTTGGTTAATTTTTACATTTTTCTTGGAAATTCATTAAAATTTCAGTTTTTCTTATATATCATCCAAATCGTCGATATACTTAGAAATAGCGTCGATTTAGAATTTTGGTTAATTTTTACATTTTTCTTGGAAATTCATTAAAATTTCAGTTTTTCTTATATACCATCCAAATTGTCGATATACGTAGAATTAGCAACGATTTAGAATTTTGGTTAATTTTTACATATTTCATTGAAGTTCGCTAAAATTCAATTTTTCTTATATATCTATAGAAATAGCATCATTTTCAAATTTTGGTTAATTTTAACATTTTTCTTGGAAATTCGCTAAAATTCAGTTTTTCTTATATATCTAGAGAGATAGCATACTTTTCAAGTTTTGGTTGATTTTTACATTTATCTCTGAAATTCGCTAAAATTTCAGTTTCTCTTAGATATCATGCAAATCGTCGATATGGGTAGAAATAGCGACGAAATGTAATTTCGGTTAGTTTTTACAGTTTACTGGGAAATTCGCTAAAATTCAATTTTTCTTAAATATCTTCCAAATCATATAGATACGTAGAAATAGCATCGTTTACAAACTTTGGTTAATTTTTCATTTTTTTGGAAATTCGCTAAAATTCAATTTTTCTTATATATCTGTAGAAATAGCATCGTTTTCAAATTTTGGTTAATTTTTACATTTTTTTAGAAATTCGTTAAAATTTCAGTTTTTCTTATATATCATCCAAATCGTCGATATACGTAGAATTAGCAACGATTTAGAATTTCGGTTAATTTGTACAGTTTTCTCGGAAATTCGCTAAAATTCAATTTTTCTTAAGTATCTTCCAAATCATCTAGATACGTAGAAATAGCATCGTTTTCTAATTTTGATTTTTTTACATTTTTCCTGGAAATTTGTTAAAATTTCAGTATTTCTTATATATCATCCAAATCGTCGAAATACGTAGAAATAGCAACGATTTAGAATTTCGGTTAATTTGTACAGTTTACTCGGAAATTCGCTAAAATTCAATTTTTCTCAAATATCTTCCAATACATCTAGATACGTAGAAATAGCATCGTTTACAAACTTTGGTTAATTTTTCATTTTTTTGGAAATTCGCTAAAATTCAATTTTTCATACATATCTATAGAAATAGCATCGTTTTCAAATTTTGGTTAATTTTTACATTTTTTTAGAAATTTGTTAAAATTTCAGTATTTCTTATATATCATCCAAATCGTCGATATATGTAGAAATAGCAAAGATTTAGAATTTCGGTTAATTTTTACAGTTTATTCAGTAATTCGCTAAAATTCAATTTTTCTTAAATATCGTAAAAATAAGCTAAATACGTAGAAATAGCGTCCTTTTCAAATTTTGGTTAATTTTTACATTTTTCTTGGAAATTCGCTAAAATTTCAGTTTTTCTTATATATCATCCAAATCGTCGATATACTTAGAAATAGCGTCGATTTAGAATTTTGGTTAATTTTTACATTTTTCTTTGAAATTCGCTAAAATTCAATTTTTCTTATATATCTATAGAAATAGCATCGTTTTCAAATTTTGGTTAATTTTTACATTTTTTTTGGAAATTCATTAAAATATCAGTTTTTCTTGTATATCATCCAAATCGTCGATATACGTAGAAATAGCAACGATTTATAATTTCGGTTAATTTGTACAGTTTACTCGGAAATTCGCTAAAATTCAATTTTTCTTAAATTTCTTCCAAATCAGCAAGATACGTAGAAATAGCATCGTTTTACAATTTTGGTTAATTTTTACAGTTTACTCGAAAATTCGCTACAATTCAATTTCTCTTATATATCTATAGAAATAGCATCGTTTTCAAATTTTGATTTTTTTTACATTTTTCTTGGAAATTTGTTAAAATTTCAGTATTTCTTATATATCATCCAAATCGTCGAAATACGTAGAAATAGCAACGATTTAGAATTTCGGTTAATTTGTACAGTTTACTCGGAAATTCGCTAAAATTCAATTTTTCTCAAATATCTTCCAATACATCTAGATACGTAGAAATAGCATCGTTTTCAAATTTTGGTTAATTTTACATTTTTCTTGGAAATTCTTTAAAATTTCAGCTTTTCTTATATATCATCCAATTCGGCGATATAAGTAGAAATAGCAACGATTTAAAATTTCGGTTAATTTTTACAGTTTACTCGGAAATTCGCAAAAATTCAATTTTTCTTAAATATCTTCCAAATCATTTAGATACGTAGAAATAACATCTTTTTCAAATTTTGGTTAATTTTTACATTTTTCTTTGAAATTCGCTACAATTCAATTTTTCTTATATAACTATAGAAATAGCATCGTTTTCAAATTTTGGTTAATTTTACATTTTTCTTGGAAATTTGTTAAAATTTCAGTTTTTCTTATATATCATCCAAATCGTCGATATACGTAGAATTAGCAACGATTTAGAATTTCGGTTAATTTGTACAGTTTACTCGGAAATTCGCTAAAATTCAATTTTTCTCAAATATCTTCCAATACATCTAGATACGTAGAAATAGCATCGTTTTCAAATTTTGGTTAATTTTACATTTTTCTTGGAAATTTGTTAAAATTTCAGTATTTCTTATATATCATCCAAATCGTCGAAATACGTAGAAATAGCAACGATTTAGAATTTCGGTTAATTTGTACAGTTTACTCGGAAATTCGCTAAAATTCAATTTTTCTCAAATATCTTCCAAATCATCTAGATACGTAGAAATAGCATCGTCTTCAAGTTTTGTTAATTTTTGCATTTTTCTTGGAAATTCTTTAAAATTTCAGTTTTTCTTAGATATCATCCAAATCGTCGATATACGTAGAAATGGCAACGAAATATAATTTCGGTTAATTTTTACAGTTTACTCGGAAATTCGCTAAAATTCAATTTTTCTCAAATATCTTCCAATACATCTAGATACGTAGAAATAGCATCGTTTTCAAATTTTGGTTAATTTTTACATTTTTCTTGGAAATTCTTTAAAATTTCAGCTTTTCTTATATATCATCCAAATCGTCGATATACGTAGAATTAGCATCGATTTAGCATTTCGGATAATTTGTACAGTTTACTCGGAAATTCGCTACAATTCAATTTTTCTTATATATCTATAGAAATAGCATCGTTTTCAAATTTTGATTTTTTTTACATTTTTCTTGGAAATTTGTTAAAATTTCAGTATTTCTTATATATCATCCAATTCGGCGATATAAGTAGAAATAGCAACGATTTAGAATTTCGGTTAATTTTTACAGTTTACTCGGAAATTCGCTAAAATTCAATTTTTCTTAAATATCTTCCAAATCATCTAGATACGTAGAAATAGCATCGTCTTCAAATTTTGTTAATTTTTGCATTTTTCTTGGAAATTCTTTAAAATTTCGGCTTTTCTTATATATCATCCACATTGTCGATATACGTAGAAATAGCAACGATTTAGAATTTCGGTTAATTTTTACATTTTTCTTTGAAATTCATAAAAATTTCGGTTTTTCTTATATATCATTCAAATCGTCGATATACTTGGAAATAGCGTCGATTTAGAATTTTCGTTAGTTTTTACATTTTTCTTTGAAATTCGCTAAAATTCAATTTTTCTTATATATCTATAGAAATTGCATCGTTTTCAAATTTTGGTTAATTTTTACATTTTTCTTGGAAATTCATTAAAATTTCAGTTTTTCTTTTATATCATCCAAATCGTCGATATACGTAGAATTAGCAACGATTGGAATTTCGGTTAATTTGTACAGTTTACTCGGAAACTCGCTAAAATTCAATTTTTCTCAAATATCTTCCAATACATCTAGTTACGTAGAAATAGCATCGTTTTCAAATTTTGGTTAATTTTTACATTTTTCTTTGAAATTCATAAAAATTTCGGTTTTTCTTATATATCATTCAAATCGTCGATATACGTAGAATTAGCATCGATTTAGCATTTCGGATAATTTGTACAGTTTACTCGGAAATTCGCTACAATTCAATTTTTCTTATATATCTATAGAAATAGCATCGTTTTCAAATTTTGATTTTTTTTACATTTTTCTTGGAAATTTGTTAAAATTTCAGTATTTCTTATATATCATCCAATTCGGCGATATAAGTAGAAATAGCAACGATTTAGAATTTCGGTTAATTTTTACAGTTTACTCGGAAATTCGCTAAAATTCAATTTTTCTTAAATATCTTCCAAATCATCTAGATACGTAGAAATAGCATCGTCTTCAAATTTTGTTAATTTTTGCATTTTTCTTGGAAATTCTTTAAAATTTCGGCTTTTCTTATATATCATCCACATTGTCGATATACTTGGAAATAGCGTCGATTTAGAATTTTCGTTAGTTTTTACATTTTTCTTTGAAATTCGCTAAAATTCAATTTTTCTTATATATCTATAGAAATTGCATCGTTTTCAAATTTTGGTTAATATTTACATTTTTCTTGGAAATTTGTTAAAATTTCAGTATTTCTTATATATCATCCAAATCGTGGATATACTTAGAAATAGTGTCGATTTAGAATTTTCGTTAATTTTTACATTTTTCTTAGAAATTCATTAAAATTTTAGTTTTTCTTATATATCATCCAAATCGTCGATATACTTAGAAATAGCGTCGATTTAGAATTTTGGTTAATTTTTACATTTTTCTTTGAATATCGCTAAAATTCAGTTTTTCTTATATATCTATAGAAATAGCATCGTTTTCAAATTTTGGTTAATTTTTACATTTTTCTTGGAAATTCATTTAAATATCAGTTTTTCTTGTATATCATCCAAATCGTCGATATACGTAGAAATAGCAACGATTTATAATTTCGGTTAATTTGTACAGTTTACTCGGAAATTCGCTAAAATTCAATTTTTCTTAAATATCTTCCGAATCAGCTAGATACGTAGAAATAGCGTCGTTCTCAAATTTTGGTTAATTTTAGCATTTTTCTTGGAAATTCGCTAAAATTAAATTTTTCTTATATATCTATAGAAATAGCATCGTTTTCAAATTTTGGTTAATTTTTACATTTTTCTTGGAAATTTGTTAAAATTTCAGTATTTCTTATATATCACCCAAATCGTCGATATACGTAGAAATAGCAACGATTTAGAATTTCGGTTAATTTGTACAGTTTACTCGGAAATTCGCTAAAATTCAATTTTTCTCAAATATCTTCCAATACATCTAGATACGTAGAAATAGCATCGTTTTCAAATTTTGGTTAATTTTTACATTTTTCTTGGAAATTCTTTAAAATTTCAGCTTTTCCTATATATCATCCAATTCGGCGATATAAGTAGAAATAGCAACGATTTAGAATTTCGGTTAATTTGTACAGTTTACTCGGAAATTTGCTAAAATTCAATTTTTCTTAAATATCTTCCAAATCAGCTAGATACGTAGAAATAGCATCGTTTTACAATTTTGGTTAATTTTTACAGTTTACTCGAAAATTCGCTACAATTCAATTTTTCTTAAATATCTTCCGAATCAGCTAGATACGTAGAAATAGCGTCGTTCTCAAATTTTGGTTAATTTTAACATTTTTCTTGGAAATTCGCTAAAATTAAATTTTTCTTATATATCTATAGAAATAGCATCGTTTTCAAATTTTGGTTAATTTTTACATTTTTCTTGGAAATTTGTTAAAATTTCAGTATTTCTTATATATCATCCAAATCGTCGATATACGTAGAAATAGCGACGAAATACAATTTCGGTTAATTTTTACAGTTTACTGGGAAATTCGCTAAAATTCAATTTTTCTTAAATATCTTCCAAATCATCTAGATACTTAGAAATAGCATCGTTTACAAATTTTGGTTAATTTTTACATTTTTTTGGAAATTCATTAAAATTTCAGTTTTTCATATATATCATCCAAATCGTCGGAATACGTAGAAATAGCGTCGATTTAGAGTTTTGGTTAATTTTTACATATTTCTTAGAAATTCGCTAGAATTCAATTTTTCTTATATATCTATAGAGATAGCATCGTTTTCAAATTTTGGTTAATTTTTACATTTTTCTTGGAAATTTGTTAAAATTTCAGTATTTCTTATATATCATCCAAATCGACGATATACGTAGAAATAGCAACGATTTAGAATTTCGGTTAATTTGTACAGTTTACTCGGAAATTCGCTAAAATTCAATTTTTCTCAAATATCTTCCAATACATCTAGATACGTAGAAATAGCATCGTTTTCAAATTTTGGTTAATTTTTACATTTTTCTTGGAAATTCTTTGAAATTTCAGCTTTTCTTATATATCATCCAATTCGGCGATATAAGTAGAAATAGCAGCGATTTAGAATTACGGTTATTTGTACAGTTTACTCGGAAATTCACTAAAATTCAATTTTTCTCAAATATCTTCCAATACATCTAGATACTTAGAAATTGCATCGTTTTCAAATTTTGGTTAATTTTAACATTTTTCTTGGAAATTCGCTAAAATTCAATTTTTCTTATATATCTAGAGAAATAGCATAGTTTTCAAGTTTTGGTTAATTTTTACATTTTTCTTGGAAATTCGCTAAAATTAAATTTTTCTTATATATCTATAGAAATAGCATCGTTTTCAAATTTTGGTTAATTTTTACATTTTTCTTGGAAATTCGCTAAAATTTCAGTTTTTCTTATATATCATCCAAATCGTCGATATACTTAGAAATAGCGTCGATTTAGAATTTTGGTTAATTTTTACATTTTTCTTTGAAATTCGCTAAAATTCAATTTTTCTTATATATCTATAGAAATAGCATCGTTTTCAAATTTTGGTTAATTTTTACATTTTTTTTGGAAATTCATTAAAATATCAGTTTTTCTTGTATATCATCCAAATCGTCGATATACGTAGAAATAGCAACGATTTATAATTTCGGTTAATTTGTACAGTTTACTCGGAAATTCGCTAAAATTCAATTTTTCTTAAATTTCTTCCAAATCAGCAAGATACGTAGAAATAGCATCGTTTTACAATTTTGGTTAATTTTTACAGTTTACTCGAAAATTCGCTACAATTCAATTTCTCTTATATATCTATAGAAATAGCATCGTTTTCAAATTTTGATTTTTTTTACATTTTTCTTGGAAATTTGTTAAAATTTCAGTATTTCTTATATATCATCCAAATCGTCGAAATACGTAGAAATAGCAACGATTTAGAATTTCGGTTAATTTGTACAGTTTACTCGGAAATTCGCTAAAATTCAATTTTTCTCAAATATCTTCCAATACATCTAGATACGTAGAAATAGCATCGTTTTCAAATTTTGGTTAATTTTACATTTTTCTTGGAAATTCTTTAAAATTTCAGCTTTTCTTATATATCATCCAATTCGGCGATATAAGTAGAAATAGCAACGATTTAAAATTTCGGTTAATTTTTACAGTTTACTCGGAAATTCGCAAAAATTCAATTTTTCTTAAATATCTTCCAAATCATCTAGATACGTAGAAATAACATCTTTTTCAAATTTTGGTTAATTTTTACATTTTTCTTTGAAATTCGCTACAATTCAATTTTTCTTATATAACTATAGAAATAGCATCGTTTTCAAATTTTGGTTAATTTTTACATTTTTCTTAGAAATTCGTTAAAATTTCAGTTTTTCTTATATATCATCCAAATCGTCGATATACGTAGAATTAGCAACGATTTAGCATTTCGGTTAATTTGTACAGTTTACTCGGAAATTCGCTAAAATTCAATTTTTCTTAAATATCTTCCAAATCATCTAGATTGTAGAAACAGCATCGTTTTCAAATTTTGGTTAATTTTTACATTTTTCTTGGAAATTCGCTAAAATTCAATTTCTCTTATATATCTATAGAAATGGCATAGTTTTCAAATTTTGGTTAATTTTTACATTTTTCTTTGAAATTTGCTAAAATTTCAGTTTTTCTTAGATATCATCCAAATCGTCGATATACGTAGAAATAGCAACGATTTAGAATTTCGGTTAATTTGTACAGTTTACTCGGAAATTCGCTAAAATTCAATTTTTCTTAAATATCTTCCAAATCATCTAGATACGTAGAAATAGCATCGTCTTCAAGTTTTGTTAATTTTTGCATTTTTCTTGGAAATTCTTTAAAATTTCAGTTTTTCTTAGATATCATCCAAATCGTCGATATACGTAGAAATGGCAACGAAATATAATTTCGGTTAATTTTTACAGTTTACTCGGAAATTCGCTAAAATTCAATTTTTCTCAAATATCTTCCAATACATCTAGATACGTAGAAATAGCATCGTTTTCAAATTTTTGTTAATTTTTACATTTTTCTTGGAAATTCTTTAAAATTTCAGCTTTTCTTATATATCATCCAAATCGTCGATATACGTAGAATTAGCATCGATTTAGCATTTCGGATAATTTGTACAGTTTACTCGGAAATTCGCTACAATTCAATTTTTCTTATATATCTATAGAAATAGCATCGTTTTCAAATTTTTGTTAATTTTTACATTTTTCTTTGAAATTTGCTAAAATTTCAGTTTTTCTTAGATATCATCCAAATCGTCGATATACGTAGAAATAGCAACGATTTAGAATTTCGGTTAATTTTTACAGTTTACTCGGAAATTCGCTAAAATTCAATTTTTCTTAAATATCTTCCAAATCATCTAGATACGTAGAAATAGCATCGTCTTCAAATTTTGTTAATTTTTGCATTTTTCTTGGAAATTCTTTAAAATTTCGGCTTTTCTTATATATCATCCACATTGTCGATATACGTAGAAATAGCAACGATTTAGAATTTCGGTTAATTTTTACATTTTTCTTTGAAATTCATAAAAATTTCGGTTTTTCTTATATATCATTCAAATCGTCGATATACATGGAAATAGCGTCGATTTAGAATTTTCGTTAGTTTTTACATTTTTCTTTGAAATTCGCTAAAATTCAATTTTTCTTATATATCTATAGAAATTGCATCGTTTTCAAATTTTGGTTAATTTTTACATTTTTCTTTGAAATTCATAAAAATTTCGGTTTTTCTTATATATCATTCAAATCGTCGATATACTTGGAAATAGCGTCGATTTAGAATTTTCGTTAGTTTTTACATTTTTCTTTGAAATTCGCTAAAATTCAATTTTTCTTATATATCTATAGAAATTGCATCGTTTTCAAATTTTGGTTAATATTTACATTTTTCTTGGAAATTTGTTAAAATTTCAGTATTTCTTATATATCATCCAAATCGTGGATATACTTAGAAATAGTGTCGATTTAGAATTTTCGTTAATTTTTACATTTTTCTTAGAAATTCATTAAAATTTTAGTTTTTCTTATATATCATCCAAATCGTCGATATACTTAGAAATAGCGTCGATTTAGAATTTTGGTTAATTTTTACATTTTTCTTTGAATATCGCTAAAATTCAGTTTTTCTTATATATCTATAGAAATAGCATCGTTTTCAAATTTTGGTTAATTTTTACATTTTTCTTGGAAATTCATTTAAATATCAGTTTTTCTTGTATATCATCCAAATCGTCGATATACGTAGAAATAGCAACGATTTATAATTTCGGTTAATTTGTACAGTTTACTCGGAAATTCGTTAAAATTCAATTTTTCTTAAATATCTTCCGAATCAGCTAGATACGTAGAAATAGCGTCGTTCTCAAATTTTGGTTAATTTTAACATTTTTCTTGGAAATTCGCTAAAATTAAATTTTTCTTATATATCTATAGAAATAGCATCGTTTTCAAATTTTGGTTAATTTTTACATTTTTCTTGGAAATTTGTTAAAATTTCAGTATTTCTTATATATCACCCAAATCGTCGATATACGTAGAAATAGCAACGATTTAGAATTTCGGTTAATTTGTACAGTTTACTCGGAAATTCGCTAAAATTCAATTTTTCTCAAATATCTTCCAATACATCTAGATACGTAGAAATAGCATCGTTTTCAAATTTTGGTTAATTTTTACATTTTTCTTGGAAATTCTTTAAAATTTCAGCTTTTCCTATATATCATCCAATTCGGCGATATAAGTAGAAATAGCAACGATTTAGAATTTCGGTTAATTTGTACAGTTTACTCGGAAATTTGCTAAAATTCAATTTTTCTTAAATATCTTCCAAATCAGCTAGATACGTAGAAATAGCATCGTTTTACAATTTTGGTTAATTTTTACAGTTTACTCGAAAATTCGCTACAATTCAATTTTTCTTAAATATCTTCCGAATCAGCTAGATACGTAGAAATAGCGTCGTTCTCAAATTTTGGTTAATTTTAACATTTTTCTTGGAAATTCGCTAAAATTAAATTTTTCTTATATATCTATAGAAATAGCATCGTTTTCAAATTTTGGTTAATTTTTACATTTTTCTTGGAAATTTGTTAAAATTTCAGTATTTCTTATATATCATCCAAATCGTCGATATACGTAGAAATAGCGACGAAATATAATTTCGGTTAATTTTTACAGTTTACTGGGAAATTCGCTAAAATTCAATTTTTCTTAAATATCTTCCAAATCATCTAGATACTTAGAAATAGCATCGTTTACAAATTTTGGTTAATTTTTACATTTTTTTGGAAATTCATTAAAATTTCAGTTTTTCATATATATCATCCAAATCGTCGGAATACGTAGAAATAGCGTCGATTTAGAGTTTTGGTTAATTTTTACATATTTCTTAGAAATTCGCTAGAATTCAATTTTTCTTATATATCTATAGAGATAGCATCGTTTTCAAATTTTGGTTAATTTTTACATTTTTCTTGGAAATTTGTTAAAATTTCAGTATTTCTTATATATCATCCAAATCGACGATATACGTAGAAATAGCATCGTTTTCAAATTTTGGTTAATTTTTACATTTTTCTTGGAAATTCTTTGAAATTTCAGCTTTTCTTATATATCATCCAATTCGGCGATATAAGTAGAAATAGCAGCGATTTAGAATTACGGTTATTTGTACAGTTTACTCGGAAATTCACTAAAATTCAATTTTTCTCAAATATCTTCCAATACATCTAGATACTTAGAAATTGCATCGTTTTCAAATTTTGGTTAATTTTAACATTTTTCTTGGAAATTCGCTAAAATTCAATTTTTCTTATATATCTAGAGAAATAGCATAGTTTTCAAGTTTTGGTTAATTTTTACATTTTTCTTTGAAATTCGCTAAAATTCAATTTTTCTTAAATATCTTCCAAATCAGCAAGATACGTAGAAATAGCATCGTTTTACAATTTTGGTTAATTTTTACAGTTTACTTGAAAATTCGCTACAATTCAATTTCTCTTATATATCTATAGAAATAGCATCGTTTTCAAATTTTGATTTTTTTTACATTTTTCTTGGAAATTTGTTAAAATTTCAGTATTTCTTATATATCATCCAAATCGTCGAAATACGTAGAAATAGCAACGATTTAGAATTTCGGTTAATTTGTACAGTTTACTCGGAAATTCGCTAAAATTCAATTTTTCTCAAATATCTTCCAATACATCTAGATACGTAGAAATAGCATCGTTTTCAAATTTTGGTTAATTTTTACATTTTTCTTAGAAATTCGTTAAAATTTCAGTTTTTCTTATATATCATCCAAATCGTCGATATACGTAGAATTAGCAACGATTTAGCATTTCGGTTAATTTGTACAGTTTACTCGGAAATTCGCTAAAATTCAATTTTTCTTAAATATCTTCCAAATCAGCAAGATACGTAGAAATAGCATCGTTTTACAATTTTGGTTAATTTTTACAGTTTACTTGAAAATTCGCTACAATTCAATTTCTCTTATATATCTATAGAAAGAGCATCGTTTTCAAATTTTGATTTTTTTCACATTTTTCTTGGAAATTTGTTAAAATTTCAGTATTTCTTATATATCATCCAATTCGGCGATATAAGTAGAAATAGCAACGATTTAGAATTTCGGTTAATTTTTACAGTTTACTCGGAAATTCGCTAAAATTCAATTTTTCTTAAATATCTTCCAAATCATCTAGATACGTAGAAATAGCATCGTCTTCAAATTTTGTTAATTTTTGCATTTTTCTTGGAAATTCTTTAAAATTTCAGCTTTTCTTATATATCATCCAAATCGTCGATATACGTAGAAATAGCAACGATTTAGAATTTCGGTTAATTTTTACATTTTTCTTTGAAATTCATAAAAATTTCGGTTTTTCTTATATATCATTCAAATCGTCGACATACTTGGAAATAGCGTCGATTTAGAATTTTCGTTAATTTTTACCTTTTTCTTTGATATTCGCTAAAATTCAATTTTTCTTATATATCTATAGAAATTGCATCGTTTTCAAATTTTGGTTAATTTTTACATTTTTCTTGGAAATTCATTAAAATTTCAGTTTTTCTTTTATATCATCCAAATCGTCGATATACGTAGAATTAGCAACGATTTAGAATTTCGGTTAATTTGCACAGTTTACTCGGAAACTCGCTAAAATTCAATTTTTCTCAAATATCTTCCAATACATCTAGTTACGTAGAAATAGCATCGTTTTCAAATTTTGGTTAATTTTTACATTTTTCTTGGAAATTCATTAAAATTTCAGTTTTTCTTATATACCATCCAAATTGTCGATATACGTAGAATTAGCAACGATTTAGAATTTCGGTTAATTTGTACAGTTTACTCGGAAATTCGCTAAAATTCAATTTTTCTTACATATCTTCCAAATCATCTAGATACGTAGAAATAGCATCGTTTTCAAATTTTGGTTAATTTTTACATTTTTCTTGGAAATTCATTAAAATTTCAGTTTTTCTTTTATATCATCCAAATCGTCGATATACGTAGAATTAGCAACGATTTAGAATTTCGGTTAATTTGTACAGTTTACTCGGAAACTCGCTAAAATTCAATTTTTCTCAAATATCTTCCAATACATCTAGTTACGTAGAAATAACGTCTTTTTCAAATTTTGGTTAATTTCTACATTTTTCTTTGAAATTCCCTACAATTCAATTTTTCTTATATAACTATAGAAATAGCATCTTTTTCAAATTTTGGTTAATTTTTACATTTTTCTTTGAAATTCGCTACAATTCAATTTTTCTTATATAACTATAGAAATAACATCGTTTTCAAATTTTGGTTAATTTTTACATTTTTCTTAGAAATTCGCTAAAATTCAATTTTTCTTATATATCTATAGAAATGGCATAGTTTTCAAATTTTGGTTAATTTTTACATTTTTCTTGGAAATTCATTAAAATTTCAGTTTTTCTTATATACCATCCAAATCGTCGATATACGTAGAATTAGCAATGATTTATAATTTCGGTTAATTTGTACAGTTTACTCGGAAATTCGCTAAAATTCAATTTTTCTTAAATATCATCCAAAGCAGCAAGATACGTAGAAATAGCATCGTTTTACAATTTTGGTTAATTTCTACAGTTTACTCGAAAATTCGCTACAATTCAATTTCTCTTATATATCTATAGAAATAGCATCGTTTTCAAATTTTGATTTTTTTTACATTTTTCTTGGAAATTTGTTAAAATTTCAGTATTTCTTATATATCATCCAAATCGTCGAAATACGTAGAAATAGCAACGATTTAGAATTTCGGTTAATTTGTACAGTTTACTCGGAAATTCGCTAAAATTCAATTTTTCTTAAATATCTTCCAAATCATCTAGATACGTAGAAATAACATCTTTTTCAAATTTTGGTTAATTTTTACATTTTTCTTTGAAATTCGCTACAATTCAATTTTTCTTATATAACTATAGAAATAGCATCGTTTTCAAATTTTGGTTAATTTTTACATTTTTCTTAGAAATTCGTTAAAATTTCAGTTTTTCTTATATATCATCCAAATCGTCGATATACGTAGAATTAGCAACGATTTAGCATTTCGGTTAATTTGTACAGTTTACTCGGAAATTCGCTAAAATTCAATTTTTCTTAAATATCTTCCAAATCATCTAGATTGTAGAAACAGCATCGTTTTCAAATTTTGGTTAATTTATACATTTTTCTTGGAAATTCGCTAAAATTCAATTTCTCTTATATATCTATAGAAATGGCATAGTTTTCAAATTTTGGTTAATTTTTACATTTTTCTTTGAAATTTGCTAAAATTTCAGTTTTTCTTAGATATCATCCAAATCGTCGATATACGTAGAAATAGCAACGATTTAGAATTTCGGTTAATTTGTACAGTTTACTCGGAAATTTGCTAAAATTCAATTTTTCTTAAATATCTTCCAAATCATCTAGATACGTAGAAATAGCATCGTCTTCAAGTTTTGTTAATTTTTGCATTTTTCTTGGAAATTCTTTAAAATTTCAGCTTTTCTTAGATATCATCCAAATCGTCGATATACGTAGAAATGGCAACGAAATATAATTTCGGTTAATTTTTACAGTTTACTCGGAAATTCGCTAAAATTCAATTTTTCTCAAATATCTTCCAATACATCTAGATACGTAGAAATAGCATCGTTTTCAAATTTTGGTTAATTTTTACATTTTTCTTGGAAATTCTTTAAAATTTCAGCTTTTCTTATATATCATCCAAATCGTCGATATACGTAGAATTAGCATCGATTTAGCATTTCGGATAATTTGTACAGTTTACTCGGAAATTCGCTACAATTCAATTTTTCTTATATATCTATAGAAAGAGCATCGTTTTCAAATTTTGATTTTTTTCACATTTTTCTTGGAAATTTATAAATTTCAGTATTTCTTATATAACATCCAATTCGGCGATATAAGTAGAAATAGCAACGATTTAGAATTTCGGTTAATTTTTACAGTTTACTCGGAAATTCGCTAAAATTCAATTTTTCTTAAATATCTTCCAAATCATCTAGATACGTAGAAATAGCATCGTCTTCAAATTTTGTTAATTTTTGCATTTTTCTTGGAAATTCTTTAAAATTTCAGCTTTTCTTATATATCATCCAAATCGTCGATATACGTAGAAATAGCAACGATTTAGAATTTCGGTTAATTTTTACATTTTTCTTTGAAATTCATAAAAATTTCGGTTTTTCTTATATATCATTCAAATCGTCGATATACTTGGAAATAGCGTCGATTTAGAATTTTCGTTAATTTTTACCTTTTTCTTTGAAATTCGCTAAAATTCAATTTTTCTTATATATCTATAGAAATTGCATCGTTTTCAAATTTTGGTTAATTTTTACATTTTTCTTGGAAATTCATTAAAATTTCAGTTTTTCTTTTATATCATCCAAATCGTCGATATACGTAGAATTAGCAACGATTTAGAATTTCGGTTAATTTGCACAGTTTACTCGGAAACTCGCTAAAATTCAATTTTTCTCAAATATCTTCCAATACATCTAGTTACGTAGAAATAGCATCGTTTTCAAATTTTGGTTAATTTTTACATTTTTCTTGGAAATTCATTAAAATTTCAGTTTTTCTTTTATATCATCCAAATCGTCGATATACGTAGAATTAGCAACGATTTAGAATTTCGGTTAATTTGTACAGTTTACTCGGAAACTCGCTAAAATTCAATTTTTCTCAAATATCTTCCAATACATCTAGTTACGTAGAAATAACATCTTTTTCAAATTTTGGTTAATTTTTACATTTTTCTTTGAAATTCGCTACAATTCAATTTTTCTTATATAACTATAGAAATAGCATCTTTTTCAAATTTTGGTTAATTTTTACATTTTTCTTTGAAATTCGCTACAATTCAATTTTTCTTATATAACTATAGAAATAGCATCGTTTTCAAATTTTGGTTAATTTTTACATTTTTCTTAGAAATTCGCTAAAATTCAATTTTTCTTATATATCTATAGAAATGGCATAGTTTTCAAATTTTGGTTAATTTTTACATTTTTCTTGGAAATTCATTAAAATTTCAGTTTTTCTTATATACCATCCAAATCGTCGATATACGTAGAATTAGCAATGATTTATAATTTCGGTTAATTTGTACAGTTTACTCGGAAATTCGCTAAAATTCAATTTTTCTTAAATATCATCCAAAGCAGCAAGATACGTAGAAATAGCATCGTTTTACAATTTTGGTTAATTTTTACAGTTTACTCGAAAATTCGCTACAATTCAATTTCTCTTATATATCTATAGAAATAGCATCGTTTTCAAATTTTGATTTTTTTTATATTTTTCTTGGAAATTTGTTAAAATTTCAGTATTTCTTATATATCATCCAAATCGTCGAAATACGTAGAAATAGCAACGATTTAGAATTTCGGTTAATTTGTACAGTTTACTCGGAAATTCGCTAAAATTCAATTTTTCTTAAATATCTTCCAAATCATCTAGATACGTAGAAATAACATCTTTTTCAAATTTTGGTTAATTTTTACATTTTTCTTTGAAATTCGCTACAATTCAATTTTTCTTATATAACTATAGAAATAGCATCGTTTTCAAATTTTGGTTAATTTTTACATTTTTCTTAGAAATTCGTTAAAATTTCAGTTTTTCTTATATATCATCCAAATCGTCGATATACGTAGAATTAGCAACGATTTAGCATTTCGGTTAATTTGTACAGTTTACTCGGAAATTCGCTAAAATTCAATTTTTCTTAAATATCTTCCAAATCATCCAGATTGTAGAAACAGCATCGTTTTCAAATTTTGGTTAATTTATACATTTTTCTTGGAAATTCGCTAAAATTCAATTTCTCTTATATATCTATAGAAATGGCATAGTTTTCAAATTTTGGTTAATTTTTACATTTTTCTTTGAAATTTGCTAAAATTTCAGTTTTTCTTAGATATCATCCAAATCGTCGATATACGTAGAAATAGCAACGATTTAGAATTTCGGTTAATTTGTACAGTTTACTCGGAAATTCGCTAAAATTCAATTTTTCTTAAATATCTTCCAAATCATCTAGATACGTAGAAATAGCATGGTCTTCAAATTTTGTTAATTTTTGCATTTTTCTTGGAAATTCTTTAAAATTTCAGCTTTTCTTACATATCATCCAAATCGTCGATATACGTAGAAATAGCAACGATTTAGAATTTCGGTTAATTTTTACATTTTTCTTTGAAATTCATAAAAATTTCGGTTTTTCTTATATATCATTCAAATCGTCGATATACTTGGAAATAGCGTCGATTTAGAATTTTCGTTAATTTTTACCTTTTTCTTTGAAATTCGCTAAAATTCAATTTTTCTTATATATCTATAGAAATTGCATCGTTTTCAAATTTTGGTTAATTTTTACATTTTTCTTGGAAATTCATTAAAATTTCAGTTTTTCTTTTATATCATCCAAATCGTCGATATACGTAGAATTAGCAACGATTTAGAATTTCGGTTAATTTGCACAGTTTACTCGGAAACTCGCTAAAATTCAATTTTTCTCAAATATCTTCCAATACATCTAGTTACGTAGAAATAGCATCGTTTTCAAATTTTGGTTAATTTTTACATTTTTCTTGGAAATTCATTAAAATTTCAGTTTTTCTTATATACCATCCAAATTGTCGATATACGTAGAATTAGCAACGATTTAGAATTTCGGTTAATTTGTACAGTTTACTCGGAAATTCGCTAAAATTCAATTTTTCTTACATATCTTCCAAATCATCTATATACGTAGAAATAGCATCGTTTTCAAATTTTGGTTAATTTTTACATTTTTCTTGGAAATTCATTAAAATTTCAGTTTTTCTTTTATATCATCCAAATCGTCGATATACGTAGAATTAGCAACGATTTAGAATTTCGGTTAATTTGTACAGTTTACTCGGAAACTCGCTAAAATTCAATTTTTCTCAAATATCTTCCAATACATCTAGTTACGTAGAAATAACATCTTTTTCAAATTTTGGTTAATTTTTACATTTTTCTTTGAAATTCGCTACAATTCAATTTTTCTTATATAACTATAGAAATAGCATCTTTTTCAAATTTTGGTTAATTTTTACATTTTTCTTTGAAATTCGCTACAATTCAATTTTTCTTATATAACTATAGAAATAGCATCGTTTTCAAATTTTGGTTAATTTTTACATTTTTCTTAGAAATTCGCTAAAATTCAATTTTTCTTATATATCTATAGAAATGGCATAGTTTTCAAATTTTGGTTAATTTTTACATTTTTCTTGGAAATTCATTAAAATTTCAGTTTTTCTTATATACCATCCAAATCGTCGATATACGTAGAATTAGCAATGATTTATAATTTCGGTTAATTTGTACAGTTTACTCGGAAATTCGCTAAAATTCAATTTTTCTTAAATATCATCCAAAGCAGCAAGATACGTAGAAATAGCATCGTTTTACAATTTTGGTTAATTTTTACAGTTTACTCGAAAATTCGCTACAATTCAATTTCTCTTATATATCTATAGAAATAGCATCGTTTTCAAATTTTGATTTTTTTTACATTTTTCTTGGAAATTTGTTAAAATTTCAGTATTTCTTATATATCATCCAAATCGTCGAAATACGTAGAAATAGCAATGATTTAGAATTTCGGTTAATTTGTACAGTTTACTCGGAAATTCGCTAAAATTCAATTTTTCTTAAATATCTTCCAAATCATCTAGATACGTAGAAATAACATCTTTTTCAAATTTTGGTTAATTTTTACATTTTTCTTTGAAATTCGCTACAATTCAATTTTTCTTATATAACTATAGAAATAGCATCGTTTTCAAATTTTGGTTAATTTTTACATTTTTCTTAGAAATTCGTTAAAATTTCAGTTTTTCTTATATATCATCCAAATCGTCGATATACGTAGAATTAGCAACGATTTAGCATTTCGGTTAATTTGTACAGTTTACTCGGAAATTCGCTAAAATTCAATTTTTCTTAAATATCTTCCAAATCATCTAGATTGTAGAAACAGCATCGTTTTCAAATTTTGGTTAATTTATACATTTTTCTTGGAAATTCGCTAAAATTCAATTTCTCTTATATATCTATAGAAATGGCATAGTTTTCAAATTTTGGTTAATTTTTACATTTTTCTTTGAAATTTGCTAAAATTTCAGTTTTTCCTAGATATCATCCAAATCGTCGCTATACGTAGAAATAGCAACGATTTAGAATTTCGGTTAATTTGTACAGTTTACTCGGAAATTCGCTAAAATTCAATTTTTCTTAAATATCTTCCAAATCATCTAGATACGTAGAAATAGCATCGTCTTCAAGTTTTGTTAATTTTTGCATTTTTCTTGGAAATTCTTTAAAATTTCAGTTTTTCTTAGATATCATCCAAATCGTCGATATACGTAGAAATGGCAACGAAATATAATTTCGGTTAATTTTTACAGTTTACTCCGAAATTCGCTAAAATTCAATTTTTCTCAAATATCTTCCAATACATCTAGATACGTAGAAATAGCATCGTTTTCAAATTTTGGTTAATTTTTACATTTTTCTTGGAAATTCTTTAAAATTTCAGCTTTTCTTATATATCATCCAAATCGTCGATATACGTAGAATTAGCATCGATTTAGCATTTCGGATAATTTGTACAGTTTACTCGGAAATTCGCTACAATTCAATTTTTCTTATATATCTATAGAAATAGCATCGTTTTCAAATTTTGATTTTTTTTACATTTTTCTTGGAAATTTGTTAAAATTTCAGTATTTCTTATATATCATCCAATTCGGCGATATAAGTAGAAATAGCAACGATTTAGAATTTCGGTTAATTTTTACAGTTTACTCGGAAATTTGCTAAAATTCAATTTTTCTTAAATATCTTCCAAATCATCTAGATACGTAGAAATAGCATCGTCTTCAAATTTTGTTAATTTTTGCATTTTTCTTGGAAATTCTTTAAAATTTCAGCTTTTCTTATATATCATCCAAATCGTCGATATACGTAGAAATAGCAACGATTTAGAATTTCGGTTAATTTTTACATTTTTCTTTGAAATTCATAAAAATTTCAGTTTTTCTTATATATCATTCAAATCGTCGATATACTTGGAAATAGCGTCGATTTAGAATTTTCGTTAATTTTTACATTTTTCTTTGAAATTCGCTAAAATTCAATTTTTCTTATATATCTATAGAAATTGCATCGTTTTCAAGTTTTGGTTAATTTTTACATTTTTCTTGGAAATTCATTAAAATTTCAGTTTTTCTTTTATATCATCCAAATCGTCGATATACGTAGAATTAGCAACGATTTAGAATTTCGGTTAATTTGTACAGTTTACTCGGAAACTCGCTAAAATTCAATTTTTCTCAAATATCTTCCAATGCATCTAGTTACGTAGAAATAGCATCGTTTTCAAATTTTGGTTAATTTTTACATTTTTCTTGGAAATTCATTAAAATTTCAGTTTTTCTTATATACCATCCAAATTGTCGATATACGTAGAATTAGCAACGATTTAGAATTTCGGTTAATTTGTACAGTTTACTCGGAAATTCGCTAAAATTCAATTTTTCTTAAATATCTTCCAAATCATCTAGATACGTAGAAATAGCATCGTTTTCAAATTTTGGTTAATTTTTACATTTTTCTTGGAAATTCGCTAAAATTCAATTTTTCATACATATCCATAGAAATAGCATCGTTCTCAAATTTTGGTTAATTTTTACATTTTTTTAGAAATTCGTTAAAATTTCAGTTTTTCTTATATATCATCCAAATCGTCGATATACGTAGAATTAGCAACGATTTAGAATTTTGGTTAATTTTTACATTTTTCTTTGAAATTCGCTAAAATTCGATTTTTCTTATATATCTATACAATTGGCATAGTTTTCAAATTTTGGTTAATTTTTACATTTTTCTTTGAAATTTGCTAAAATTTCAGTTTTTCTTAGATATCATCCAAATCGTCGATATACGTAGAAATGGCAACGAAATATAATCTCGGTTAATTTTTACAGTTTACTCGGAAATTCGCTAAAATTCAGTTTTTCTCAAATATCTTCCAATACATCTAGATACGTAGAAATAGCATCGTTTTCAAATTTTGGTTAATTTTTACATTTTTCTTGGAAATTCGCTAAAATTCAATTTTTCATACATATCCATAGAAATAGCATCGTTCTCAAATTTTGGTTAATTTTTACATTTTTTTAGAAATTCGTTAAAATTTCAGCTTTTCTTATATATCATCCAAATCGTCGATATACGTAGAATTAGCATCGATTTAGCATTTCGGATAATTTGTACAGTTTACACGGAAATTCGCTACAATTCAATTTTTCTTATATATCTATAGAAATAGCATCGTTTTCAAATTTTGATTTTTTTTACATTTTTCTTGGAAATTCATTAAAATTTCAGTTTTTCTTATATACCATCCAAATTGTCGATATAAGTAGAAATAGCAACGATTTAGAATTTCGGTTAATTTTTACAGTTTACTCGGAAATTCGCTAAAATTCAATTTTTCTTAAATATCTTCCAAATCATCTAGATACGTAGAAATAGCATCGTCTTCAAATTTTGTTAATTTTTGCATTTTTCTTGGAAATTCTTTAAAATTTCAGCTTTTCTTATATATCATCCAAATCGTCGATATACGTAGAAATAGCAACGATTTAGAATTTCGGTTAATTTTTACATTTTTCTTTGAAATTCATAAAAATTTCAGTTTTTCTTATATATCATTCAAATCGTCGATATACTTGGAAATAGCGTCGATTTAGAATTTTCGTTAATTTTTACATTTTTCTTTGAAATTCGCTAAAATTCAATTTTTCTTATATATCTATAGAAATTGCATCGTTTTCAAATTTTGGTTAATTTTTACATTTTTCTTGGAAATTCATTAAAATTTCAGTTTTTCTTTTATATCATCCAAATCGTCGATATACGTAGAATTAGCAACGATTTAGAATTTCGGTTAATTTGTACAGTTTACTCGGAATCTCGCTAAAATTCAATTTTTCTCAAATATCTTCCAATACATCTAGTTACGTAGAAATAGCATCGTTTTCAAATTTTGGTTAATTTTTACATTTTTCTTGGAAATTCATTAAAATTTCAGTTTTTCTTATATACCATCCAAATTGTCGATATACGTAGAATTAGCAACGATTTAGAATTTCGGTTAATTTGTACAGTTTACTCGGAAATTCGCTAAAATTCAATTTTTCTTAAATATCTTCCAAATCATCTAGATACGTAGAAATAGCATCGTTTTCAAATTTTGGTTAATTTTTACATTTTTCTTATAAATTCGCTAAAATTCAATTTTTCTTAAATATCTTCCAAATCATCTAGATACGTAGAAATAGCATCGTTCTCAAATTTTGGTTAATTTCTACATTTTTTTAGAAATTCGTTAAAATTTCAGTTTTTCTTATATATCATCCAAATCGTCGATATACGTAGAATTAGCAACGATTTAGAATTTCGGTTAATTTGTACAGTTTACTCGGAAATTCGCTAAAATTCAATTTTTCTTAAATATCTTAAAAATAAGCTAAATACGTAGAAATAGCATCGTCTTCAAATTTTGGTTAATTTTTACATTTTTCTTGGAAATTCGCTAAAATTCAATTTTTCTTACATATCTATAGAAATAGCATCGTTTTCTAATTTTGGTTAATTTTTACATTTTTCTTTGAAATTTGCTAAAATTTCAGTTTTTCTTAGATATCATCCAAATCGTCGATATACTTAGAAATAGCGTCGATTTAGAATTTTGGTTAATTTTTACATTTTTCTTTGAAATTCGCTAAAATTCGATTTTTCTTATATATCTATAGAAATGGCATAGTTTTCAAATTTTGGTTAATTTTTACATTTTTCTTTGAAATTTGCTAAAATTTCAGTTTTTCTTAGATATCATCCAAATCGTCGATATACGTAGAAATAGCAACGATTTAGAATTTCGGTTAATTTGTACAGTTTACTCGGAAATTCGCTAAAATTCAATTTTTCTTAAATATCTTCCAAATCATCTAGATACGTAGAAATAGCATCGTCTTCAAATTTTGTTAATTTTTACATTTTTTTAGAGATTCGTTAAAATTTCAGTTTTTCTTAGATATCATCCAAATCGTCGATATACGTAGAAATGGCAACGTAATATAATCTCGGTTAATTTTTACAGTTTACTCGGAAATTCGCTAAAATTCAGTTTTTCTCAAATATCTTCCAATACATCTAGATACGTAGAAATAGCATCGTTTTCAAATTTTGGTTAATTTTTACATTTTTCTTGGAAATTCTTTAAAATTTCAGCTTTTCTTATATATCATCCAATTCGGCGATATAAGTAGAAATAGCAACGATTTAGAATTTCGGTTAATTTGTACAATTTACTCGGAAATTCGCTAAAATTCAATTTTTCTTAAATATCTTCCTAATCAGCTAGATACGTAGAAATAGCGTCGTTCTCAAATTTTGGTTAATTTTAACATTTTTCTTGAAAATTCGCTAAAATTAAATTTTTCTTATATATCTATAGAAATAGCATCGTTTTCAAATTTTGGTTAATTTTTACATTTTTCTTGGAAATTTGTTAAAATTTCTGTATTTCTTATATATCACCCAAATCGTCGATATACGTAGAAATAGCAACGATTTAGAATTTCGGTTAATTTGTACAGTTTACTCGGGAATTCGCTAAAATTCAATTTTTCTTAAATATCTTCCGAATCAGCTAGATACGTAGAAATAGCGTCGTTCTCAAATTTTGGTTAATTTTAACATTTTTCTTGGAAATTCGCTAAAATTAAATTTTTCTTACATATCTATAGAAATAGCATCGTTTTCAAATTTTGGTTAATTTTTACATTTTTCTTGGAAATTTGTTAAAATTTCAGTATTTCTTATATATCATCCAAATCGTGGATATACTTAGAAATAGTGTCGATTTAGAATTTTCGTTAATTTTTACATTTTTCTTAGAAATTCATTAAAATTTTAGTTTTTCTTATATATCATCCAAATCGTCGATATACTTAGAAATAGCGTCGATTTAGAATTTTGGTTAATTTTTACATTTTTCTTTGAAAATCGCTAAAATTCAATTTTTCTTATATATCTATAGAAATAGCATCGTTTTCAAATTTTGGTTAATTTTGACATTTTTCTTGGAATTTCATTAAAATATCAGTTTTTCTTGTATATCATCCAAATCGTCGATATACGTAGAAATAGCAATGATTTATAATTTCGGTTAATTTGTACAGTTTACTCGGAAATTCGCTAAAATTCAATTTTTCTTAAATATCTTCCGAATCAGCTAGATAAGTAGAAGTAACAACGATTTAGAATTTCGGTTAATTTTTACAGTTTACTCAGTAATTCGCTAAAATTCAATTTTTCTTAAATATCTTCCAAATAAGCTAGATATGTAGAAATAGCGTCTTTTTCAAATTTCGGTTAATTTTTAAATTTTTCTTTGAAATTCGCTATAATTTAATTTTTCATATATATCTGTAGAAATAGCATCGTTTTCAAATTTTGGTTAATTTTTACATTTTTTTAGAGATTCGTTAAAATTTCAGTTTTTCTTAGATATCATCCAAATCGTCGATATACGTAGAAATGGCAACGAAATATAATCTCGGTTAATTTTTACAGTTTACTCGGAAATTCGCTAAAATTCAGTTTTTCTCAAATATCTTCCAATACATCTAGATACGTAGAAATGGCATCGTTTTCAAATTTTGGTTAATTTTTACATTTTTCTTGGAAATTTGTTAAAATTTCAGTATTTCTTATATATCATCCAAATCGTGGATATACTTAGAAATAGTGTCGATTTAGAATTTTCGTTAATTTTTACATTTTTCTTAGAAATTCCTTAAAATTTTAGTTTTTCTTATATATCATCCAAATCGTCGATATACTTAGAAATAGCGTCGATTTAGAATTTTGGTTAATTTTTACATTTTTCTTTGAAAATCGCTAAAATTCAATTTTTCTTATATATCTATAGAAATAGCATCGTTTTCAAATTTTGGTTAATTTTTACATTTTTCTTGGAAATTCACTAAAATATCAGTTTTTCTTGTATATCATCCAAATCGTCGATATACGTAGAAATAGCAATGATTTATAATTTCGGTTAATTTGTACACTTTACTCGAAAATTCGCTAAAATTCAATTTTTCTTAAATATCTTCCGAATCAGCTAGATACGTAGAAATAGCATCGTCTTCAAATTTTGTTAATTTTTACATTTTTTTAGAGATTCGTTAAAATTTCAGTTTTTCTTAGATATCATCCAAATCGTCGATATACGTAGAAATGGCAACGTAATATAATCTCGGTTAATTTTTACAGTTTACTCGGGAATTCGCTAAAATTCAGTTTTTCTCAAATATCTTCCAATACATCTAGATACGTAGAAATAGCATCGTTTTCAAATTTTGGTTAATTTTTACATTTTTCTTGGAAATTCTTTAAAATTTCAGCTTTTCTTATATATCATCCAATTCGGTGATATAAGTAGAAATAGCAACGATTTAGAATTTCGGTTAATTTGTACAGTTTACTCGGAAATTCGCTAAAATTCAATTTTTCTTAAATATCTTCCTAATCAGCTAGATACGTAGAAATAGCGTCGTTCTCAAATTTTGGTTAATTTTAACATTTTTCTTGGAAATTCGCTAAAATTAAATTTTTCTTATATATCTATAGAAATAGCATCGTTTTCAAATTTTGGTTAATTTTTACATTTTTCTTGGAAATTTGTTAAAATATCTGTATTTCTTATATATCACCCAAATCGTCGATATACGTAGAAATAGCAACGATTTAGAATTTCGGTTAATTTGTACAGTTTACTCGGGAATTCGCTAAAATTCAATTTTTCTTAAATATCTTCCGAATCAGCTAGGTACGCAGAAATAGCGTCGTTCTCAAATTTTGGTTAATTTTAACATTTTTCTTGGAAATTCGCTAAAATTAAATTTTTCTTATATATCTATAGAAATAGCATCGTTTTCAAATTTTGGTTAATTTTTACATTTTTCTTGGAAATTCGCTAAAATTAAATTTTTCTTATATATCTATAGAAATAGCATCGTTTTCAAATTTTGGTTAATTTTTACATTTTTCTTGGAAATTTGTTAAAATTTCAGTATTTCTTATATATCTTCCAAATCGTGGATATACTTAGAAATAGTGTCGATTTAGAATTTTCGTTAATTTTTACATTTTTCTTAGAAATTCATTAAAATTTTAGTTTTTCTTATATATTATCCAAATCGTCGATATACTTAGAAACAGCGTCGATTTAGAATTTTGGTTAATTTTTACATTTTTTTTTGAAAAGCGCTAAAATTCAATTTTTCTTATATATCTATAGAAATAGCATCGTTTTCAAATTTTGGTTAATTTCTACATTTTTCTTGGAAATTCACTAAAATATCAGTTTTTCTTGTATATCATCCAAATCGTCGATATACGTAGAAATAGCAATGATTTATAATTTCGGTTAATTTGTACAGTTTACTCGGAAATTCGCTAAAATTCAATTTTTCTTAAATATCTTCCGAATCAGCTAGATACGTAGAAATAACAACGATTTAGAATTTCGGTTAATTTTTACAGTTTACTCAGTAATTCGCTAAAATTCAATTTTTCTTAAATATCTTCCAAACAAGCTAGATATGTAGAAATAGCGTCTTTTTCAAATTTTGGTAAATTTTTACATTTTTCTTTGAAATTCGCTACAATTTAATTTTTCTTATATATCTGTTGAAATAGCATCGTTTTCAAATTTTGGTTAATTTTTACATTTTTTTAGAGATTCGTTAAAATTTCAGTTTTTCTTAGATATCATCCAAATCGTCGATATACGTAGAAATGGCAACGAAATATAATCTCGGTTAATTTTTACAGTTTACTCGGAAATTCGCTAAAATTCAGTTTTTCTCAAATATCTTCCAATACATCTAGATACGTAGAAATGGCATCGTTTTCAAATTTTGGTTAATTTTTACATTTTTCTTGGAAATTTGTTAAAATTTCAGTATTTCTTATATATCATCCAAATCGTGGATATACTTAGAAATAGTGTCGATTTAGAATTTTCGTTAATTTTTACATTTTTCTTAGAAATTCCTTAAAATTTTAGTTTTTCTTATATATCATCCAAATCGTCGATATACTTAGAAATAGCGTCGATTTAGAATTTTGGTTAATTTTTACATTTTTCTTTGAAAATCGCTAAAATTCAATTTTTCTTATATATCTATAGAAATAGCATCGTTTTCAAATTTTGGTTAATTTTTACATTTTTCTTGGAAATTCACTAAAATATCAGTTTTTCTTGTATATCATCCAAATCGTCGATATACGTAGAAATAGCAATGATTTATAATTTCGGTTAATTTGTACAGTTTACTCGGAAATTCGCTAAAATTCAATTTTTCTTAAGTATCTTCCGAATCAGCTAGATACGTAGAAATAGCATCGTTTTACAATTTTGGTTAATTTTTGCAGTTTACTCGAAAATTCGCTACAATTCAATTTTTCTTATATATCTATAGAAATAGCATCGTTTTGAAATTTTGATTTTTATTACATTTTTCTTGGAAATTTGTTAAATTTTCAGTATTTCTTATATATCATCCAAATCGTCGATATACGTAGAAATAGCGACGAAATATAATTTCGGTTAATTTTTACAGTTTACTGGGAAATTCGCTAAAATTCAATTTTTCTTAAATATCTTCCAAATCATCTAGATACCTAGAAATAGCATCGTTTACAAATTTTGGTTAATTTTTACATTTTTTTGGAAATTCATTAAAATTTCAGTTTTTCTTATATATCATCCAAATCGTCGATATACTTAGAAATAGCGTCGATTTAGAATTTTGGTTAATTTTTACATTTTTCTTTGAAATTCGCTAAAATTCAATTTTTCTTATATATCTATAGAAATAGCATCGTTTTCAAATTTTGGCGAATTTTTACATTTTTTTGGAAATTCATTAAAATTTCAGTTTTTCTTATATATCATCCAAATCGTCGATATACTTAGAAATAGCGTCGAATTAGAATTTTGGTTAATTTTGACATTTTTCTTGGAAATTCGCTAAAATTCAATTTTTCTTATATATCTAGAGAAATAGCATAGTTTTCAAGATTTGGTTAATTTTTACATTTTTCTTTGAAATTCGCTAAAATTTCAGTTTTTCTTAGATATCATCCAAATCGTCGATATACGTAGAAATAGCGACGAAATATAATTTCGGTTAATTTTTACAGTTTACTCGGAAATTCGCTAAAATTCAATTTTTCTCAAATATCTTCCAAATCATCTAGATACGTACAAATAGCATCGTTTTCAAATTTTGTAAATTTTTACATTTTTCTTGGGAATTCTTTAAAATTTCAGCTTTTCTTATATATCGTCCAAATCGTCGATATAAGTAGAAATAGCAAAGATTTAGAATTTCGGTTAATTTTTACAGTTTACTCAGTAATTCGCTAAAATTCAATTTTTCTTAAATATCTTAAAAATAAGCTAAATACGTAGAAATAGCATCGTCTTCAAATTTTGGTTAATTTTTACATTTTTCCTGGAAATTCGCTAAAATTCAATTTTTCTTACATATCTATAGAAATAGCATCGTTTTCTAATTTTGATTTTTTTATATTTTTCTTGGAAATTTGTTAAAATTTGTTAAAATTATATATCATTCAAATCGTCGATATACTTAGAAATAGCGTCGATTTAGAATTTTGGTTAATTTTTACATTTTTCTTTGAAATTCGCTAAAATTCGATTTTTCTTATATATCTATAGAAATAGCATCGCTTTCAAATTTTGGTTAATTTTTACATTTTTCTTGGAAATTCATTAAAATTTCAGTTTTTCTTGTATATCATCCAAATCGTCGATATACGTAGAAATAGCAACGATTTAGAATTTCGGTTAATTTGTACAGTTTACTCGGAAATTCGCTAAAATTCAATTTTTCTTAAATATCTTCCAAATCAGCTAGATACGTAGAAATAGCATCGTTCTCAAATTTTGGTTAATTTTAACATTTTTCTTGGAAATTCGCTAAAATTCAATTTTTCTTATATATCTATAGAAATTGCATCGTTTTCATTTTGGTAAATTTTTACATTTCTCTTGGAAATTCATTAAAATTTCAGTTTTTCTTTTATATCATCCAAATCGTCGATATACTTAGAAATAGCATCGTTTTCAAATTTTGGTTAATTTTTACATTTTTCTTGGAAATTCATTAAAATTTCAGTTTTTCTTGTATATCATCCAAATCGTCGATATACGTAGAAATAGCAACGATTTAGAATTTCGGTTAATTTGTACAGTTTACTCGGGAATTCGCTAAAATTCAATTTTTCCTAAATATCTTCCAAATCAGCTAGATGCGTAGAAATAGCATCGTTCTCAAATTTTGGTTAATTTTAACATTTTTCTTGGAAATTCGCTAAAATTCAATTTTTCTTATATATCTATAGAAATAGCATCGTTTTCAAATTTTGGTTAATTTTTACATTTTTCTTGGAAATTCATTAAAATTTCAGTTTTTCTTGTATATCAACCATATCGTCGATATAAGTAGAAATAGCAAAGATTTAGAATTTCGGTTAATTTTTACAGTTAACTCAGTAATTCGCTAAAATTCAATTTTTCTTAAATATCTTAAAAATAAGCTAAATACGTAGAAATAGCATCGTCTTCAAATTTTGGTTAATTTTTACATTTTTCTTGGAAATTCGCTAAAATTCAATTTTTCTTACATATCTATAGAAATAGCATCGTTTTCTAATTTTGATTTTTTTATATTTTTCTTGGAAATTTGTTAAAATTTCAGTATTTCTTATATATCATTCAAATCGTCGATATATTTAGAAATAGCGTCGATTTAGAATTTTGGTTAATTTTTACATTTTTCTTTGAAATTCGCTAAAATTCGATTTTTCTTATATATCTATAGAAATAGCATCGTTTTCAAATTTTGGTTAATTTTTACATTTTTCTTGGAAATTCATTAAAATTTCAGTTTTTCTTGTATATCATCCAAATCGTCGATATACGTAGAAATAGCAACGATTTAGAATTTCGGTTAATTTGTACAGTTTACTCGGAAATTCGCTAAAATTCAATTTTTCTTAAATATCTTCCAAATCAGCTAGATACGTAGAAATAGCATCGTTCTCAAATTTTGGTTAATTTTAACATTTTTCTTGGAAATTCGCTAAAATTCAATTTTTCTTCTATATCTATAGAAATTGCATCGTTTTCATTTTGGTAAATTTTTACATTTCTCCTGGAAATTCATTAAAATTTCAGTTTTTCTTTTATATCATCCAAATCGTCGATATACTTAGAAATAGCATCGTTTTCAAATTTTGGTTAATTTTTACATTTTTCTTGGAAATTCATTAAAATTTCAGTTTTTCTTGTATATAGTCCAAATCGTCGATATACGTAGAAATAGCAACGATTTAGAATTTCGGTTAATTTGTACAGTTTACTCGGAAATTCGCTAAAATTCAATTTTTCTTAAATATCTTCCGAATCAGCTAGATACGTAGAAATAACAACGATTTAGAATTTCGGTTAATTTTTACAGTTTACTCAGTAATTCGCTAAAATTCAATTTTTCTTAAATATCTTCCAAATAAGCTAGATATGTAGAAATAGCGTCTTTTTCAAATTTTGGAAAATTTTTTCATTTTTCTTTGAAATTCGCTACAATTTAATTTTTCTTATATATCTGTTGAAATAGCATCGTTTTCAAATTTTGGTTAATTTTTACATTTTTCTTGGAAATTTGTTAAAATTTCAGTATTTCTTATATATCATCCAAATCGTGGATATACTTAGAAATAGTGTCGATTTAGAATTTTCGTTAATTTTTACATTTTTCTTGGAAATTCATTAAAATTTTAGTTTTTCTTATATATCATCTCGTCGATATACTTAGAAATAGCGTCGATTTAGAATTTTGGTTAATTTTTACATTTTTCTTTGAAAATCGCTAAAATTCAATTTTTCTTATATATCTATAGAAATAGCATCGTTTTCAAATTTTGGTTAATTTTTACATTTTTCTTGGAAATTCATTAAAATTTCAGTTTTTCTTGTATATCATCCAAATCGTCGATATACGTAGAAATAGCAACGATTTAGAATTTCGGTTAATTTGTACAGTTTACTCGGAAATTCGCTAAAATTCAATTTTTCTTAAATATCTTCCGAATCAGCTAGATACGTAGAAATAACAACGATTTAGAATTTCGGTTAATTTTTACAGTTTACTCAGTAATTCGCTAAAATTCAATTTTTCTTAAATATCTTCCAAATAAGCTAGATACGTAGAAATAGCGTCGTTCTCAAATTTTGGTTAATTTTAACATTTTTCTTGGAAATTCGCTAAAATTAAATTTTTCTTATATATCTATAGAAATAGCATCGTTTTTAAATTTTGGTTAATTTTTACATTTTTCTTGGAAATTTGTTAAAATTTCAGTATTTCTTGTATATCATCCAAATCGTGGATATACTTAGAAATAGTGTCGATTTAGAATTTTCGTTAATTTTTACATTTTTCTTAGAAATTCATTAAAATTTTAGTTTTTCTTATATATCATCCAAATCGTCGATATACTTAGAAATAGCGTCGATTTAGAATTTTGGTTAATTTTTACATTTTTCTTTGAAAATCGCTAAAATTCAATTTTTCTTATATATCTATAGAAATAGCATCGTTTTCAAATTTTGGTTAATTTTTACATTTTTCTTGGAAATTCACTAAAATATCAGTTTTTCTTGTATATCATCCAAATCTTCGATATACGTAGAAATAGCAATGATTTATAATTTCGGTTAATTTGTACAGTTTACTCGGAAATTCGCTAAAATTCAATTTTTCTTAAATATCTTCCGAATCAGCTAGATACGTAGAAATAACAACGATTTAGAATTTCGGTTAATTTTTACAGTTTACTCAGTAATTCGCTAAAATTCAATTTTTCTTAAATATCTTCCAAATAAGCTAGATATGTAGAAATAGCGTCTTTTTCAAATTTTGGTAAATTTTTACATTTTTCTTTGAAATTCGCTACAATTTAATTTTTCTTATATATCTGTTGAAATAGCATCGTTTTCAAATTTTGGTTAATTTTTACATTTTTTTAGGGATTCGTTAAAATTTCAGTTTTTCTTAGATATCATCCAAATCGTCGATATACGTAGAAATGGCAACGAAATATAATCTCGGTTAATTTTTACAGTTTACTCGGAAATTCGCTAAAATTCAGTTTTTCTCAAATATCTTCCAATACATCTAGATACGTAGAAATGGCATCGTTTTCAAATTTTGGTTAATTTTTACATTTTTCTTGGAAATTCATTAAAATTTCAGTTTTTCTTGTATATCATCCAAATCGTCGATATACGTAGAAATAGCAACGATTTAGAATTTCGGTTAATTTGTACAGTTTACTCGGAAATTCGCTAAAATTCAATTTTTCCTAAATATCTTCCAAATCAGCTAGATGCGTAGAAATAGCATCGTTCTCAAATTTTGGTTAATTTTAACATTTTTCTTGGAAATTCGCTAAAATTCAATTTTTCTTATATATCTATAGAAATAGCATCGTTTTCAAATTTTGGTTAATTTTTACATTTTTCTTGGAAATTCATTAAAATTTCAGTTTTTCTTGTATATCAACCAAATCGTCGATATACGTAGAAATAGCAACGATTTAGAATTTCGGTTAATTTGTACAGTTTACTCGGAAATTCGCTAAAATTCAATTTTTCTTAAATATCTTCCAAATCAGCTAGATACGTAGAAATAGCATCGTTTTCAAATTTTGGTTAATTTTTTCATTTTTCTTGGAAATTCTTTAAAATTTCAGCTTTTCTTATATATCATCCAATTCGGCGATATAAGTAGAAATAGCAACGATTTAGAATTTCGGTTAATTTGTACAGTTTACTCGGAAATTCGCTAAAATTCAATTTTTCTTAGATATCTTCCAAATCAGCTAGATACGTAGAAATAGCATCGTTTTCAAATTTTGTAAATTTTTGCATTTTTCTTGGAAATTCTTTAAAATTTCAGTATTTCTTATATATCATCCAAATCGTCGATATACGTAGAAATAGCAACGATTTAGAATTTCGGTTAATTTGTACAGTTTACTCGGAAATTCGCTAAAATTCAATTTTTCTTAAATATCTTCCAAATCAGCTAGATACGTAGAAATAGCATCGTTTTACAATTTTGGTTAATTTTTACAGTTTACTCGAAAATTCGCTACAATTCAATTTTTCTTATATATCTATAGAAATAGCATCGTTTTCAAATTTTCATTTTTTTTTACATTTTTCTTGGAAATTTGTTAAAATTTCAGTATTTCTTATATATCATCCAAATCGTCGATATACGTAGAAATAGCATCGTTTTCAAATTTTGGTTAATTTTTTCATTTTTCTTGGAAATTCTTTAAAATTTCAGCTTTTCTTATATATCATCCAATTCGGCGATATAAGTAGAAATAGCAACGATTTAGAATTTGGGTTAATTTGTACAGTTTACTAGGAAATTCGCTAAAATTCAATTTTTCTTAAATATCTTCCAAATCAGCTAGATACGTAGAAATAGCATCGTTTTACAATTTTGGTTAATTTATAGAGTTTACTCGAAAATTCGCTACAATTCAATTTTTCTTATATATCTATAGAAATAGCATCGTTTTCAAATTTTCATTTTTTTTGCATTTTTCTTGGAAATTTGTTAAAATTTCAGTATTTCTTATATATCATCCAAATCGTCGATATACGTAGAAATAGCAACGATTTAGAATTTCGGTTAATTTGTACAGTTTACTCGGAAATTCGCTAAAATTCAATTTTTCTTAAATATCTTCCAAATAATTTAGATACGTAGAAATAGCATCGTTTTCAAATTTTGTAAATTTTTGCATTTTTCTTGGAAATTCTTTAAAATTTCAGCTTTTCTTATATATCATCCAAATCGTCGATATAAGTAGAAATAGCAAAGATTTAGAATTTCGGTTAATTTTTACAGTTTACTCAGTAAATCGCTAAAATTCAATTTTTCTTAAATATCGTCCAAATAAGCTAGATACGTAGAAATAGCATCTTTTTCAAATTTTGGTTAATTTTTACATTTTTCTTTGAAATTCGCTACAATTCAATTTTTCTTATATATCTGTAGAAATAGCATCGTTTTCAAATTTTGGCTAATTTTTACATTTTTTTAGAGATTCGTTAAAATTTCAGTTTTTCTTATATATCATCCAATTCGGCGATATAAGTAGAAATAGCAACGATTTAGAATTTCGGTTAATTTGTACAATTTACTCGGGAATTCGCTAAAATTCTATTTTTCTTAAATATCTTCCGAATCAGCTAGATACGTAGAAATAGCGTCGTTCTCAAATTTTGGTTAATTTTAACATTTTTCTTGGAAATTCGCTAAAATTAAATTTTTCTTACATATCTATAGAAATAGCATCGTTTTCAAATTTTGGTTAATTTTTACATTTTTCTTGGAAATTTGTTAAAATTTCAGTATTTCTTATATATCATCCAAATCGTGGATATACTTAGAAATAGTGTCGATTTAGAATTTTCGTTAATTTTTACATTTTTCTTAGAAATTCATTAAAATTTTAGTTTTTCTTATATATCGTCCAAATCGTCGATATACTTAGAAATAGCGTCGATTTAGAATTTTGGTTAATTTTTACATTTTTCTTTGAAAATCGCTAAAATTCAATTTTTCTTATATATCTATAGAAATAGCATCGTTTTCAAATTTTGGTTAATTTTGACATTTTTCTTGGAAATTCATTAAAATATCAGTTTTTCTTGTATATCATCCAAATCGTCGATATACGTAGAAATAGCAATGATTTATAATTTCGGTTAATTTGTACAGTTTACTCGGAAATTCGCTAAAATTCAATTTTTCTTAAATATCTTCCGAATCAGCTAGATAAGTAGAAGTAACAACGATTTAGAATTTCGGTTAATTTTTACAGTTTACTCAGTAATTCGCTAAAATTCAATTTTTCTTAAATATCTTCCAAATAAGCTAGATATGTAGAAATAGCGTCTTTTTCAAATTTCGGTTAATTTTTAAATTTTTCTTTGAAATTCGCTACAATTTAATTTTTCATATATATCTGTAGAAATAGCATCGTTTTCAAATTTTGGTTAATTTTTACATTTTTTTAGAGATTCGTTAAAATTTCAGTTTTTCTTAGATATCATCCAAATCGTCGATATACGTAGAAATGGCAACGAAATATAATCTCGGTTAATTTTTACAGTTTACTCGGAAATTCGCTAAAATTCAGTTTTTCTCAAATATCTTCCAATACATCTAGATACGTAGAAATAGCATCGTTTTCAAATTTTGGTTAATTTTTACATTTTTCTTGGAAATTCTTTAAAATTTCAGCTTTTCTTATATATCATCCAATTCGGTGATATAAGTAGAAATAGCAACGATTTAGAATTTCGGTTAATTTGTACAGTTTACTCGGAAATTCGCTAAAATTCAATTTTTCTTAAATATCTTCCTAATCAGCTAGATACGTAGAAATAGCGTCGTTCTCAAATTTTGGTTAATTTTAACATTTTTCTTGGAAATTCGCTAAAATTAAATTTTTCTTATATATCTATAGAAATAGCATCGTTTTCAAATTTTGGTTAATTTTTACATTTTTCTTGGAAATTTGTTAAAATTTCTGTATTTCTTATATATCACCCAAATCGTCGATATACGTAGAAATAGCAACGATTTAGAATTTCGGTTAATTTGTACAGTTTACTCGGGAATTCGCTAAAATTCAATTTTTCTTAAGTATCTTCCGAATCAGCTAGATACGTAGAAATAGCGTCGTTCTCAAATTTTGGTTAATTTTAACATTTTTCTTGGAAATTCGCTAAAATTAAATTTTTCTTATATATCTATAGAAATAGCATCGTTTTCAAATTTTGGTTAATTTTTACATTTTTCTTGGAAATTCGCTAAAATTAAATTTTTCTTATATATCTATAGAAATAGCATCGTTTTCAAATTTTGGTTAATTTTTACATTTTTCTTGGAAATTTGTTAAAATTTCAGTATTTCTTATATATCATCCAAATCGTGGATATACTTAGAAATAGTGTCGATTTAGAATTTTCGTTAATTTTTACATTTTTCTTAGAAATTCATTAAAATTTTAGTTTTTCTTATATATTATCCAAATCGTCGATATACTTAGAAATAGCGTCGATTTAGAATTTTGGTTAATTTTTACATTTTTCTTTGAAAAGCGCTAAAATTCAATTTTTCTTATATATCTATAGAAATAGCATCGTTTTCAAATTTTGGTTAATTTTTACATTTTTCTTGGAAATTCACTAAAATATCAGTTTTTCTTGTATATCATCCAAATCGTCGATATACGTAGAAATAGCAATGATTTATAATTTCGGTTAATTTGTACAGTTTACTCGGAAATTCGCTAAAATTCAATTTTTCTTAAATATCTTCCGAATCAGCTAGATACGTAGAAATAACAACGATTTAGAATTTCGGTTAATTTTTACAGTTTACTCAGTAATTCGCTAAAATTCAATTTTTCTTAAATATCTTCCAAATAAGCTAGATATGTAGAAATAGCGTCTTTTTCAAATTTTGGTAAATTTTTACATTTTTCTTTGAAATTCGCTACAATTTAATTTTTCTTATATATCTGTTGAAATAGCATCGTTTTCAAATTTTGGTTAATTTTTACATTTTTTTAGAGATTCGTTAAAATTTCAGTTTTTCTTAGATATCATCCAAATCGTCGATATACGTAGAAATGGCAACGAAATATAATCTCGGTTAATTTTTACAGTTTACTCGGAAATTCGCTAAAATTCAGTTTTTCTCAAATATCTTCCAATACATCTAGATACGTAGAAATGGCATCGTTTTCAAATTTTGGTTAATTTTTACATTTTTCTTGGAAATTTGTTAAAATTTCAGTATTTCTTATATATCATCCAAATCGTGGATATACTTAGAAATAGTGTCGATTTAGAATTTTCGTTAATTTTTACATTTTTCTTAGAAATTCCTTAAAATTTTAGTTTTTCTTATATATCATCCAAATCGTCGATATACTTAGAAATAGCGTCGATTTAGAATTTTGGTTAATTTTTACATTTTTCTTTGAAAATCGCTAAAATTCAATTTTTCTTATATATCTATAGAAATAGCATCGTTTTCAAATTTTGGTTAATTTTTACATTTTTCTTGGAAATTCACTAAAATATCAGTTTTTCTTGTATATCATCCAAATCGTCGATATACGTAGAAATAGCAATGATTTATAATTTCGGTTAATTTGTACAGTTTACTCGGAAATTCGCTAAAATTCAATTTTTCTTAAGTATCTTCCGAATCAGCTAGATACGTAGAAATAGCATCGTTTTACAATTTTGGTTAATTTTTGCAGTTTACTCGAAAATTCGCTACAATTCAATTTTTCTTATATATCTATAGAAATAGCATCGTTTTGAAATTTTGATTTTTATTACATTTTTCTTGGAAATTTGTTAAATTTTCAGTATTTCTTATATATCATCCAAATCGTCGATATACGTAGAAATAGCGACGAAATATAATTTCGGTTAATTTTTACAGTTTACTGGGAAATTCGCTAAAATTCAATTTTTCTTAAATATCTTCCAAATCATCTAGATACCTAGAAATAGCATCGTTTACAAATTTTGGTTAATTTTTACATTTTTTTGGAAATTCATTAAAATTTCAGTTTTTCTTATATATCATCCAAATCGTCGATATACTTAGAAATAGCGTCGATTTAGAATTTTGGTTAATTTTTACATTTTTCTTTGAAATTCGCTAAAATTCAATTTTTCTTATATATCTATAGAAATAGCATCGTTTTCAAATTTTGGCGAATTTTTACATTTTTTTGGAAATTCATTAAAATTTCAGTTTTTCTTATATATCATCCAAATCGTCGATATACTTAGAAATAGCGTCGAATTAGAATTTTGGTTAATTTTGACATTTTTCTTGGAAATTCGCTAAAATTCAATTTTTCTTATATATCTAGAGAAATAGCATAGTTTTCAAGATTTGGTTAATTTTTACATTTTTCTTTGAAATTCGCTAAAATTTCAGTTTTTCTTAGATATCATCCAAATCGTCGATATACGTAGAAATAGCGACGAAATATAATTTCGGTTAATTTTTACAGTTTACTCGGAAATTCGCTAAAATTCAATTTTTCTCAAATATCTTCCAAATCATCTAGATACGTACAAATAGCATCGTTTTCAAATTTTGTAAATTTTTACATTTTTCTTGGGAATTCTTTAAAATTTCAGCTTTTCTTATATATCGTCCAAATCGTCGATATAAGTAGAAATAGCAAAGACTTAGAATTTCGGTTAATTTTTACAGTTTACTCAGTAATTCGCTAAAATTCAATTTTTCTTAAATATCTTAAAAATAAGCTAAATACGTAGAAATAGCATCGTCTTCAAATTTTGGTTAATTTTTACATTTTTCTTGGAAATTCGCTAAAATTCAATTTTTCTTACATATCTATAGAAATAGCATCGTTTTCTAATTTTGATTTTTTTATATTTTTCTTGGAAATTTGTTAAAATTTGTTAAAATTATATATCATTCAAATCGTCGATATACTTAGAAATAGCGTCGATTTAGAATTTTGGTTAATTTTTACATTTTTCTTTGAAATTCGCTAAAATTCGATTTTTCTTATATATCTATAGAAATAGCATCGCTTTCAAATTTTGGTTAATTTTTACATTTTTCTTGGAAATTCATTAAAATTTCAGTTTTTCTTGTATATCATCCAAATCGTCGATATACGTAGAAATAGCAACGATTTAGAATTTCGGTTAATTTGTACAGTTTACTCGGAAATTCGCTAAAATTCAATTTTTCTTAAATATCTTCCAAATCAGCTAGATACGTAGAAATAGCATCGTTCTCAAATTTTGGTTAATTTTAACATTTTTCTTGGAAATTCGCTAAAATTCAATTTTTCTTATATATCTATAGAAATTGCATCGTTTTCATTTTGGTAAATTTTTACATTTCTCTTGGAAATTCATTAAAATTTCAGTTTTTCTTTTATATCATCCAAATCGTCGATATACTTAGAAATAGCATCGTTTTCAAATTTTGGTTAATTTTTACATTTTTCTTGGAAATTCATTAAAATTTCAGTTTTTCTTGTATATCATCCAAATCGTCGATATACGTAGAAATAGCAACGATTTAGAATTTCGGTTAATTTGTACAGTTTACTCGGGAATTCGCTAAAATTCAATTTTTCCTAAATATCTTCCAAATCAGCTAGATGCGTAGAAATAGCATTGTTCTCAAATTTTGGTTAATTTTAACATTTTTCTTGGAAATTCGCTAAAATTCAATTTTTCTTATATATCTATAGAAATAGCATCGTTTTCAAATTTTGGTTAATTTTTACATTTTTCTTGGAAATTCATTAAAATTTCAGTTTTTCTTGTATATCAACCATATCGTCGATATAAGTAGAAATAGCAAAGATTTAGAATTTCGGTTAATTTTTACAGTTTACTCAGTAATTCGCTAAAATTCAATTTTTCTTAAATATCTTAAAAATAAGCTAAATACGTAGAAATAGCATCGTCTTCAAATTTTGGTTAATTTTTACATTTTTCCTGGAAATTCGCTAAAATTCAATTTTTCTTACATATCTATAGAAATAGCATCGTTTTCTAATTTTGATTTTTTTATATTTTTCTTGGAAATTTGTTAAAATTTCAGTATTTCTTATATATCATTCAAATCGTCGATATATTTAGAAATAGCGTCGATTTAGAATTTTGGTTAATTTTTACATTTTTCTTTGAAATTCGCTAAAATTCGATTTTTCTTATATATCTATAGAAATAGCATCGTTTTCAAATTTTGGTTAATTTTTACATTTTTCTTGGAAATTCATTAAAATTTCAGTTTTTCTTGTATATCATCCAAATCGTCGATATACGTAGAAATAGCAACGATTTAGAATTTCGGTTAATTTGTACAGTTTACTCGGAAATTCGCTAAAATTCAATTTTTCTTAAATATCTTCCAAATCAGCTAGATACGTAGAAATAGCATCGTTCTCAAATTTTGGTTAATTTTAACATTTTTCTTGGAAATTCGCTAAAATTCAATTTTTCTTCTATATCTATAGAAATTGCATCGTTTTCATTTTGGTAAATTTTTACATTTCTCCTGGAAATTCATTAAAATTTCAGTTTTTCTTTTATATCATCCAAATCGTCGATATACTTAGAAATAGCATCGTTTTCAAATTTTGGTTAATTTTTACATTTTTCTTGGAAATTCATTAAAATTTCAGTTTTTCTTGTATATCGTCCAAATCGTCGATATACGTAGAAATAGCAACGATTTAGAATTTCGGTTAATTTGTACAGTTTACTCGGAAATTCGCTAAAATTCAATTTTTCTTAAATATCTTCCGAATCAGCTAGATACGTAGAAATAACAACGATTTAGAATTTCGGTTAATTTTTACAGTTTACTCAGTAATTCGCTAAAATTCAATTTTTCTTAAATATCTTCCAAATAAGCTAGATATGTAGAAATAGCGTCTTTTTCAAATTTTGGAAAATTTTTTCATTTTTCTTTGAAATTCGCTACAATTTAATTTTTCTTATATATCTGTTGAAATAGCATCGTTTTCAAATTTTGGTTAATTTTTACATTTTTCTTGGAAATTTGTTAAAATTTCAGTATTTCTTATATATCATCCAAATCGTGGATATACTTAGAAATAGTGTCGATTTAGAATTTTCGTTAATTTTTACATTTTTCTTAGAAATTCATTAAAATTTTAGTTTTTCTTATATATCATCCAAATCGTCGATATACTTAGAAATAGCGTCGATTTAGAATTTTGGTTAATTTTTACATTTTTCTTTGAAAATCGCTAAAATTCAATTTTTCTTATATATCTATAGAAATAGCATCGTTTTCAAATTTTGGTTAATTTTTACATTTTTCTTGGAAATTCATTAAAATTTCAGTTTTTCTTGTATATCATCCAAATCGTCGATATACGTAGAAATAGCAACGATTTAGAATTTCGGTTAATTTGTACAGTTTACTCGGAAATTCGCTAAAATTCAATTTTTCTTAAATATCTTCCGAATCAGCTAGATACGTAGAAATAACAACGATTTAGAATTTCGGTTAATTTTTACAGTTTACTCAGTAATTCGCTAAAATTCAATTTTTCTTAAATATCTTCCAAATAAGCTAGATACGTAGAAATAGCGTCGTTCTCAAATTTTGGTTAATTTTAACATTTTTCTTGGAAATTCGCTAAAATTAAATTTTTCTTATATATCTATAGAAATAGCATCGTTTTTAAATTTTGGTTAATTTTTACATTTTTCTTGGAAATTTGTTAAAATTTCAGTATTTCTTATATATCATCCAAATCGTGGATATACTTAGAAATAGTGTCGATTTAGAATTTTCGTTAATTTTTACATTTTTCTTAGAAATTCATTAAAATTTTAGTTTTTCTTATATATCATCCAAATCGTCGATATACTTAGAAATAGCGTCGATTTAGAATTTTGGTTAATTTTTACATTTTTCTTTGAAAATCGCTAAAATTCAATTTTTCTTATATATCTATAGAAATAGCATCGTTTTCAAATTTTGGTTAATTTTTACATTTTTCTTGGAAATTCACTAAAATATCAGTTTTTCTTGTATATCATCCAAATCTTCGACATACGTAGAAATAGCAATGATTTATAATTTCGGTTAATTTGTACAGTTTACTCGGAAATTCGCTAAAATTCAATTTTTCTTAAATATCTTCCGAATCAGCTAGATACGTAGAAATAACAACGATTTAGAATTTCGGTTAATTTTTACAGTTTACTCAGTAATTCGCTAAAATTCAATTTTTCATAAATATCTTCCAAATAAGCTAGATATGTAGAAATAGCGTCTTTTTCAAATTTTGGTAAATTTTTACATTTTTCTTTGAAATTCGCTACAATTTAATTTTTCTTATATATCTGTTGAAATAGCATCGTTTTCAAATTTTGGTTAATTTTTACATTTTTTTAGGGATTCGTTAAAATTTCAGTTTTTCTTAGATATCATCCAAATCGTCGATATACGTAGAAATGGCAACGAAATATAATCTCGGTTAATTTTTACAGTTTACTCGGAAATTCGCTAAAATTCAGTTTTTCTCAAATATCTTCCAATACATCTAGATACGTAGAAATGGCATCGTTTTCAAATTTTGGTTAATTTTTACATTTTTCTTGGAAATTCATTAAAATTTCAGTTTTTCTTGTATATCATCCAAATCGTCGATATACGTAGAAATAGCAACGATTTAGAATTTCGGTTAATTTGTACAGTTTACTCGGAAATTCGCTAAAATTCAATTTTTCCTAAATATCTTCCAAATCAGCTAGATGCGTAGAAATAGCATCGTTCTCAAATTTTGGTTAATTTTAACATTTTTCTTGGAAATTCGCTAAAATTCAATTTTTCTTATATATCTATAGAAATAGCATCGTTTTCAAATTTTGGTTAATTTTTACATTTTTCTTGGAAATTCATTAAAATTTCAGTTTTTCTTGTATATCAACCAAATCGTCGATATACGTAGAAATAGCAACGATTTAGAATTTCGGTTAATTTGTACAGTTTACTCGGAAATTCGCTAAAATTCAATTTTTCTTAAATATCTTCCAAATCAGCTAGATACGTAGAAATAGCATCGTTTTCAAATTTTGGTTAATTTTTTCATTTTTCTTGGAAATTCTTTAAAATTTCAGCTTTTCTTATATATCATCCAATTCGGCGATATAAGTAGAAATAGCAACGATTTAGAATTTCGGTTAATTTGTACAGTTTACTCGGAAATTCGCTAAAATTCAATTTTTCTTAGATATCTTCCAAATCAGCTAGATACGTAGAAATAGCATCGTTTTCAAATTTTGTAAATTTTTGCATTTTTCTTGGAAATTCTTTAAAATTTCAGTATTTCTTATATATCATCCAAATCGTCGATATACGTAGAAATAGCAACGATTTAGAATTTCGGTTAATTTGTACAGTTTACTCGGAAATTCGCTAAAATTCAATTTTTCTTAAATATCTTCCAAATCAGCTAGATACGTAGAAATAGCATCGTTTTACAATTTTGGTTAATTTTTACAGTTTACTCGAAAATTCGCTACAATTCAATTTTTCTTATATATCTATAGAAATAGCATCGTTTTCAAATTTTCATTTTTTTTTACATTTTTCTTGGAAATTTGTTAAAATTTCAGTATTTCTTATATATCATCCAAATCGTCGATATACGTAGAAATAGCATCGTTTTCAAATTTTGGTTAATTTTTTCATTTTTCTTGGAAATTCTTTAAAATTTCAGCTTTTCTTATATATCATCCAATTCGGCGATATAAGTAGAAATAGCAACGATTTAGAATTTCGGTTAATTTGTACAGTTTACTCGGAAATTCGCTAAAATTCAATTTTTCTTAAATATCTTCCAAATCAGCTAGATACGTAGAAATAGCATCGTTTTACAATTTTGGTTAATTTATAGAGTTTACTCGAAAATTCGCTACAATTCAATTTTTCTTATATATCTATAGAAATAGCATCGTTTTCAAATTTTCATTTTTTTTGCATTTTTCTTGGAAATTTGTTAAAATTTCAGTATTTCTTATATATCATCCAAATCGTCGATATACGTAGAAATAGCAACGATTTAGAATTTCGGTTAATTTGTACAGTTTACTCGGAAATTCGCTAAAATTCAATTTTTCTTAAATATCTTCCAAATCAGCTAGATACGTAGAAATAGCATCGTTTTCAAATTTTGTAAATTTTTGCATTTTTCTTGGAAATTCTTTAAAATTTCAGCTTTTCTTATATATCATCCAAATCGTCGATATAAGTAGAAATAGCAAAGATTTAGAATTTCGGTTAATTTTTACAGTTTACTCAGTAAATCGCTAAAATTCAATTTTTCTTAAATATCGTCCAAATAAGCTAGATACGTAGAAATAGCATCTTTTTCAAATTTTGGTTAATTTTTACATTTTTCTTTGAAATTCGCTACAATTCAATTTTTCTTATATATCTGTAGAAATAGCATCGTTTTCAAATTTTGGCTAATTTTTACATTTTTTTAGAGATTCGTTAAAATTTCAGTTTTTCTTATATATCATCCAAATCGTCGATATACGTAAAATTAGCAACGATTTAGAATTTCGGTTAATTTGTGAAGTTTACTCGGAAATTCGCTAAAATTCAATTTTTCTTAAGTATCTTCCAAATCATCTAGATACGTAGAAATAGCATCGTTTTCTAATTTTGATTTTTTTACATTTTTCTTGGAAATTTGTTAAAACTTCAGTATTTCTTATATATCATCCAAATCGTGGATATACTTAGAAATAGTGTCGATTTAGAATTTTCGTTAATTTTTACATTTTTCTTGGAAATTCATTAAAATTTCAGTTTTTCTTATATATCATCCAAATCGTCGATATTCTTAGAAATAGCGTCGATTTAGAATTTTGGTTAATTTTTACATTTTTCTTTGAAATTCGCTAAAATTCAATTTTTCTTATATATCTATAGAAATAGCATCGTTCTCAAATTTTGGTTAATTTTAACATTTTTCTTGGAAATTCGCTAAAATTAAATTTTTCTTATATATCTATAGAAATAGCATCGTTCTCAAATTTTGGTTAATTTTTACATTTTTCTTGGAAATTCGCTAAAATTAAATTTTTCTTATATATCTATAGAAATAGCATCGTTTTCAAATTTTGGTTAATTTTTACATTTTTCTTGGAAATTTGTTAAAATTTCAGTATTTCTTATATATCATCCAAATCGTGGATATACTTAGAAATAGTGTCGATTTAGAATTTTCGTTAATTTTTACATTTTTCTTAGAAATTCATTAAAATTTTAGTTTTTCTTATATATCATCCAAATCGTCGATATACTTAGAAATAGCGTCGATTTAGAATTTTGGTTAATTTTTACATTTTTCTTTGAAAATCACTAAAATTCAATTTTTCTTATATATCTATAGAAATAGCATCGTTTTCAAATTTTGGTTAATTTTTACATTTTTCTTGGAAATTCACTAAAATATCAGTTTTTCTTGTATATCATCCAAATCGTCGATATACGTAGAAATAGCAATGATTTATAATTTCGGTTAATTTGTACAGTTTACTCGGAAATTCGCTAAAATTCAATTTTTCTTAAATATCTTCCGAATCAGCTAGATACGTAGAAATAACAACGATTTAGAATTTCGGTTAATTTTTACAGTTTACTCAGTAATTCGCTAAAATTCAATTTTTCTTAAATATCTTCCAAATAAGCTAGATATGTAGAAATAGCGTCTTTTTCAAATTTTGGTAAATTTTTACATTTTTCTTTGAAATTCGCTACAATTTAATTTTTCTTATATATCTGTTGAAATAGCATCGTTTTCAAATTTTGGTTAATTTTTACATTTTTTTAGGGATTCGTTAAAATTTCAGTTTTTCTTAGATATCATCCAAATCGTCGATATACGTAGAAATGGCAACGAAATATAATCTCGGTTAATTTTTACAGTTTACTCGGAAATTCGCTAAAATTCAGTTTTTCTCAAATATCTTCCAATACATCTAGATACGTAGAAATGGCATCGTTTTCAAATTTTGGTTAATTTTTACATTTTTCTTGGAAATTCATTAAAATTTCAGTTTTTCTTGTATATCATCCAAATCGTCGATATACGTAGAAATAGCAACGATTTAGAATTTCGGTTAATTTGTACAGTTTACTCGGAAATTCGCTAAAATTCAATTTTTCCTAAATATCTTCCAAATCAGCTAGATGCGTAGAAATAGCATCGTTCTCAAATTTTGGTTAATTTTAACATTTTTCTTGGAAATTCGCTAAAATTCAATTTTTCTTATATATCTATAGAAATAGCATCGTTTTCAAATTTTGGTTAATTTTTACATTTTTCTTGGAAATTCATTAAAATTTCAGTTTTTCTTGTATATCAACCAAATCGTCGATATACGTAGAAATAGCAACGATTTAGAATTTGGGTTAATTTGTACAGTTTACTAGGAAATTCGCTAAAATTCAATTTTTCTTAAATATCTTCCAAATCAGCTAGATACGTAGAAATAGCATCGTTTTACAATTTTGGTTAATTTATAGAGTTTACTCGAAAATTCGCTACAATTCAATTTTTCTTATATATCTATAGAAATAGCATCGTTTTCAAATTTTCATTTTTTTTGCATTTTTCTTGGAAATTTGTTAAAATTTCAGTATTTCTTATATATCATCCAAATCGTCGATATACGTAGAAATAGCAACGATTTAGAATTTCGGTTAATTTGTACAGTTTACTCGGAAATTCGCTAAAATTCAATTTTTCTTAAATATCTTCCAAATAATTTAGATACGTAGAAATAGCATCGTTTTCAAATTTTGTAAATTTTTGCATTTTTCTTGGAAATTCTTTAAAATTTCAGCTTTTCTTATATATCATCCAAATCGTCGATATAAGTAGAAATAGCAAAGATTTAGAATTTCGGTTAATTTTTACAGTTTACTCAGTAAATCGCTAAAATTCAATTTTTCTTAAATATCGTCCAAATAAGCTAGATACGTAGAAATAGCATCTTTTTCAAATTTTGGTTAATTTTTACATTTTTCTTTGAAATTCGCTACAATTCAATTTTTCTTATATATCTGTAGAAATAGCATCGTTTTCAAATTTTGGCTAATTTTTACATTTTTTTAGAGATTCGTTAAAATTTCAGTTTTTCTTATATATCATCCAATTCGGCGATATAAGTAGAAATAGCAACGATTTAGAATTTCGGTTAATTTGTACAATTTACTCGGAAATTCGCTAAAATTCAATTTTTCTTAAATATCTTCCTAATCAGCTAGATACGTAGAAATAGCGTCGTTCTCAAATTTTGGTTAATTTTAACATTTTTCTTGAAAATTCGCTAAAATTAAATTTTTCTTATATATCTATAGAAATAGCATCGTTTTCAAATTTTGGTTAATTTTTACATTTTTCTTGGAAATTTGTTAAAATTTCTGTATTTCTTATATATCACCCAAATCGTCGATATACGTAGAAATAGCAACGATTTAGAATTTCGGTTAATTTGTACAGTTTACTCGGGAATTCGCTAAAATTCTATTTTTCTTAAATATCTTCCGAATCAGCTAGATACGTAGAAATAGCGTCGTTCTCAAATTTTGGTTAATTTTAACATTTTTCTTGGAAATTCGCTAAAATTAAATTTTTCTTACATATCTATAGAAATAGCATCGTTTTCAAATTTTGGTTAATTTTTACATTTTTCTTGGAAATTTGTTAAAATTTCAGTATTTCTTATATATCATCCAAATCGTGGATATACTTAGAAATAGTGTCGATTTAGAATTTTCGTTAATTTTTACATTTTTCTTAGAAATTCATTAAAATTTTAGTTTTTCTTATATATCGTCCAAATCGTCGATATACTTAGAAATAGCGTCGATTTAGAATTTTGGTTAATTTTTACATTTTTCTTTGAAAATCGCTAAAATTCAATTTTTCTTATATATCTATAGAAATAGCATCGTTTTCAAATTTTGGTTAATTTTGACATTTTTCTTGGAAATTCATTAAAATATCAGTTTTTCTTGTATATCATCCAAATCGTCGATATACGTAGAAATAGCAATGATTTATAATTTCGGTTAATTTGTACAGTTTACTCGGAAATTCGCTAAAATTCAATTTTTCTTAAATATCTTCCGAATCAGCTAGATAAGTAGAAGTAACAACGATTTAGAATTTCGGTTAATTTTTACAGTTTACTCAGTAATTCGCTAAAATTCAATTTTTCTTAAATATCTTCCAAATAAGCTAGATATGTAGAAATAGCGTCTTTTTCAAATTTCGGTTAATTTTTAAATTTTTCTTTGAAATTCGCTACAATTTAATTTTTCATATATATCTGTAGAAATAGCATCGTTTTCAAATTTTGGTTAATTTTTACATTTTTTTAGAGATTCGTTAAAATTTCAGTTTTTCTTAGATATCATCCAAATCGTCGATATACGTAGAAATGGCAACGAAATATAATCTCGGTTAATTTTTACAGTTTACTCGGAAATTCGCTAAAATTCAGTTTTTCTCAAATATCTTCCAATACATCTAGATACGTAGAAATAGCATCGTTTTCAAATTTTGGTTAATTTTTACATTTTTCTTGGAAATTCTTTAAAATTTCAGCTTTTCTTATATATCATCCAATTCGGTGATATAAGTAGAAATAGCAACGATTTAGAATTTCGGTTAATTTGTACAGTTTACTCGGAAATTCGCTAAAATTCAATTTTTCTTAAATATCTTCCTAATCAGCTAGATACGTAGAAATAGCGTCGTTCTCAAATTTTGGTTAATTTTAACATTTTTCTTGGAAATTCGCTAAAATTAAATTTTTCTTATATATCTATAGAAATAGCATCGTTTTCAAATTTTGGTTAATTTTTACATTTTTCTTGGAAATTTGTTAAAATTTCTGTATTTCTTATATATCACCCAAATCGTCGATATACGTAGAAATAGCAACGATTTAGAATTTCGGTTAATTTGTACAGTTTACTCGGGAATTCGCTAAAATTCAATTTTTCTTAAGTATCTTCCGAATCAGCTAGATACGTAGAAATAGCGTCGTTCTCAAATTTTGGTTAATTTTAACATTTTTCTTGGAAATTCGCTAAAATTAAATTTTTCTTATATATCTATAGAAATAGCATCGTTTTCAAATTTTGGTTAATTTTTACATTTTTCTTGGAAATTCGCTAAAATTAAATTTTTCTTATATATCTATAGAAATAGCATCGTTTTCAAATTTTGGTTAATTTTTACATTTTTCTTGGAAATTTGTTAAAATTTCAGTATTTCTTATATATCATCCAAATCGTGGATATACTTAGAAATAGTGTCGATTTAGAATTTTCGTTAATTTTTACATTTTTCTTAGAAATTCATTAAAATTTTAGTTTTTCTTATATATTATCCAAATCGTCGATATACTTAGAAATAGCGTCGATTTAGAATTTTGGTTAATTTTTACATTTTTCTTTGAAAAGCGCTAAAATTCAATTTTTCTTATATATCTATAGAAATAGCATCGTTTTCAAATTTTGGTTAATTTTTACATTTTTCTTGGAAATTCACTAAAATATCAGTTTTTCTTGTATATCATCCAAATCGTCGATATACGTAGAAATAGCAATGATTTATAATTTCGGTTAATTTGTACAGTTTACTCGGAAATTCGCTAAAATTCAATTTTTCTTAAATATCTTCCGAATCAGCTAGATACGTAGAAATAACAACGATTTAGAATTTCGGTTAATTTTTACAGTTTACTCAGTAATTCGCTAAAATTCAATTTTTCTTAAATATCTTCCAAATAAGCTAGATATGTAGAAATAGCGTCTTTTTCAAATTTTGGTAAATTTTTACATTTTTCTTTGAAATTCGCTACAATTTAATTTTTCTTATATATCTGTTGAAATAGCATCGTTTTCAAATTTTGGTTAATTTTTACATTTTTTTAGAGATTCGTTAAAATTTCAGTTTTTCTTAGATATCATCCAAATCGTCGATATACGTAGAAATGGCAACGAAATATAATCTCGGTTAATTTTTACAGTTTACTCGGAAATTCGCTAAAATTCAGTTTTTCTCAAATATCTTCCAATACATCTAGATACGTAGAAATGGCATCGTTTTCAAATTTTGGTTAATTTTTACATTTTTCTTGGAAATTTGTTAAAATTTCAGTATTTCTTATATATCATCCAAATCGTGGATATACTTAGAAATAGTGTCGATTTAGAATTTTCGTTAATTTTTACATTTTTCTTAGAAATTCCTTAAAATTTTAGTTTTTCTTATATATCATCCAAATCGTCGATATACTTAGAAATAGCGTCGATTTAGAATTTTGGTTAATTTTTACATTTTTCTTTGAAAATCGCTAAAATTCAATTTTTCTTATATATCTATAGAAATAGCATCGTTTTCAAATTTTGGTTAATTTTTACATTTTTCTTGGAAATTCACTAAAATATCAGTTTTTCTTGTATATCATCCAAATCGTCGATATACGTAGAAATAGCAATGATTTATAATTTCGGTTAATTTGTACAGTTTACTCGGAAATTCGCTAAAATTCAATTTTTCTTAAGTATCTTCCGAATCAGCTAGATACGTAGAAATAGCATCGTTTTACAATTTTGGTTAATTTTTGCAGTTTACTCGAAAATTCGCTACAATTCAATTTTTCTTATATATCTATAGAAATAGCATCGTTTTGAAATTTTGATTTTTATTACATTTTTCTTGGAAATTTGTTAAATTTTCAGTATTTCTTATATATCATCCAAATCGTCGATATACGTAGAAATAGCGACGAAATATAATTTCGGTTAATTTTTACAGTTTACTGGGAAATTCGCTAAAATTCAATTTTTCTTAAATATCTTCCAAATCATCTAGATACCTAGAAATAGCATCGTTTACAAATTTTGGTTAATTTTTACATTTTTTTGGAAATTCATTAAAATTTCAGTTTTTCTTATATATCATCCAAATCGTCGATATACTTAGAAATAGCGTCGATTTAGAATTTTGGTTAATTTTTACATTTTTCTTTGAAATTCGCTAAAATTCAATTTTTCTTATATATCTATAGAAATAGCATCGTTTTCAAATTTTGGCGAATTTTTACATTTTTTTGGAAATTCATTAAAATTTCAGTTTTTCTTATATATCATCCAAATCGTCGATATACTTAGAAATAGCGTCGAATTAGAATTTTGGTTAATTTTGACATTTTTCTTGGAAATTCGCTAAAATTCAATTTTTCTTATATATCTAGAGAAATAGCATAGTTTTCAAGATTTGGTTAATTTTTACATTTTTCTTTGAAATTCGCTAAAATTTCAGTTTTTCTTAGATATCATCCAAATCGTCGATATACGTAGAAATAGCGACGAAATATAATTTCGGTTAATTTTTACAGTTTACTCGGAAATTCGCTAAAATTCAATTTTTCTCAAATATCTTCCAAATCATCTAGATACGTACAAATAGCATCGTTTTCAAATTTTGTAAATTTTTACATTTTTCTTGGGAATTCTTTAAAATTTCAGCTTTTCTTATATATCGTCCAAATCGTCGATATAAGTAGAAATAGCAAAGACTTAGAATTTCGGTTAATTTTTACAGTTTACTCAGTAATTCGCTAAAATTCAATTTTTCTTAAATATCTTAAAAATAAGCTAAATACGTAGAAATAGCATCGTCTTCAAATTTTGGTTAATTTTTACATTTTTCTTGGAAATTCGCTAAAATTCAATTTTTCTTACATATCTATAGAAATAGCATCGTTTTCTAATTTTGATTTTTTTATATTTTTCTTGGAAATTTGTTAAAATTTGTTAAAATTATATATCATTCAAATCGTCGATATACTTAGAAATAGCGTCGATTTAGAATTTTGGTTAATTTTTACATTTTTCTTTGAAATTCGCTAAAATTCGATTTTTCTTATATATCTATAGAAATAGCATCGCTTTCAAATTTTGGTTAATTTTTACATTTTTCTTGGAAATTCATTAAAATTTCAGTTTTTCTTGTATATCATCCAAATCGTCGATATACGTAGAAATAGCAACGATTTAGAATTTCGGTTAATTTGTACAGTTTACTCGGAAATTCGCTAAAATTCAATTTTTCTTAAATATCTTCCAAATCAGCTAGATACGTAGAAATAGCATCGTTCTCAAATTTTGGTTAATTTTAACATTTTTCTTGGAAATTCGCTAAAATTCAATTTTTCTTATATATCTATAGAAATTGCATCGTTTTCATTTTGGTAAATTTTTACATTTCTCTTGGAAATTCATTAAAATTTCAGTTTTTCTTTTATATCATCCAAATCGTCGATATACTTAGAAATAGCATCGTTTTCAAATTTTGGTTAATTTTTACATTTTTCTTGGAAATTCATTAAAATTTCAGTTTTTCTTGTATATCATCCAAATCGTCGATATACGTAGAAATAGCAACGATTTAGAATTTCGGTTAATTTGTACAGTTTACTCGGGAATTCGCTAAAATTCAATTTTTCCTAAATATCTTCCAAATCAGCTAGATGCGTAGAAATAGCATTGTTCTCAAATTTTGGTTAATTTTAACATTTTTCTTGGAAATTCGCTAAAATTCAATTTTTCTTATATATCTATAGAAATAGCATCGTTTTCAAATTTTGGTTAATTTTTACATTTTTCTTGGAAATTCATTAAAATTTCAGTTTTTCTTGTATATCAACCATATCGTCGATATAAGTAGAAATAGCAAAGATTTAGAATTTCGGTTAATTTTTACAGTTTACTCAGTAATTCGCTAAAATTCAATTTTTCTTAAATATCTTAAAAATAAGCTAAATACGTAGAAATAGCATCGTCTTCAAATTTTGGTTAATTTTTACATTTTTCTTGGAAATTCGCTAAAATTCAATTTTTCTTACATATCTATAGAAATAGCATCGTTTTCTAATTTTGATTTTTTTATATTTTTCTTGGAAATTTGTTAAAATTTCAGTATTTCTTATATATCATTCAAATCGTCGATATATTTAGAAATAGCGTCGATTTAGAATTTTGGTTAATTTTTACATTTTTCTTTGAAATTCGCTAAAATTCGATTTTTCTTATATATCTATAGAAATAGCATCGTTTTCAAATTTTGGTTAATTTTTACATTTTTCTTGGAAATTCATTAAAATTTCAGTTTTTCTTGTATATCATCCAAATCGTCGATATACGTAGAAATAGCAACGATTTAGAATTTCGGTTAATTTGTACAGTTTACTCGGAAATTCGCTAAAATTCAATTTTTCTTAAATATCTTCCAAATCAGCTAGATACGTAGAAATAGCATCGTTCTCAAATTTTGGTTAATTTTAACATTTTTCTTGGAAATTCGCTAAAATTCAATTTTTCTTCTATATCTATAGAAATTGCATCGTTTTCATTTTGGTAAATTTTTACATTTCTCCTGGAAATTCATTAAAATTTCAGTTTTTCTTTTATATCATCCAAATCGTCGATATACTTAGAAATAGCATCGTTTTCAAATTTTGGTTAATTTTTACATTTTTCTTGGAAATTCATTAAAATTTCAGTTTTTCTTGTATATCGTCCAAATCGTCGATATACGTAGAAATAGCAACGATTTAGAATTTCGGTTAATTTGTACAGTTTACTCGGAAATTCGCTAAAATTCAATTTTTCTTAAATATCTTCCGAATCAGCTAGATACGTAGAAATAACAACGATTTAGAATTTCGGTTAATTTTTACAGTTTACTCAGTAATTCGCTAAAATTCAATTTTTCTTAAATATCTTCCAAATAAGCTAGATATGTAGAAATAGCGTCTTTTTCAAATTTTGGAAAATTTTTTCATTTTTCTTTGAAATTCGCTACAATTTAATTTTTCTTATATATCTGTTGAAATAGCATCGTTTTCAAATTTTGGTTAATTTTTACATTTTTCTTGGAAATTTGTTAAAATTTCAGTATTTCTTATATATCATCCAAATCGTGGATATACTTAGAAATAGTGTCGATTTAGAATTTTCGTTAATTTTTACATTTTTCTTAGAAATTCATTAAAATTTTAGTTTTTCTTATATATCATCCAAATCGTCGATATACTTAGAAATAGCGTCGATTTAGAATTTTGGTTAATTTTTACATTTTTCTTTGAAAATCGCTAAAATTCAATTTTTCTTATATATCTATAGAAATAGCATCGTTTTCAAATTTTGGTTAATTTTTACATTTTTCTTGGAAATTCATTAAAATTTCAGTTTTTCTTGTATATCATCCAAATCGTCGATATACGTAGAAATAGCAACGATTTAGAATTTCGGTTAATTTGTACAGTTTACTCGGAAATTCGCTAAAATTCAATTTTTCTTAAATATCTTCCGAATCAGCTAGATACGTAGAAATAACAACGATTTAGAATTTCGGTTAATTTTTACAGTTTACTCAGTAATTCGCTAAAATTCAATTTTTCTTAAATATCTTCCAAATAAGCTAGATACGTAGAAATAGCGTCGTTCTCAAATTTTGGTTAATTTTAACATTTTTCTTGGAAATTCGCTAAAATTAAATTTTTCTTATATATCTATAGAAATAGCATCGTTTTTAAATTTTGGTTAATTTTTACATTTTTCTTGGAAATTTGTTAAAATTTCAGTATTTCTTATATATCATCCAAATCGTGGATATACTTAGAAATAGTGTCGATTTAGAATTTTCGTTAATTTTTACATTTTTCTTAGAAATTCATTAAAATTTTAGTTTTTCTTATATATCATCCAAATCGTCGATATACTTAGAAATAGCGTCGATTTAGAATTTTGGTTAATTTTTACATTTTTCTTTGAAAATCGCTAAAATTCAATTTTTCTTATATATCTATAGAAATAGCATCGTTTTCAAATTTTGGTTAATTTTTACATTTTTCTTGGAAATTCACTAAAATATCAGTTTTTCTTGTATATCATCCAAATCTTCGACATACGTAGAAATAGCAATGATTTATAATTTCGGTTAATTTGTACAGTTTACTCGGAAATTCGCTAAAATTCAATTTTTCTTAAATATCTTCCGAATCAGCTAGATACGTAGAAATAACAACGATTTAGAATTTCGGTTAATTTTTACAGTTTACTCAGTAATTCGCTAAAATTCAATTTTTCATAAATATCTTCCAAATAAGCTAGATATGTAGAAATAGCGTCTTTTTCAAATTTTGGTAAATTTTTACATTTTTCTTTGAAATTCGCTACAATTTAATTTTTCTTATATATCTGTTGAAATAGCATCGTTTTCAAATTTTGGTTAATTTTTACATTTTTTTAGGGATTCGTTAAAATTTCAGTTTTTCTTAGATATCATCCAAATCGTCGATATACGTAGAAATGGCAACGAAATATAATCTCGGTTAATTTTTACAGTTTACTCGGAAATTCGCTAAAATTCAGTTTTTCTCAAATATCTTCCAATACATCTAGATACGTAGAAATGGCATCGTTTTCAAATTTTGGTTAATTTTTACATTTTTCTTGGAAATTCATTAAAATTTCAGTTTTTCTTGTATATCATCCAAATCGTCGATATACGTAGAAATAGCAACGATTTAGAATTTCGGTTAATTTGTACAGTTTACTCGGAAATTCGCTAAAATTCAATTTTTCCTAAATATCTTCCAAATCAGCTAGATGCGTAGAAATAGCATCGTTCTCAAATTTTGGTTAATTTTAACATTTTTCTTGGAAATTCGCTAAAATTCAATTTTTCTTATATATCTATAGAAATAGCATCGTTTTCAAATTTTGGTTAATTTTTACATTTTTCTTGGAAATTCATTAAAATTTCAGTTTTTCTTGTATATCAACCAAATCGTCGATATACGTAGAAATAGCAACGATTTAGAATTTCGGTTAATTTGTACAGTTTACTCGGAAATTCGCTAAAATTCAATTTTTCTTAAATATCTTCCAAATCAGCTAGATACGTAGAAATAGCATCGTTTTCAAATTTTGGTTAATTTTTTCATTTTTCTTGGAAATTCTTTAAAATTTCAGCTTTTCTTATATATCATCCAATTCGGCGATATAAGTAGAAATAGCAACGATTTAGAATTTCGGTTAATTTGTACAGTTTACTCGGAAATTCGCTAAAATTCAATTTTTCTTAGATATCTTCCAAATCAGCTAGATACGTAGAAATAGCATCGTTTTCAAATTTTGTAAATTTTTGCATTTTTCTTGGAAATTCTTTAAAATTTCAGTATTTCTTATATATCATCCAAATCGTCGATATACGTAGAAATAGCAACGATTTAGAATTTCGGTTAATTTGTACAGTTTACTCGGAAATTCGCTAAAATTCAATTTTTCTTAAATATCTTCCAAATCAGCTAGATACGTAGAAATAGCATCGTTTTCAAATTTTGTAAATTTTTGCATTTTTCTTGGAAATTCTTTAAAATTTCAGCTTTTCTTATATATCATCCAAATCGTCGATATAAGTAGAAATAGCAAAGATTTAGAATTTCGGTTAATTTTTACAGTTTACTCAGTAAATCGCTAAAATTCAATTTTTCTTAAATATCGTCCAAATAAGCTAGATACGTAGAAATAGCATCTTTTTCAAATTTTGGTTAATTTTTACATTTTTCTTTGAAATTCGCTACAATTCAATTTTTCTTATATATCTGTAGAAATAGCATCGTTTTCAAATTTTGGCTAATTTTTACATTTTTTTAGAGATTCGTTAAAATTTCAGTTTTTCTTATATATCATCCAAATCGTCGATATACGTAAAATTAGCAACGATTTAGAATTTCGGTTAATTTGTGAAGTTTACTCGGAAATTCGCTAAAATTCAATTTTTCTTAAGTATCTTCCAAATCATCTAGATACGTAGAAATAGCATCGTTTTCTAATTTTGATTTTTTTACATTTTTCTTGGAAATTTGTTAAAACTTCAGTATTTCTTATATATCATCCAAATCGTGGATATACTTAGAAATAGTGTCGATTTAGAATTTTCGTTAATTTTTACATTTTTCTTGGAAATTCATTAAAATTTCAGTTTTTCTTATATATCATCCAAATCGTCGATATTCTTAGAAATAGCGTCGATTTAGAATTTTGGTTAATTTTTACATTTTTCTTTGAAATTCGCTAAAATTCAATTTTTCTTATATATCTATAGAAATAGCATCGTTCTCAAATTTTGGTTAATTTTAACATTTTTCTTGGAAATTCGCTAAAATTAAATTTTTCTTATATATCTATAGAAATAGCATCGTTCTCAAATTTTGGTTAATTTTTACATTTTTCTTGGAAATTCGCTAAAATTAAATTTTTCTTATATATCTATAGAAATAGCATCGTTTTCAAATTTTGGTTAATTTTTACATTTTTCTTGGAAATTTGTTAAAATTTCAGTATTTCTTATATATCATCCAAATCGTGGATATACTTAGAAATAGTGTCGATTTAGAATTTTCGTTAATTTTTACATTTTTCTTAGAAATTCATTAAAATTTTAGTTTTTCTTATATATCATCCAAATCGTCGATATACTTAGAAATAGCGTCGATTTAGAATTTTGGTTAATTTTTACATTTTTCTTTGAAAATCACTAAAATTCAATTTTTCTTATATATCTATAGAAATAGCATCGTTTTCAAATTTTGGTTAATTTTTACATTTTTCTTGGAAATTCACTAAAATATCAGTTTTTCTTGTATATCATCCAAATCGTCGATATACGTAGAAATAGCAATGATTTATAATTTCGGTTAATTTGTACAGTTTACTCGGAAATTCGCTAAAATTCAATTTTTCTTAAATATCTTCCGAATCAGCTAGATACGTAGAAATAACAACGATTTAGAATTTCGGTTAATTTTTACAGTTTACTCAGTAATTCGCTAAAATTCAATTTTTCTTAAATATCTTCCAAATAAGCTAGATATGTAGAAATAGCGTCTTTTTCAAATTTTGGTAAATTTTTACATTTTTCTTTGAAATTCGCTACAATTTAATTTTTCTTATATATCTGTTGAAATAGCATCGTTTTCAAATTTTGGTTAATTTTTACATTTTTTTAGGGATTCGTTAAAATTTCAGTTTTTCTTAGATATCATCCAAATCGTCGATATACGTAGAAATGGCAACGAAATATAATCTCGGTTAATTTTTACAGTTTACTCGGAAATTCGCTAAAATTCAGTTTTTCTCAAATATCTTCCAATACATCTAGATACGTAGAAATGGCATCGTTTTCAAATTTTGGTTAATTTTTACATTTTTCTTGGAAATTCATTAAAATTTCAGTTTTTCTTGTATATCATCCAAATCGTCGATATACGTAGAAATAGCAACGATTTAGAATTTCGGTTAATTTGTACAGTTTACTCGGAAATTCGCTAAAATTCAATTTTTCCTAAATATCTTCCAAATCAGCTAGATGCGTAGAAATAGCATCGTTCTCAAATTTTGGTTAATTTTAACATTTTTCTTGGAAATTCGCTAAAATTCAATTTTTCTTATATATCTATAGAAATAGCATCGTTTTCAAATTTTGGTTAATTTTTACATTTTTCTTGGAAATTCATTAAAATTTCAGTTTTTCTTGTATATCAACCAAATCGTCGATATACGTAGAAATAGCAACGATTTAGAATTTCGGTTAATTTGTACAGTTTACTCGGAAATTCGCTAAAATTCAATTTTTCTTAAATATCTTCCAAATCAGCTAGATACGTAGAAATAGCATCGTTTTCAAATTTTGGTTAATTTTTTCATTTTTCTTGGAAATTCTTTAAAATTTCAGCTTTTCTTATATATCATCCAATTCGGCGATATAAGTAGAAATAGCAACGATTTAGAATTTCGGTTAATTTGTACAGTTTACTCGGAAATTCGCTAAAATTCAATTTTTCTTAAATATCTTCCAAATCAGCTAGATACGTAGAAATAGCATCGTTTTACAATTTTGGTTTTTTTTACAGTTTACTCAAAAATTCGCTGCAATTCAATTTTTCTTATATATCTATAGAAATAGCATCGTTTTCAAATTTCCATTTTTTTTACATTTTTCTTGGAAATTTGTTAAAATTTCAGTATTTCTTATATATCATCCAAATCGTCGATATACGTAGAAATAGCAACGATTTAGAATTTCGGTTAATTTGTACAGTTTACTCGGAAATTCGCTAAAATTCAATTTTTCTTAAATATCTTCCAAATCAGCTAGATACGTAGAAATAGCATCGTTTTACAATTTTGGTTAATTTTTACAGTTTACTCGAAAATTCGCTACAATTCAATTTTTCTTATATATCTATAGAAATAGCATCGTTTTCAAATTTTCATTTTTTTTACATTTTTCTTGGAAATTTGTTAAAATTTCAGTATTTCTTGTATATCATCCAAATCGTCGATATACGTAGAAATAGCATCGTTTTCAAATTTTGGTTAATTTTTTCATTTTTCTTGGAAATTCTTTAAAATTTCAGCTTTTCTTATATATCATCCAATTCGGCGATATAAGTAGAAATAGCAACGATTTAGAATTTCGGTTAATTTGTACAGTTTACTCGGAAATTCGCTAAAATTCAATTTTTCTTAAATATCTTCCAAATCAGCTAGATACGTAGAAATAGCATCGTTTTACAATTTTGGTTAATTTATAGAGTTTACTCGAAAATTCGCTACAATTCAATTTTTCTTATATATCTATAGAAATAGCATCGTTTTCAAATTTTCATTTTTTTTGCATTTTTCTTGGAAATTTGTTAAAATTTCAGTATTTCTTATATATCATCCAAATCGTCGATATACGTAGAAATAGCAACGATTTAGAATTTCGGTTAATTTGTACAGTTTACTCGGAAATTCGCTAAAATTCAATTTTTCTTAAATATCTTCCAAATAATTTAGATACGTAGAAATAGCATCGTTTTCAAATTTTGTAAATTTTTGCATTTTTCTTGGAAATTCTTTAAAATTTCAGCTTTTCTTATATATCATCCAAATCGTCGATATAAGTAGAAATAGCAAAGATTTAGAATTTCGGTTAATTTTTACAGTTTACTCAGTAAATCGCTAAAATTCAATTTTTCTTAAATATCGTCCAAATAAGCTAGATACGTAGAAATAGCGTCGATTTAGAATTTTGGTTAATTTTTACATTTTTCTTTGAAATTCGCTAAAATTCAATTTTTCTTATATATCTATAGAAATAGCATCGTTCTCAAATTTTGGTTAATTTTAACATTTTTCTTGGAAATTCGCTAAAATTAAATTTTTCTTATATATCTATAGAAATAGCATCGTTCTCAAATTTTGGTTAATTTTTACATTTTTCTTGGAAATTCGCTAAAATTAAATTTTTCTTATATATCTATAGAAATAGCATCGTTTTCAAATTTTGGTTAATTTTTACATTTTTCTTGGAAATTTGTTAAAATTTCAGTATTTCTTATATATCATCCAAATCGTGGATATACTTAGAAATAGTGTCGATTTAGAATTTTCGTTAATTTTTACATTTTTCCTAGAAATTCATTAAAATTTTAGTTTTTCTTATATATCATCCAAATCGTCGATATACTTAGAAATAGCGTCGATTTAGAATTTTGGTTAATTTTTACATTTTTCTTTGAAAATCGCTAAAATTCAATTTTTCTTATATATCTGTAGAAATAGCATCGTTTTCAAATTTTGGTTAATTTTTACATTTTTCTTGGAAATTCACTAAAATATCAGTTTTTCTTGTATATCATCCAAATCGTCGATATACGTAGAAATAGCAATGATTTATAATTTCGGTTAATTTGTACAGTTTACTCGGAAATTCGCTAAAATTCCATTTTTCTTAAATATCTTCCGAATCAGCTAGATACGTAGAAATAGCATCGTTTTCAAATTTTGGTTAATTTTTTCATTTTTCTTGGAAATTCTTTAAAATATCAGCTTTTCTTATATATCATCCAATTCGGCGATATAAGTAGAAATAGCAACGATTTAGAATTTCGGTTAATTTGTACAGTTTACTCGGAAATTCGCTAAAATTCAATTTTTCTTAAATATCTTCCAAATCAGCTAGATACGTAGAAATAGCATCGTTTTACAATTTTGGTTAATTTTTACAGTTTACTCAAAAATTCGCTGCAATTCAATTTTTCTTATATATCTATAGAAATAGCATCGTTTTCAAATTTCCATTTTTTTTACATTTTTCTTGGAAATTTGTTAAAATTTCAGTATTTCTTATATATCATCCAAATCGTCGATATACGTAGAAATAGCAACGATTTAGAATTTCGGTTAATTTGTACAGTTTACTCGGAAATTCGCTAAAATTCAATTTTTCTTAAATATCTTCCAAATCAGCTAGATACGTAGAAATAGCATCGTTTTACAATTTTGGTTAATTTTTACAGTTTACTCGAAAATTCGCTACAATTCAATTTTTCTTATATATCTATAGAAATAGCATCGTTTTCAAATTTTCATTTTTTTTACATTTTTCTTGGAAATTTGTTAAAATTTCAGTATTTCTTGTATATCATCCAAATCGTCGATATACGTAGAAATAGCATCGTTTTCAAATTTTGGTTAATTTTTTCATTTTTCTTGGAAATTCTTTAAAATTTCAGCTTTTCTTATATATCATCCAATTCGGCGATATAAGTAGAAATAGCAACGATTTAGAATTTCGGTTAATTTGTACAGTTTACTCGGAAATTCGCTAAAATTCAATTTTTCTTAAATATCTTCCAAATCAGCTAGATACGTAGAAATAGCATCGTTTTACAATTTTGGTTAATTTATAGAGCTTACTCGAAAATTCGCTACAATTCAATTTTTCTTATATATCTATAGAAATAGCATCGTTTTCAAATTTTCATTTTTTTTGCATTTTTCTTGGAAATTTGTTAAAATTTCAGTATTTCTTATATATCATCCAAATCGTCGATATACGTAGAAATAGCAACGATTTAGAATTTCGGTTAATTTGTACAGTTTACTCGGAAATTCGCTAAAATTCAATTTTTCTTAAATATCTTCCAAATAATTTAGATACGTAGAAATAGCATCGTTTTCAAATTTTGTAAATTTTTGCATTTTTCTTGGAAATTCTTTAAAATTTCAGCTTTTCTTATATATCATCCAAATCGTCGATATAAGTAGAAATAGCAAAGATTTAGAATTTCGGTTAATTTTTACAGTTTACTCAGTAAATCGCTAAAATTCAATTTTTCTTAAATATCGTCCAAATAAGCTAGATACGTAGAAATAGCGTCGATTTAGAATTTTGGTTAATTTTTACATTTTTCTTTGAAATTCGCTAAAATTCAATTTTTCTTATATATCTATAGAAATAGCATCGTTTTCAAATTTTGATTTTTATTACATTTTTCTTGGAAATTTGTTAAATTTTCAGCATTTCTTATATATCATCCAAATCGTCGATATACGTAGAAATAGCGACGAAATATAATTTCGGTTAATTTTTACAGTTTACTGGGAAATTCGCTAAAATTCAATTTTTCTTAAATATCTTCCAAATCATCTAGATACTTAGAAATAGCATCGTTTACAAATTTTGGTTAATTTTCACATTTTTTTGGAAATTCATTAAAATTTCAGTTTTTCTTATATATCATCCAAATCGTCGATATACTTAGAAATAGCGTCGATTTAGAATTTTGGTTAATTTTTACATTTTTCTTTGAAATTCGCTACAATTTAATTTTTCTTATATATCTGTAGAAATAGCATCGTTTTCAAATTTTGGTTAATTTTTACATTTTTTTAGAGATTCGTTAAAATTTCAGTTTTTCTTAGATATCATCCAAATCGTCGATATACTTAGAAATAGCGTCGATTTAGAATTTTGGTTAATTTTTACATTTTTCTTTGAAAATCGCTAAAATTCAATTTTTCTTATATATCTATAGAAATAGCATCGTTTTCAAATTTTGGTTAATTTTTACATTTTTCTTGGAAATTCATTAAAATATCTGTTTTTCTTGTATATCATCCAAATCGTCGATATACGTAGAAATAGGAATGATTTATAATTTCGGTTAATTTGTACAGTTTACTCGGAAATTCGCTAAAATTCAATTTTTCTTAAGTATCTTCCGAATCAGCTAGATACGTAGAAATAGCATCGTTTTACAATTTTGGTTAATTTTTACAGTTTACTCGAAAATTCGCTACAATTCAATTTTTCTTATATATCTATAGAAATAGCATCGTTTTCAAATTTTGATTTTTATTACATTTTTCTTGGAAATTTGTTAAATTTTCAGCATTTCTTATATATCATCCAAATCGTCGATATACGTAGAAATAGCGACGAAATATAATTTCGGTTAATTTTTACAGTTTACTGGGAAATTCGCTAAAATTCAATTTTTCTTAAATATCTTCCAAATCATCTAGATACTTAGAAATAGCATCGTTTACAAATTTTGGTTAATTTTCACATTTTTTTGGAAATTCATTAAAATTTCAGTTTTTCTTATATATCATCCAAATCGTCGATATACTTAGAAATAGCGTCGATTTAGAATTTTGGTTAATTTTTACATTTTTCTTTGAAATTCGCTACAATTCAATTTTTCTTATATATCTATAGAAATAGCATCGTTTTCAAATTTTGGCTAATTTTTACATTTTTCTTGGAAATTCATTAAAATTTCAGTTTTTCTTATATATCATCCAAATCGTCGATATACTTAGAAATGGCGTCGATTTAGAATTTTGGTTAATTTTTACATTTTTCTTTGAAATTCGCTAAAATTCAATTTTTCTTATATATCTATAGAAATAGCATCGTTTTCAAATTTTGGCGAATTTTTACATTTTTTTGGAAATTCATTAAAATTTCAGTTTTTCTTATATATCATCCAAATCGTCGATATACTTAGAAATAGCGTCGAATTAGAATTTTGGTTAATTTTGACATTTTTCTTGGAAATTCGCTAAAATTCAATTTTTCTTATATATCTAGCGAAATGGCATAGTTTTCAAGATTTGGTTAATTTTTACATTTTTCTTTGAAATTCGCTAAAATTTCAGTTTTTCTTAGATATCATCCAAATCGTCGATATACGTAGAAATAGCGACGAAATATAATTTCGGTTAATTTTTACAGTTTACTCGGAAATTCGCTAAAATTCAATTTTTCTCAAATATCTTCCAAATCATCTAGATACGTAGAAATAGCATCGTTTTCAAATTTTGTAAATTTTTACATTTTTCTTGGGAATTCTTTAAAATTTCAGCTTTTCTTATATATCGTCCAAATCGTCGATATAAGTAGAAATAGCAAAGATTTAGAATTTCGGTTAATTTTTACAGTTTACTCAGTAATTCGCTAAAATTCAATTTTTCTTAAATATCTTAAAAATAAGCTAAATACGTAGAAATAGCATCGTCTTCAAATTTTGGTTAATTTTTACATTTTTCTTGGAAATTCGCTAAAATTCAATTTTTCTTACATATCTATAGAAATAGCAGTGTTTTCTAATTTTGATTTTTTTATATATTTCTTGGAAATTTGTTAAAATTTCAGTATTTCTTATATATCATTCAAATCGTCGATATACTTAGAAATAGCGTCGATTTAGAATTTTGGTTAATTTTTACATTTTTCTTTGAAATTCGCTAAAATTCGATTTTTCTTATATATCTATAGAAATAGCATCGCTTTCAAATTTTGGTTAATTTTTACATTTTTCTTGGAAATTCATTAAAATTTCAGTTTTTCTTGTATATCATCCAAATCGTCGATATACGTAGAAATAGCAACGATTTAGAATTTCGGTTAATTTGTACAGTTTACTCGGAAATTCGCTAAAATTCAATTTTTCCTAAATATCTTCCAAATCAGCTAGATGCGTAGAAATAGCATCGTTCTCAAATTTTGGTTAATTTTAACATTTTTCTTGGAAATTCGCTAAAATTCAATTTTTCTTATATATCTATAGAAATAGCATCGTTTTCAAATTTTGGTTAATTTTTACATTTTTCTTGGAAATTCATTAAAATTTCAGTTTTTCTTGTATATCAACCAAATCGTCGATATACGTAGAAATAGCAACGATTTAGAATTTCGGTTAATTTGTACAGTTTACTCGGAAATTCGCTAAAATTCAATTTTTCTTAAATATCTTCCAAATCAGCTAGATACGTAGAAATAGCATCGTTTTCAAATTTTGGTTAATTTTTTCATTTTTCTTGGAAATTCTTTAAAATTTCAGCTTTTCTTATATATCATCCAATTCGGCGATATAAGTAGAAATAGCAACGATTTAGAATTTCGGTTAATTTGTACAGTTTACTCGGAAATTCGCTAAAATTCAATTTTTCTTAAATATCTTCCAAATCAGCTAGATACGTAGAAATAGCATCGTTTTACAATTTTGGTTAATTTTTACAGTTTACTCAAAAATTCGCTACAATTCAATTTTTCTTATATATCTATAGAAATAGCATCGTTTTCAAATTTCCATTTTTTTTACATTTTTCTTGGAAATTTGTTAAAATTTCAGTATTTCTTATATATCATCCAAATCGTCGATATACGTAGAAATAGCATCGTTTTCAAATTTTGGTTAATTTTTTCATTTTTCTTGGAAATTCTTTAAAATTTCAGCTTTTCTTATATATCATCCAATTCGGCGATATAAGTAGAAATAGCAACGATTTAGAATTTCGGTTAATTTGTACAGTTTACTCGGAAATTCGCTAAAATTCAATTTTTCTTAAATATCTTCCAAATAATTTAGATACGTAGAAATAGCATCGTTTTCAAATTTTGTAAATTTTTGCATTTTTCTTGGAAATTCTTTAAAATTTCAGCTTTTCTTATATATCATCCAATTCGGCGATATAAGTAGAAATAGCAACGATTTAGAATTTCGGTTAATTTGTACAGTTTACTCGGAAATTCGCTAAAATTCAATTTTTCTTAAATATCTTCCAAATCAGCTAGATACGTAGAAATAGCATCGTTTTACAATTTTGGTTAATTTATAGAGTTTACTCGAAAATTCGCTACAATTCAATTTTTCTTATATATCTATAGAAATAGCATCGTTTTCAAATTTTCATTTTTTTTGCATTTTTCTTGGAAATTTGTTAAAATTTCAGTATTTCTTATATATCATCCAAATCGTCGATATACGTAGAAATAGCAACGATTTAGAATTTCGGTTAATTTGTACAGTATACTCGGAAATTCGCTAAAATTCAATTTTTCTTAAATATCTTCCAAATAATTTAGATACGTAGAAATAGCATCGTTTTCAAATTTTGTAAATTTTTGCATTTTTCTTGGAAATTCTTTAAAATTTCAGCTTTTCTTATATATCATCCAAATCGTCGATATAAGTAGAAATAGCAAAGATTTAGAATTTCGGTTAATTTTTACAGTTTACTCAGTAAATCGCTAAAATTCAATTTTTCTTAAATATCGTCCAAATAAGCTAGATACGTAGAAATAGCATCTTTTTCAAATTTTGGTTAATTTTTACATTTTTCTTTGAAATTCGCTACAATTCAATTTTTCTTATATATCTGTAGAAATAGCATCGTTTTCAAATTTTGGCTAATTTTTACATTTTTTTAGAGATTCGTTAAAATTTCAGTTTTTCTTATATATCATCCAAATCGTCGATATACGTAAAATTAGCAACGATTTAGAATTTCGGTTAATTTGTGAAGTTTACTCGGAAATACGCTAAAATTCAATTTTTCTTAAGTATCTTCCAAATCATCTAGATACGTAGAAATAGCATCGTTTTCTAATTTTGATTTTTTTACATTTTTCTTGGAAATTTGTTAAAACTTCAGTATTTCTTATATATCATCCAAATCGTGGATATACTTAGAAATAGTGTCGATTTAGAATTTTCGTTAATTTTTACATTTTTCTTGGAAATTCATTAAAATTTCAGTTTTTCTTATATATCATCCAAATCGTCGATATTCTTAGAAATAGCGTCGATTTAGAATTTTGGTTAATTTTTACAGTTTACTCGGAAATTCGCTAAAATATCAGTTTTTCTTGTATATCATCCAAATCGTCGATATACGTAGAAATAGCAATGATTTATAATTTCGGTTAATTTGTACAGTTTACTCGGAAATTCGCTAAAATTCAATTTTTCTTAAATATCTTCCGAATCAGCTAGATACGTAGAAATAACAACGATTTAGAATTTCGGTTAATTTTTACAGTTTACTCAGTAATTCGCTAAAATTCAATTTTTCTTAAATATCTTCCAAATAAGCTAGATATGTAGAAATAGCGTCTTTTTCAAATTTTGGTAAATTTTTACATTTTTCTTTGAAATTCGCTACAATTTAATTTTTCTTATATATCTGTTGAAATAGCATCGTTTTCAAATTTTGGTTAATTTTTACATTTTTTTAGGGATTCGTTAAAATTTCAGTTTTTCTTAGATATCATCCAAATCGTCGATATACGTAGAAATGGCAACGAAATATAATCTCGGTTAATTTTTACAGTTTACTCGGAAATTCGCTAAAATTCAGTTTTTCTCAAATATCTTCCAATACATCTAGATACGTAGAAATGGCATCGTTTTCAAATTTTGGTTAATTTTTTCATTTTTCTTGGAAATTCTTTAAAATTTCAGCTTTTCTTATATATCATCCAATTCGGCGATATAAGTAGAAATAGCAACGATTTAGAATTTCGGTTAATTTGTACAGTTTACTCGGAAATTCGCTAAAATTCAATTTTTCTTAAATATCTTCCAAATCAGCTAGATACGTAGAAATAGCATCGTTTTCAAATTTTGGTTAATTTTTTCATTTTTCTTGGAAATTCTTTAAAATTTCAGCTTTTCTTATATATCATCCAATTCGGCAATATAAGTAGAAATAGCAACGATTTAGAATTTCGGTTAATTTGTACAGTTTACTCGGAAATTCGCTAAAATTCAATTTTTCTTAAATATCTTCCAAATCAGCTAGATACGTAGAAATAGCATCGTTTTACAATTTTGGTTAATTTTTACAGTTTACTCAAAAATTCGCTACAATTCAATTTTTCTTATATATCTATAGAAATAGCATCGTTTTCAAATTTCCATTTTTTTTACATTTTTCTTGGAAATTTGTTAAAATTTCAGTATTTCTTATATATCATCCAAATCGTCGATATACGTAGAAATAGCAACGATTTAGAATTTCGGTTAATTTGTACAGTTTACTCGGAAATTCGCTAAAATTCAATTTTTCTTAAATATCTTCCAAATCAGCTAGATACGTAGAAATAGCATCGTTTTACAATTTTGGTTAATTTTTACAGTTTACTCGAAAATTCGCTACAATTCAATTTTTCTTATATATCTATAGAAATAGCATCGTTTTCAAATTTTCATTTTTTTTACATTTTTCTTGGAAATTTGTTAAAATTTCAGTATTTCTTATATATCATCCAAATCGTCGATATACGTAGAAATAGCATCGTTTTCAAATTTTGGTTAATTTTTTCATTTTTCTTGGAAATTCTTTAAAATTTCTGCTTTTCTTATATATCATCCAATTCGGCGATATAAGTAGAAATAGCAACGATTTAGAATTTCGGTTAATTTGTACAGTTTACTCGGAAATTCGCTAAAATTCAATTTTTCTTAAATATCTTCCAAATCAGCTAGATACGTAGAAATAGCATCGTTTTACAATTTTGGTTAATTTATAGAGTTTACTCGAAAATTCGCTACAATTCAATTTTTCTTATATATCTATAGAAATAGCATCGTTTTCAAATTTTCATTTTTTTTGCATTTTTCTTGGAAATTTGTTAAAATTTCAGTATTTCTTATATATCATCCAAATCGTCGATATACGTAGAAATAGCAACGATTTAGAATTTCGGTTAATTTGTACAGTATACTCGGAAATTCGCTAAAATTCAATTTTTCTTAAATATCTTCCAAATAATTTAGATACGTAGAAATAGCATCGTTTTCAAATTTTGTAAATTTTTGCATTTTTCTTGGAAATTCTTTAAAATTTCAGCTTTTCTTATATATCATCCAAATCGTCGATATACGTAGAAATAGCAACGATTTAGAATTTCGGTTAATTTGTACAGTTTACTCGGAAATTCGCTAAAATTCAATTTTTCTTAAATATCTTCCAAATCAGCTAGATACGTAGAAATAGCATCGTTTTACAATTTTGGTTAATTTTTACAGTTTACTCGAAAATTCGCTACAATTCAATTTTTCTTATATATCTATAGAAATAGCATCGTTTTCAAATTTTCATTTTTTTTACATTTTTCTTGGAAATTTGTTAAAATTTCAGTATTTCTTATATATCATCCAAATCGTCGATATACGTAGAAATAGCATCGTTTTCAAATTTTGGTTAATTTTTTCATTTTTCTTGGAAATTCTTTAAAATTTCAGCTTTTCTTATATATCATCCAATTCGGCGATATAAGTAGAAATAGCAACGATTTAGAATTTCGGTTAATTTGTACAGTTTACTCGGAAATTCGCTAAAATTCAATTTTTCTTAAATATCTTCCAAATCAGCTAGATACGTAGAAATAGCATCGTTTTACAATTTTGGTTAATTTATAGAGTTTACTCGAAAATTCGCTACAATTCAATTTTTCTTATATATCTATAGAAATAGCATCGTTTTCAAATTTTCATTTTTTTTGCATTTTTCTTGGAAATTTGTTAAAATTTCAGTATTTCTTATATATCATCCAAATCGTCGATATACGTAGAAATAGCAACGATTTAGAATTTCGGTTAATTTGTACAGTTTACTCGGAAATTCGCTAAAATTCAATTTTTATTAAATATCTTCCAAATAATTTAGATACGTAGAAATAGCATCGTTTTCAAATTTTGTAAATTTTTGCATTTTTCTTGGAAATTCTTTAAAATTTCAGCTTTTCTTATATATCATCCAAATCGTCGATATAAGTAGAAATAGCAAAGATTTAGAATTTCGGTTAATTTTTACAGTTTACTCAGTAAATCGCTAAAATTCAATTTTTCTTAAATATCGTCCAAATAAGCTAGATACGTAGAAATAGCATCTTTTTCAAATTTTGGTTAATTTTTACATTTTTCTTTGAAATTCGCTACAATTCAATTTTTCTTATATATCTGTAGAAATAGCATCGTTTTCAAATTTTGGCTAATTTTTACATTTTTTTAGAGATTCGTTAAAATTTCAGTTTTTCTTATATATCATCCAAATCGTCGATATACGTAAAATTAGCAACGATTTAGAATTTCGGTTAATTTGTGAAGTTTACTCGGAAATTCGCTAAAATTCAATTTTTCTTAAGTATCTTCCAAATCATCTAGATACGTAGAAATAGCATCGTTTTCTAATTTTGATTTTTTTACATTTTTCTTGGAAATTTGTTAAAACTTCAGTATTTCTTATATATCATCCAAATCGTGGATATACTTAGAAATAGTGTCGATTTAGAATTTTCGTTAATTTTTACATTTTTCTTGGAAATTCATTAAAATTTCAGTTTTTCTTATATATCATCCAAATCGTCGATATTCTTAGAAATAGCGTCGATTTAGAATTTTGGTTAATTTTTACAGTTTACTCGGAAATTCGCTAAAATATCAGTTTTTCTTGTATATCATCCAAATCGTCGATATACGTAGAAATAGCAATGATTTATAATTTCGGTTAATTTGTACAGTTTACTCGGAAATTCGCTAAAATTCAATTTTTCTTAAATATCTTCCGAATCAGCTAGATACGTAGAAATAACAACGATTTAGAATTTCGGTTAATTTTTACAGTTTACTCAGTAATTCGCTAAAATTCAATTTTTCTTAAATATCTTCCAAATAAGCTAGATATGTAGAAATAGCGTCTTTTTCAAATTTTGGTAAATTTTTACATTTTTCTTTGAAATTCGCTACAATTTAATTTTTCTTATATATCTGTTGAAATAGCATCGTTTTCAAATTTTGGTTAATTTTTACATTTTTTTAGGGATTCGTTAAAATTTCAGTTTTTCTTAGATATCATCCAAATCGTCGATATACGTAGAAATGGCAACGAAATATAATCTCGGTTAATTTTTACAGTTTACTCGGAAATTCGCTAAAATTCAGTTTTTCTCAAATATCTTCCAATACATCTAGATACGTAGAAATGGCATCGTTTTCAAATTTTGGTTAATTTTTACATTTTTCTTGGAAATTTGTTAAAATTTCAGTATTTCTTATATATCATCCAAATCGTGGATATACTTAGAAATAGTGTCGATTTAGAATTTTCGTTAATTTTTACATTTTTCTTAGAAATTCATTAAAATTTTAGTTTTTCTTATATATCATCCAAATCGTCGATATACTTAGAAATAGCGTCGATTTAGAATTTTGGTTAATTTTTACAGTTTACTCGGAAATTCGCTAAAATATCAGTTTTTCTTGTATATCATCCAAATCGTCGATATACGTAGAAATAGCAATGATTTATAATTTCGGTTAATTTGTACAGTTTACTCGGAAATTCGCTAAAATTCAATTTTTCTTAAATATCTTCCGAATCAGCTAGATACGTAGAAATAACAACGATTTAGAATTTCGGTTAATTTTTACAGTTTACTCAGTAATTCGCTAAAATTCAATTTTTCTTAAATATCTTCCAAATAAGCTAGATATGTAGAAATAGCGTCTTTTTCAAATTTTGGTAAATTTTTACATTTTTCTTTGAAATTCGCTACAATTTAATTTTTCTTATATATCTGTTGAAAAAGCATCGTTTTCAAATTTTGGTTAATTTTTACATTTTTTTAGGGATTCGTTAAAATTTCAGTTTTTCTTAGATATCATCCAAATCGTCGATATACGTAGAAATGGCAACGAAATATAATCTCGGTTAATTTTTACAGTTTACTCGGAAATTCGCTAAAATTCAGTTTTTCTCAAATATCTTCCAATACATCTAGATACGTAGAAATAGCATCGTTTTCAAATTTTGGTTAATTTTTACATTTTTCTTGGAAATTTGTTAAAATTTCAGTATTTCTTATATATCATCCAAATCGTGGATATACTTAGAAATAGTGTCGATTTAGAATTTTCGTTAATTTTTACATTTTTCTTAGAAATTCCTTAAAATTTTAGTTTTTCTTATATATCATCCAAATCGTCGATATACTTAGAAATAGCGTCGATTTAGAATTTTGGTTAATTTTTACATTTTTCTTTGAAAATCGCTAAAATTCAATTTTTCTTATATATCTATAGAAATAGCATCGTTTTCAAATTTTGGTTAATTTTTACATTTTTCTTGGAAATTCACTAAAATATCAGTTTTTCTTGTATATCATCCAAATCGTCGATATACGTAGAAATAGCAATGATTTATAATTTCGGTTAATTTGTACAGTTTACTCGGAAATTCGCTAAAATTCAATTTTTCTTAAATATCTTCCGAATCAGCTAGATACGTAGAAATAACAACGATTTAGAATTTCGGTTAATTTTTACAGTTTACTCAGTAATTCGCTAAAATTCAATTTTTCTTAAATATCTTCCAAATAAGCTAGATATGTAGAAATAGCGTCATTTTCAAATTTTGGTTAATTTTTACATTTTTCTTTGAAATTCGCTACAATTTAATTTTTCTTATATATCTATAGAAATAGCATCGTTTTCAAATTTTGGCGAATTTTTACATTTTTTTGGAAATTCATTAAAATTTCAGTTTTTCTTATATATCATCCAAATCGTCGATATAGTTAGAAATAGCGTCGAATTAGAATTTTGGTTAATTTTGACATTTTTCTTGGAAATTCGCTAAAATTCAATTTTTCTTATATATCTAGAGAAATAGCATAGTTTTCAAGATTTGGTTAATTTTTACATTTTTCTTTGAAATTCGCTAAAATTTCAGTTTTTCTTAGATATCATCCAAATCGTCGATATACGTAGAAATAGCGACGAAATATAATTTCGGTTAATTTTTACAGTTTACTCGGAAATTCGCTAAAATTCAATTTTTCTCAAATATCTTCCAAATCATCTAGATACGTAGAAATAGCATCGTTTTCAAATTTTGTAAATTTTTACATTTTTCTTGGGAATTCTTTAAAATTTCAGCTTTTCTTATATATCGTCCAAATCGTCGATATAAGTAGAAATAGCAAAGATTTAGAATTTCGGTTAATTTTTACAGTTTACACAGTAATTCGCTAAAATTCAATTTTTCTTAAATATCTTAAAGATAAGCTAAATACGTAGAAATAGCATCGTCTTCAAATTTTGGTTAATTTTTACGTTTTTCTTGGAAATTCGCTAAAATTCAATTTTTCTTACATATCTATAGAAATAGCATCGTTTTCTAATTTTGATTTTTTTATATTTTTCTTGGAAATTTGTTAAAATTTCAGTATTTCTTATATATCATTCAAATCGTCGATATACTTAGAAATAGCGTCGATTTAGAATTTTGGTTAATTTTTACATTTTTCTTTGAAATTCGCTAAAATTCGATTTTTCTTATATATCTATAGAAATAGCATCGCTTTCAAATTTTGGTTAATTTTTACATTTTTCTTGGATATTCATTAAAATTTCAGTTTTTCTTGTATATCATCCAAATCGTCGATATACGTAGAAATAGCAACGATTTAGAATTTCGGTTAATTTGTACAGTTTACTCGGAAATTCGCTAAAATTCAATTTTTCTTAAATATCTTCCAAATCAGCTAGATACGTAGAAATAGCATCGTTCACAAATTTTGGTTAATTTTAACATTTTTCTTGGAAATTCGCTAAAATTCAATTTTTCTTATATATCTATAGAAATTGCATCGTTTTCATTTTGGTAAATTTTTACATTTCTCTTGGAAATTCATTAAAATTTCAGTTTTTCTTTTATATCATCCAAATCGTCGATATACTTAGAAATAGCATCGTTTTCAAATTTTGGTTAATTTTTACATTTTTCTTGGAAATTCATTAAAATTTCAGTTTTTCTTGTATATCATCCAAATCGTCGATATACGTAGAAATAGCAACGATTTAGAATTTCGGTTAATTTGTACAGTTTACTCGGGAATTCGCTAAAATTCAATTTTTCCTAAATATCTTCCAAATCAGCTAGATGCGTAGAAATAGCATCGTTCTCAAATTTTGGTTAATTTTAACATTTTCTTGGAAATTCGCTAAAATTCAATTTATCTTATATATCTATATAAATAGCATCGTTTTCAAATTTTGGTTAATTTTTACATTTTTCTTGGAAATTCATTAAAATTTCAGTTTTTCTTGTATATCAACTAAATCGTCGATATAAGTAGAAATAGCAAAGATTTAGAATTTCGGTTAATTTTTACAGTTTACTCAGTAATTCGCTAAAATTCAATTTTTCTTAAATATCTTAAAAATAAGCTAAATACGTAGAAATAGCATCGTCTTCAAATTTTGGTTAATTTTTACATTTTTCTTGGAAATTCGCTAAAATTCAATTTTTCTTACATATCTATAGAAATAGCATCGTTTTCTAATTTTGATTTTTTTATATTTTTCTTGGAAATTTGTTAAAATTTCAGTATTTCTTATATATCATTCAAATCGTCGATATACTTATAAATAGCGTCGATTTAGAATTTTGGTTAATTTTTACATTTTTCTTTGAAATTCGCTAAAATTCGATTTTTCTTATAATCTATAGAAATAGCATCGTTTTCAAATTTTGGTTAATTTTTACATTTTTCTTGGAAATTCATTAAAATTTCAGTTTTTCTTGTATATCATCCAAATCGTCGATATACGTAGAAATAGCAACGATTTAGAATTTCGGTTAATTTTTACATTTTTCTTGGAAATTCATTAAAATTTCAGTTTTTCTTGTATATCATCCAAATCGTCGATATACGTAGAAATAGCATCGTTCTCAAATTTTGGTTAATTTTAACATTTTTCTTGGAAATTCGCTAAAATTCAATTTTTCTTATATATCTATAGAAATAGCATCGTTTTCAAATTTCCATTTTTTTTACATTTTTCTTGGAAATTTGTTAAAATTTCAGTATTTCTTATATATCATCCAAATCGTCGATATACGTAGAAATAGCAACGATTTAGAATTTCGGTTAATTTGTACAGTTTACTCGGAAATTCGCTAAAATTCAATTTTTCTTAAATATCTTCCAAATCAGCTAGATACGTAGAAATAGCATCGTTTTACAATTTTGGTTAATTTTTACAGTTTACTCGAAAATTCGCTACAATTCAATTTTTCTTATATATCTATAGAAATAGCATCGTTTTCAAATTTTTATTTTTTTTACATTTTTCTTGGAAATTTGTTAAAATTTCAGTATTTCTTATATATCATCCAAATCGTCGATATACGTAGAAATAGCATCGTTTTCAAATTTTGGTTAATTTTTTCATTTTTCTTGGAAATTCTTTAAAATTTCAGCTTTTCTTATATATCATCCAATTCGGCGATATAAGTAGAAATAGCAACGATTTAGAATTTCGGTTAATTTGTACAGTTTACTCGGAAATTCGCTAAAATTCAATTTTTCTTAAATATCTTCCAAATCAGCTAGATACGTAGAAATAGCATCGTTTTACAATTTTGGTTAATTTATAGAGTTTACTCGAAAATTCGCTACAATTCAATTTTTCTTATATATCTATAGAAATAGCATCGTTTTCAAATTTTCATTTTTTTTGCATTTTTCTTGGAAATTTGTTAAAATTTCAGTATTTCTTATATATCATCCAAATCGTCGATATACGTAGAAATAGCAACGATTTAGAATTTCGGTTAATTTGTACAGTTTACTCGGAAATTCGCTAAAATTCAATTTTTATTAAATATCTTCCAAATAATTTAGATACGTAGAAATAGCATCGTTTTCAAATTTTGTAAATTTTTGCATTTTTCTTGGAAATTCTTTAAAATTTCAGCTTTTCTTATATATCATCCAAATCGTCGATATAAGTAGAAATAGCAAAGATTTAGAATTTCGGTTAATTTTTACAGTTTACTCGGAAATTCGCTAAAATTCAATTTTTCTTAAGTATCTTCCAAATCATCTAGATACGTAGAAATAGCATCGTTTTCTAATTTTGATTTTTTTACATTTTTCTTGGAAATTTGTTAAAACTTCAGTATTTCTTATATATCATCCAAATCGTGGATATACTTAGAAATAGTGTCGATTTAGAATTTTCGTTAATTTTTACATTTTTCTTGGAAATTCATTAAAATTTCAGTTTTTCTTATATATCATCCAAATCGTCGATATTCTTAGAAATAGCGTCGATTTAGAATTTTGGTTAATTTTTACATTTTTCTTTGAAATTCGCTAAAATTCAATTTTTCTTATATATCTATAGAAATAGCATCGTTCTCAAATTTTGGTTAATTTTAACATTTTTCTTGGAAATTCGCTAAAATTAAATTTTTCTTATATATCTATAGAAATAGCATCGTTCTCAAATTTTGGTTAATTTTTACATTTTTCTTGGAAATTCGCTAAAATTAAATTTTTCTTATATATCTATAGAAATAGCATCGTTTTCAAATTTTGGTTAATTTTTACATTTTTCTTGGAAATTTGTTAAAATTTCAGTATTTCTTATATATCATCCAAATCGTGGATATACTTAGAAATAGTGTCGATTTAGAATTTTCGTTAATTTTTACATTTTTCTTAGAAATACATTAAAATTTTAGTTTTTCTTATATATCATCCAAATCGTCGATATACGTAGAAATAGCAACGATTTAGAATTTCGGTTAATTTTTACAGTTTACTCAGTAAATCGCTAAAATTCAATTTTTCTTAAATATCGTCCAAATAAGCTAGATACGTAGAAATAGCATCTTTTTCAAATTTTGGTTAATTTTTACATTTTTCTTTGAAATTCGCTACAATTCAATTTTTCTTATATATCTGTAGAAATAGCATCGTTTTCAAATTTTGGCTAATTTTTACATTTTTTTAGAGATTCGTTAAAATTTCAGTTTTTCTTATATATCATCCAAATCGTCGATATACGTAAAATTAGCAACGATTTAGAATTTCGGTTAATTTGTGAAGTTTACTCGGAAATTCGCTAAAATTCAATTTTTCTTAAGTATCTTCCAAATCATCTAGATACGTAGAAATAGCATCGTTTTCTAATTTTGATTTTTTTACATTTTTCTTGGAAATTTGTTAAAACTTCAGTATTTCTTATATATCATCCAAATCGTGGATATACTTAGAAATAGTGTCGATTTAGAATTTTCGTTAATTTTTACATTTTTCTTGGAAATTCATTAAAATTTCAGTTTTTCTTATATATCATCCAAATCGTCGATATTCTTAGAAATAGCGTCGATTTAGAATTTTGGTTAATTTTTACATTTTTCTTTGAAATTCACTAAAATTCAATTTTTCTTATATATCTATAGAAATAGCATCGTTCTCAAATTTTGGTTAATTTTAACATTTTTCTTGGAAATTCGCTAAAATTAAATTTTTCTTATATATCTATAGAAATAGCATCGTTCTCAAATTTTGGTTAATTTTTACATTTTTCTTTGAAATTCGCTAAAATTCAATTTTTCTTATATATCTATAGAAATAGCATCGTTTTCAAATTTTGGCGAATTTTTACATTTTTTTGGAAATTCATTAAAATTTCAGTTTTTCTTATATATCATCCAAATCGTCGATATACTTAGAAATAGCGTCGAATTAGAATTTTGGTTAATTTTGACATTTTTCTTGGAAATTCGCTAAAATTCAATTTTTCTTATATATCTAGCGAAATAGCATAGTTTTCAAGATTTGGTTAATTTTTACATTTTTCTTTGAAATTCGCTAAAATTTCAGTTTTTCTTAGATATCATCCAAATCGTCGATATACGTAGAAATAGCGACGAAATATAATTTCGGTTAATTTTTACAGTTTACTCGGAAATTCGCTAAAATTCAATTTTTCTCAAATATCTTCCAAATCATCTAGATACGTAGAAATAGCATCGTTTTCAAATTTTGTAAATTTTTACATTTTTCTTGGGAATTCTTTAAAATTTCAGCTTTTCTTATATATCGTCCAAATCGTCGATATAAGTAGAAATAGCAAAGATTTAGAATTTCGGTTAATTTTTACAGTTTACTCAGTAATTCGCTAAAATTCAATTTTTCTTAAATATCTTAAAAATAAGCTAAATACGTAGAAATAGCATCGTCTTCAAATTTTGGTTAATTTTTACATTTTTCTTGGAAATTCGCTAAAATTCAATTTTTCTTACATATCTATAGAAATAGCATCGTTTTCTAATTTTGATTTTTTTATATATTTCATGGAAATTTGTTAAAATTTCAGTATTTCTTATATATCATTCAAATCGTCGATATACTTAGAAATAGCGTCGATTTAGAATTTTGGTTAATTTTTACATTTTTCTTTGAAATTCGCTAAAATTCGATTTTTCTTATATATCTATAGAAATAGCATCGCTTTCAAATTTTGGTTAATTTTTACATTTTTCTTGGAAATTCATTAAAATTTCAGTTTTTCTTGTATATCATCCAAATCGTCGATATACGTAGAAATAGCAACGATTTAGAATTTCGGTTAATTTGTACAGTTTACTCGGAAATTCGCTAAAATTCAATTTTTCTTAAATATCTTCCAAATCAGCTAGATACGTAGAAATAGCATCGTTCTCAAATTTTGGTTAATTTTAACATTTTTCTTGGAAATTCGCTAAAATTCAATTTTTCTTATATATCTATAGAAATTGCATCGTTTTCAATTTGGTAAATTTTTACATTTCTCTTGGAAATTCATTAAAATTTCAGTTTTTCTTTTATATCATCCAAATCGTCGATATACTTAGAAATAGCATCGTTTTCAAATTTTGGTTAATTTTTACATTTTTCTTGGAAATTCATTAAAATATCTGTTTTTCTTGTATATCATCCAAATCGTCGATATACGTAGAAATAGCAATGATTTATAATTTCGGTTAATTTGTACAGTTTACTCGGAAATTCGCTAAAATTCAATTTTTCTTAAGTATCTTCCGAATCAGCTAGATACGTAGAAATAGCATCGTTTTACAATTTTGGTTAATTTTTACAGTTTACTCGAAAATTCGCTACAATTCAATTTTTCTTATATATCTATAGAAATAGCATCGTTTTCAAATTTTGATTTTTATTACATTTTTCTTGGAAACTTGTTAAATTTTCAGCATTTCTTATATATCATCCAAATCGTCGATATACGTAGAAATAGCGACGAAATATAATTTCGGTTAATTTTTACAGTTTACTGGGAAATTCGCTAAAATTCAATTTTTCTTAAATATCTTCCAAATCATCTAGATACTTAGAAATAGCATCGTTTACAAATTTTGGTTAATTTTTACATTTTTTTGGAAATTCATTAAAATTTCAGTTTTTCTTACATATCATCCAAATCGTCGATATACTTAGAAATAGCGTCGATTTAGAATTTTGGTTAATTTTTACATTTTTCTTTGAAATTCGCTACAATTCAATTTTTCTTATATATCTATAGAAATAGCATCGTTTACAAATTTTGGTTAATTTTTACATTTTTTTGGAAATTCATTAAAATTTCAGTTTTTCTTACATATCATCCAAATCGTCGATATACTTAGAAATAGCGTCGATTTAGAATTTTGGTTAATTTTTACATTTTTCTTTGAAATTCGCTACAATTCAATTTTTCTTATATATCTATAGAAATAGCATCGTTTTCAAATTTTGGCTAATTTTTACATTTTTCTTGGAAATTCATTAAAATTTCAGTTTTTCTTATATATCATCCAAATCGTCGATATACGTAGAAATAGCAACGATTTAGAATTTCGGTTAATTTGTACAGTTTACTCGGAAATTCGCTAAAATTCAATTTTTCTTAAATATCTTCCAAATCAGCTAGATACGTAGAAATAGCATCGTTCTCAAATTTTGGTTAATTTTAACATTTTTCTTGGAAATTCGCTAAAATTCAATTTTTCTTATATATCTATAGAAATTGCATCGTTTTCAATTTGGTAAATTTTTACATTTCTCTTGGAAATTCATTAAAATTTCAGTTTTTCTTTTATATCATCCAAATCGTCGATATACTTAGAAATAGCATCGTTTTCAAATTTTGGCTAATTTTTACATTTTTCTTGGAAATTCATTAAAATATCTGTTTTTCTTGTATATCATCCAAATCGTCGATATACGTAGAAATAGCAATGATTTATAATTTCGGTTAATTTGTACAGTTTACTCGGAAATTCGCTAAAATTCAATTTTTCTTAAGTATCTTCCGAATCAGCTAGATACGTAGAAATAGCATCGTTTTACAATTTTGGTTAATTTTTACAGTTTACTCGAAAATTCGCTACAATTCAATTTTTCTTATATATCTATAGAAATAGCATCGTTTTCAAATTTTGATTTTTATTACATTTTTCTTGGAAATTTGTTAAATTTTCAGCATTTCTTATATATCATCCAAATCGTCGATATACGTAGAAATAGCGACGAAATATAATTTCGGTTAATTTTTACAGTTTACTGGGAAATTCGCTAAAATTCAATTTTTCTTAAATATCTTCCAAATCATCTAGATACTTAGAAATAGCATCGTTTTCAAATTTTGTAAATTTTTACATTTTTCTTGGGAATTCTTTAAAATTTCAGCTTTTCTTATATATCGTCCAAATCGTCGATATAAGTAGAAATAGCAAAGATTTAGAATTTCGGTTAATTTTTACAGTTTACTCAGTAATTCGCTAAAATTCAATTTTTCTTAAATATCTTAAAAATAAGCTAAATACGTAGAAATAGCATCGTCTTCAAATTTTGGTTAATTTTTACATTTTTCTTGGAAATTCGCTAAAATTCAATTTTTCTTACATATCTATAGAAATAGCATCGTTTTCTAATTTTGATTTTTTTATATATTTCATGGAAATTTGTTAAAATTTCAGTATTTCTTATATATCATTCAAATCGTCGATATACTTAGAAATAGCGTCGATTTAGAATTTTGGTTAATTTTTACATTTTTCTTTGAAATTCGCTAAAATTCGATTTTTCTTATATATCTATAGAAATAGCATCGCTTTCAAATTTTGGTTAATTTTTACATTTTTCTTGGAAATTCATTAAAATTTCAGTTTTTCTTGTATATCATCCAAATCGTCGATATACGTAGAAATAGCAACGATTTAGAATTTCGGTTAATTTGTACAGTTTACTCGGAAATTCGCTAAAATTCAATTTTTCTTAAATATCTTCCAAATCAGCTAGATACGTAGAAATAGCATCGTTCTCAAATTTTGGTTAATTTTAACATTTTTCTTGGAAATTCGCTAAAATTCAATTTTTCTTATATATCTATAGAAATTGCATCGTTTTCAATTTGGTAAATTTTTACATTTCTCTTGGAAATTCATTAAAATTTCAGTTTTTCTTTTATATCATCCAAATCGTCGATATACTTAGAAATAGCATCGTTTTCAAATTTTGGTTAATTTTTACATTTTTCTTGGAAATTCATTAAAATTTCAGTTTTTCTTGTATATCATCCAAATCGTCGATATACGTAGAAATAGCAACGATTTAGAATTTCGGTTAATTTGTACAGTTTACTCGGGAATTCGCTAAAATTCAATTTTTCCTAAATATCTTCCAAATCAGCTAGATGCGTAGAAATAGCATCGTTCTCAAATTTTGGTTAATTTTAACATTTTTCTTGGAAATTCGCTAAAATTCAATTTTTCTTATATATCTATAGAAATAGCATCGTTTTCAAATTTTGGTTAATTTTTACATTTTTCTTGGAAATTCATTAAAATTTCAGTTTTTCTTGTATATCAACCAAATCGTCGATATAAGTAGAAATAGCAAAGATTTAGAATTTCGGTTAATTTTTACAGTTTACTTAGTAATTCGCTAAAATTCAATTTTTCTTAAATATCTTAAAAATAAGCTAAATACGTAGAAATAGCATCGTCTTCAAATTTTGGTTAATTTTTACATTTTTCTTGGAAATTCGCTAAAATTCAATTTTTCTTATATATCTATAGAAATTGCATCGTTTTCAATTTGGTAAATTATTACATTTCTCTTGGAAATTCATTAAAATTTCAGTTTTTCTTTTATATCATCCAAATCGTCGATATACTTAGAAATAGCATCGTTTTCAAATTTTGGTTAATTTTTACATTTTTCTTGGAAATTCATTAAAATATCTGTTTTTCTTGTATATCATCCAAATCGTCGATATACGTAGAAATAGCAATGATTTATAATTTCGGTTAATTTGTACAGTTTACTCGGAAATTCGCTAAAATTCAATTTTTCTTAAGTATCTTCCGAATCAGCTAGATACGTAGAAATAGCATCGTTTTACAATTTTGGTTAATTTTTACAGTTTACTCGAAAATTCGCTAAAATTCAATTTTTCTTAAATATCTTCCAAATCAGCTAGATACGTAGAAATAGCATCGTTCTCAAATTTTGGTTAATTTTAACATTTTTCTTGGAAATTCGCTAAAATTCAATTTTTCTTATATATCTATAGAAATTGCATCGTTTTCAATTTGGTAAATTTTTACATTTCTCTTGGAAATTCATTAAAATTTCAGTTTTTCTTTTATATCATCCAAATCGTCGATATACTTAGAAATAGCATCGTTTTCAAATTTTGGTTAATTTTTACATTTTTCTTGGAAATTCATTAAAATATCTGTTTTTCTTGTATATCATCCAAATCGTCGATATACGTAGAAATAGCAATGATTTATAATTTCGGTTAATTTTTACAGTTTACTCAGTAATTCGCTAAAATTCAATTTTTCTTAAATATCTTAAAAATAAGCTAAATACGTAGAAATAGCATCGTCTTCAAATTTTGGTTAATTTTTACATTTTTCTTGGAAATTCGCTAAAATTCAATTTTTCTTACATATCTATAGAAATAGCATCGTTTTCTAATTTTGATTTTTTTATATATTTCATGGAAATTTGTTAAAATTTCAGTATTTCTTATATATCATTCAAATCGTCGATATACTTAGAAATAGCGTCGATTTAGAATTTTGGTTAATTTTTACATTTTTCTTTGAAATTCGCTAAAATTCGATTTTTCTTATATATCTATAGAAATAGCATCGCTTTCAAATTTTGGTTAATTTTTACATTTTTCTTGGAAATTCATTAAAATTTCAGTTTTTCTTTTATATCATCCAAATCGTCGATATACTTAGAAATAGCATCGTTTTCAAATTTTGGTTAATTTTTACATTTTTCTTGGAAATTCATTAAAATATCTGTTTTTCTTGTATATCATCCAAATCGTCGATATACGTAGAAATAGCAATGATTTATAATTTCGGTTAATTTTTACAGTTTACTCAGTAATTCGCTAAAATTCAATTTTTCTTAAATATCTTAAAAATAAGCTAAATACGTAGAAATAGCATCGTCTTCAAATTTTGGTTAATTTTTACATTTTTCTTGGAAATTCGCTAAAATTCAATTTTTCTTACATATCTATAGAAATAGCATCGTTTTCTAATTTTGATTTTTTTATATATTTCATGGAAATTTGTTAAAATTTCAGTATTTCTTATATATCATTCAAATCGTCGATATACTTAGAAATAGCGTCGATTTAGAATTTTGGTTAATTTTTACATTTTTCTTTGAAATTCGCTAAAATTCGATTTTTCTTATATATCTATAGAAATAGCATCGCTTTCAAATTTTGGTTAATTTTTACATTTTTCTTGGAAATTCATTAAAATTTCAGTTTTTCTTGTATATCATCCAAATCGTCGATATACGTAGAAATAGCAACGATTTAGAATTTCGGTTAATTTGTACAGTTTACTCGGAAATTCGCTAAAATTCAATTTTTCTTAAATATCTTCCAAATCAGCTAGATACGTAGAAATAGCATCGTTCTCAAATTTTGGTTAATTTTAACATTTTTCTTGGAAATTCGCTAAAATTCAATTTTTCTTATATATCTATAGAAATTGCATCGTTTTCAATTTGGTAAATTTTTACATTTCTCTTGGAAATTCATTAAAATTTCAGTTTTTCTTTTATATCATCCAAATCGTCGATATACTTAGAAATAGCATCGTTTTCAAATTTTGGTTAATTTTTACATTTTTCTTGGAAATTCATTAAAATATCTGTTTTTCTTGTATATCATCCAAATCGTCGATATACGTAGAAATAGCAATGATTTATAATTTCGGTTAATTTGTACAGTTTACTCGGAAATTCGCTAAAATTCAATTTTTCTTAAGTATCTTCCGAATCAGCTAGATACGTAGAAATAGCATCGTTTTACAATTTTGGTTAATTTTTACAGTTTACTCGAAAATTCGCTACAATTCAATTTTTCTTATATATCTATAGAAATAGCATCGTTTTCAAATTTTGATTTTTATTACATTTTTCTTGGAAATTTGTTAAATTTTCAGCATTTCTTATATATCATCCAAATCGTCGATATACGTAGAAATAGCGACGAAATATAATTTTGGGTTAATTTTTACAGTTTACTGGGAAATTCGCTAAAATTCAATTTTTCTTAAATATCTTCCAAATCATCTAGATACTTAGAAATAGCATCGTTTACAAATTTTGGTTAATTTTTACATTTTTTTGGAAATTCATTAAAATTTCAGTTTTTCTTATATATCATCCAAATCGTCGATATACTTAGAAATAGCGTCGATTTAGAATTTTGGTTAATTTTTACATTTTTCTTTGAAATTCGCTACAATTCAATTTTTCTTATATATCTATAGAAATAGCATCGTTTTCAAATTTTGGCTAATTTTTACATTTTTCTTGGAAATTCATTAAAATTTCAGTTTTTCTTATATATCATCCAAATCGTCGATATACTTAGAAATGGCGTCGATTTAGAATTTTGGTTAATTTTTACATTTTTCTTTGAAATTCGCTAAAATTCAATTTTTCTTATATATCTATAGAAATAGCATCGTTTTCAAATTTTGGCGAATTTTTACATTTTTTTGGAAATTCATTAAAATTTCAGTTTTTCTTATATATCATCCAAATCGTCGATATACTTAGAAATAGCGTCGAATTAGAATTTTGGTTAATTTTGACATTTTTCTTGGAAATTCGCTAAAATTCAATTTTTCTTATATATCTAGCGTAATAGCATAGTTTTCAAGATTTGGTTAATTTTTACATTTTTCTTTGAAATTCGCTAAAATTTCAGTTTTTCTTAGATATCATCCAAATCGTCGATATACGTAGAAATAGCGACGAAATATAATTTCGGTTAATTTTTACAGTTTACTCGGAAATTCGCTAAAATTCAATTTTTCTCAAATATCTTCCAAATCATCTAGATACGTAGAAATAGCATCGTTTTCAAATTTTGTAAATTTTTACATTTTTCTTGGGAATTCTTTAAAATCTCAGCTTTTCTTATATATCGTCCAAATCGTCGATATAAGTAGAAATAGCAAAGATTTAGAATTTCGGTTAATTTTTACAGTTTACTCAGTAATTCGCTAAAATTCAATTTTTCTTAAATATCTTAAAAATAAGCTAAATACGTAGAAATAGCATCGTCTTCAAATTTTGGTTAATTTTTACATTTTTCTTGGAAATTCGCTAAAATTCAATTTTTCTTACATATCTATAGAAATAGCATCGTTTTCTAATTTTGATTTTTTTATATATTTCATGGAAATTTGTTAAAATTTCAGTATTTCTTATATATCATTCAAATCGTCGATATACTTAGAAATAGCGTCGATTTAGAATTTTGGTTAATTTTTACATTTTTCTTTGAAATTCGCTAAAATTCGATTTTTCTTATATATCTATAGAAATAGCATCGCTTTCAAATTTTGGTTAATTTTTACATTTTTCTTGGAAATTCATTAAAATTTCAGTTTTTCTTGTATATCATCCAAATCGTCGATATACGTAGAAATAGCAACGATTTAGAATTTCGGTTAATTTGTACAGTTTACTCGGAAATTCGCTAAAATTCAATTTTTCTTAAATATCTTCCAAATCAGCTAGATACGTAGAAATAGCATCGTTCTCAAATTTTGGTTAATTTTAACATTTTTCTTGGAAATTCGCTAAAATTCAATTTTTCTTATATATCTATAGAAATTGCATCGTTTTCAATTTGGTAAATTTTTACATTTCTCTTGGAAATTCATTAAAATTTCAGTTTTTCTTTTATATCATCCAAATCGTCGATATACTTAGAAATAGCATCGTTTTCAAATTTTGGTTAATTTTTACATTTTTCTTGGAAATTCATTAAAATTTCAGTTTTTCTTGTATATCATCCAAATCGTCGATATACGTAGAAATAGCAACGATTTAGAATTTCGGTTAATTTGTACAGTTTACTCGGGAATTCGCTAAAATTCAATTTTTCCTAAATATCTTCCAAATCAGCTAGATGCGTAGAAATAGCATCGTTCTCAAATTTTGTTTAATTTTAACATTTTTCTTGGAAATTCGCTAAAATTCAATTTTTCTTATATATCTATAGAAATAGCATCGTTTTCAAATTTTGGTTAATTTTTACATTTTTCTTGGAAATTCATTAAAATTTCAGTTTTTCTTGTATATCAACCAAATCGTCGATATAAGTAGAAATAGCAAAGATTTAGAATTTCGGTTAATTTTTACAGTTTACTCAGTAATTCGCTAAAATTCAATTTTTCTTAAATATCTTAAAAATAAGCTAAATACGTAGAAATAGCATCGTCTTCAAATTTTGGTTAATTTTTACATTTTTCTTGGAAATTCGCTAAAATTCAATTTTTCTTACATATCTATAGAAATAGCATCGTTTTCTAATTTTGATTTTTTTATATTTTTCTTGGAAATTTGTTAAAATTTCAGTATCTCTTATATATCATTCAAATCGTCGATATACTTAGAAATAGCGTCGATTTAGAATTTTGGTTAATTTTTACATTTTTCTTTGAAATTCGCTAAAATTCGATTTTTCTTATATATCTATAGAAATAGCATCGTTTTCAAATTTTGGTTAATTTTTACATTTTTCTTGGAAATTCATTAAAATTTCAGTTTTTCTTGTATATCATCCAAATCGTCGATATACGTAGAAATAGCAACGATTTAGAATTTTGGTTAATTTTAACATTTTTCTTGGAAATTCGCTAAAATTCAATTTTTCTTATATATCTATAGAAATTGCATCGTTTTCATTTTGGTAAATTTTTACATTTCTCTTGGAAATTCATTAAAATTTCAGTTTTTCTTTTATATCATCCAAATCGTCGATATACTTAGAAATAGCATCGTTTTCAAATTTTGTTTAATTTTTACATTTTTCTTGGAAATTCATTAAAATTTCAGTTTTTCTTGTGTATCATCCAAATCGTCGATATACGTAGAAATAGCAACGATTTAGAATTTCGGTTAATTTGTACAGTTTACTCGGAAATTCGCTAAAATTCAATTTTTCCTAAATATCTTCCAAATCAGCTAGATGCGTAGAAATAGCATCGTTCTCAAATTTTGGTTAATTTTAACATTTTTCTTGGAAATTCGCTAAAATTCAATTTTTCTTATATATCTATAGAAATAGCATCGTTTTCAAATTTTGGTTAATTTTTACATTTTTCTTGGAAATTCATTAAAATTTCAGTTTTTCTTGTATATCAACCAAATCGTCGATATACGTAGAAATAGCAACGATTTAGAATTTCGGTTAATTTGTACAGTTTACTCGGAAATTCGCTAAAATTCAATTTTTCTTAAATATCTTCCAAATCAGCTAGATACGTAGAAATAGCATCGTTCTCAAATTTTGGTTAATTTTAACATATTTCTTGGAAATTCGCTAAATTCAGTTTTTCTTATATATCTATAGAAATTGCGTCGTTTTCAAATTTGGTAAATTTTTACATTTTTCTTGGAAATTCATTAAAATTTCAGTTTTTCTTTTCTATCATCCAAATCGTCGATATACGTAGAAATAGCAACGATTTAGAATTTCAGTTAATTTGTACAGTTTACTCGGAAATTCGCTAAAATTCAATTTTTCTTAAATATCTTCCAAATCATCTAGATACGTAGAAATAGCATCGTTTTACAATTTTGGTTAATTTTGACATTTTTCTTGGAAATTCACTAAAATTTCAGTTTTTTTTATATATATTCCAAATCGTCCATATACGTAGAAATAGCATCGTTTTCGAATTTCGGTTAAATTTTACAATTTTCCTGGAAATTCGCTAAAATTCAATTTTTCTTATATATCTAAAGAAATAGCGTCGTTTTCAAATTTTGATTTTTTTACATATTTCTTGGAAATTTGTTAAAATTTCAGTATTTCTTATATACCATCCAAATCGTCGATATACGTAGAAATAGCAACGATTTAGAATTTCGGTTAATTTGTACAGTTTACTCGGAAACTCGCAAAAATTCAATTTTTCTCAAATATCTTCCAATACATCTAGATACGTAGAAATAGCATCGTTTTCAAATTTTGGTTAATTTTTTCATTTTTCTTGGAAATTCTTTAAAATTTCAGCTTTTCTTATATATCATCCAATTCGGCGATATAAGTAGAAATAGCAACGATTTAGAATTTCGGTTAATTTGTACAGTTTACTCGGAAATTCGCTAAAATTCAATTTTTCTTAAATATCTTCCAAATCAGCTAGATACGTAGAAATAGCATCGTTTTACAATTTTGGTTAATTTTTACAGTTTACTCAAAAATTCGCTACAATTCAATTTTTCTTATATATCTATAGAAATAGCATCGTTTTCAAATTTCCATTTTTTTTACATTTTTCTTGGAAATTTGTTAAAATTTCAGTATTTCTTATACATCATCCAAATCGTCGATATACGTAGAAATAGCAACGATTTAGAATTTCGGTTAATGTTTACATTTTTCTTGGAAATTCATTAAAATTTCAGTTTTTCTTGTATATCATCCAAATCGTCGATATACGTAGAAATAGCAACGATTTAGAATTTTGGTTAATTTTAACATTTTTCTTGGAAATTCGCTAAAATTCAATTTTTCTTATATATCTATAGAAATTGCATCGTTTTCATTTTGGTAAATTTTTACATTTCTCTTGGAAATTCATTAAAATTTCAGTTTTTCTTTTATATCATCCAAATCGTCGATATACTTAGAAATAGCGTCGAATTAGAATTTTGGTTAATTTTGACATTTTTCTTGGAAATTCGCTAAAATTCAATTTTTCTTATATATCTATAGAAATTGCATCGTTTTCATTTTGGTAAATTTTTACATTTCTCTTGGAAATTCATTAAAATTTCAGTTTTTCTTATATATCATCCAAATCGTCGATATACTTAGAAATAGCGTCGAATTAGAATTTTGGTTAATTTTGACATTTTTCTTGGAAATTCGCTAAAATTCAATTTTTCTTATATATCTAGCGTAATAGCATAGTTTTCAAGATTTGGTTAATTTTTACATTTTTCTTTGAAATTCGCTAAAATTTCAGTTTTTCTTAGATATCATCCAAATCGTCGATATACGTAGAAATAGCGACGAAATATAATTTCGGTTAATTTTTACAGTTTACTCGGAAATTCGCTAAAATTCAATTTTTCTCAAATATCTTCCAAATCATCTAGATACGTAGAAATAGCATCGTTTTCAAATTTTGTAAATTTTTACATTTTTCTTGGGAATTCTTTAAAATCTCAGCTTTTCTTATATATCGTCCAAATCGTCGATATAAGTAGAAATAGCAAAGATTTAGAATTTCGGTTAATTTTTACAGTTTACTCAGTAATTCGCTAAAATTCAATTTTTCTTAAATATCTTAAAAATAAGCTAAATACGTAGAAATAGCATCGTCTTCAAATTTTGGTTAATTTTTACATTTTTCTTGGAAATTCGCTAAAATTCAATTTTTCTTACATATCTATAGAAATAGCATCGTTTTCTAATTTTGATTTTTTTATATATTTCATGGAAATTTGTTAAAATTTCAGTATTTCTTATATATCATTCAAATCGTCGATATACTTAGAAATAGCGTCGATTTAGAATTTTGGTTAATTTTTACATTTTTCTTTGAAATTCGCTAAAATTCGATTTTTCTTATATATCTATAGAAATAGCATCGCTTTCAAATTTTGGTTAATTTTTACATTTTTCTTGGAAATTCATTAAAATTTCAGTTTTTCTTGTATATCATCCAAATCGTCGATATACGTAGAAATAGCAACGATTTAGAATTTCGGTTAATTTGTACAGTTTACTCGGAAATTCGCTAAAATTCAATTTTTCTTAAATATCTTCCAAATCAGCTAGATACGTAGAAATAGCATCGTTCTCAAATTTTGGTTAATTTTAACATTTTTCTTGGAAATTCGCTAAAATTCAATTTTTCTTATATATCTATAGAAATTGCATCGTTTTCAATTTGGTAAATTTTTACATTTCTCTTGGAAATTCATTAAAATTTCAGTTTTTCTTTTATATCATCCAAATCGTCGATATACTTAGAAATAGCATCGTTTTCAAATTTTGGTTAATTTTTACATTTTTCTTGGAAATTCATTAAAATTTCAGTTTTTCTTGTATATCATCCAAATCGTCGATATACGTAGAAATAGCAACGATTTAGAATTTCGGTTAATTTGTACAGTTTACTCGGGAATTCGCTAAAATTCAATTTTTCCTAAATATCTTCCAAATCAGCTAGATGCGTAGAAATAGCATCGTTCTCAAATTTTGGTTAATTTTAACATTTTTCTTGGAAATTCGCTAAAATTCAATTTTTCTTATATATCTATAGAAATAGCATCGTTTTCAAATTTTGGTTAATTTTTACATTTTTCTTGGAAATTCATTAAAATTTCAGTTTTTCTTGTATATCAACCAAATCGTCGATATAAGTAGAAATAGCAAAGATTTAGAATTTCGGTTAATTTTTACAGTTTACTCAGTAATTCGCTAAAATTCAATTTTTCTTAAATATCTTAAAAATAAGCTAAATACGTAGAAATAGCATCGTCTTCAAATTTTGGTTAATTTTTACATTTTTCTTGGAAATTCGCTAAAATTCAATTTTTCTTACATATCTATAGAAATAGCATCGTTTTCTAATTTTGATTTTTTTATATTTTTCTTGGAAATTTGTTAAAATTTCAGTATCTCTTATATATCATTCAAATCGTCGATATACTTAGAAATAGCGTCGATTTAGAATTTTGGTTAATTTTTACATTTTTCTTTGAAATTCGCTAAAATTCGATTTTTCTTATATATCTATAGAAATAGCATCGTTTTCAAATTTTGGTTAATTTTTACATTTTTCTTGGAAATTCATTAAAATTTCAGTTTTTCTTGTATATCATCCAAATCGTCGATATACGTAGAAATAGCAACGATTTAGAATTTTGGTTAATTTTAACATTTTTCTTGGAAATTCGCTAAAATTCAATTTTTCTTATATATCTATAGAAATTGCATCGTTTTCATTTTGGTAAATTTTTACATTTCTCTTGGAAATTCATTAAAATTTCAGTTTTTCTTTTATATCATCCAAATCGTCGATATACTTAGAAATAGCATCGTTTTCAAATTTTGTTTAATTTTTACATTTTTCTTGGAAATTCATTAAAATTTCAGTTTTTCTTGTGTATCATCCAAATCGTCGATATACGTAGAAATAGCAACGATTTAGAATTTCGGTTAATTTGTACAGTTTACTCGGAAATTCGCTAAAATTCAATTTTTCCTAAATATCTTCCAAATCAGCTAGATGCGTAGAAATAGCATCGTTCTCAAATTTTGGTTAATTTTAACATTTTTCTTGGAAATTCGCTAAAATTCAATTTTTCTTATATATCTATAGAAATAGCATCGTTTTCAAATTTTGGTTAATTTTTACATTTTTCTTGGAAATTCATTAAAATTTCAGTTTTTCTTGTATATCAACCAAATCGTCGATATACGTAGAAATAGCAACGATTTAGAATTTCGGTTAATTTGTACAGTTTACTCGGAAATTCGCTAAAATTCAATTTTTCTTAAATATCTTCCAAATCAGCTAGATACGTAGAAATAGCATCGTTCTCAAATTTTGGTTAATTTTAACATATTTCTTGGAAATTCGCTAAATTCAGTTTTTCTTATATATCTATAGAAATTGCGTCGTTTTCAAATTTGGTAAATTTTTACATTTTTCTTGGAAATTCATTAAAATTTCAGTTTTTCTTTTCTATCATCCAAATCGTCGATATACGTAGAAATAGCAACGATTTAGAATTTCGGTTAATTTGTACAGTTTACTCGGAAATTCGCTAAAATTCAATTTTTCTTAAATATCTTCCAAATCATCTAGATACGTAGAAATAGCATCGTTTTACAATTTTGGTTAATTTTGACATTTTTCTTGGAAATTCACTAAAATTTCAGTTTTTTTTATATATATTCCAAATCGTCCATATACGTAGAAATAGCATCGTTTTCGAATTTCGGTTAAATTTTACAATTTTCCTGGAAATTCGCTAAAATTCAATTTTTCTTATATATCTAAAGAAATAGCGTCGTTTTCAAATTTTGATTTTTTTACATATTTCTTGGAAATTTGTTAAAATTTCAGTATTTCTTATATACCATCCAAATCGTCGATATACGTAGAAATAGCAACGATTTAGAATTTCGGTTAATTTGTACAGTTTACTCGGAAACTCGCAAAAATTCAATTTTTCTCAAATATCTTCCAATACATCTAGATACGTAGAAATAGCATCGTTTTCAAATTTTGGTTAATTTTTTCATTTTTCTTGGAAATTCTTTAAAATTTCAGCTTTTCTTATATATCATCCAATTCGGCGATATAAGTAGAAATAGCAACGATTTAGAATTTCGGTTAATTTGTACAGTTTACTCGGAAATTCGCTAAAATTCAATTTTTCTTAAATATCTTCCAAATCAGCTAGATACGTAGAAATAGCATCGTTTTACAATTTTGGTTAATTTTTACAGTTTACTCAAAAATTCGCTACAATTCAATTTTTCTTATATATCTATAGAAATAGCATCGTTTTCAAATTTCCATTTTTTTTACATTTTTCTTGGAAATTTGTTAAAATTTCAGTATTTCTTATACATCATCCAAATCGTCGATATACGTAGAAATAGCAACGATTTAGAATTTCGGTTAATGTTTACATTTTTCTTGGAAATTCATTAAAATTTCAGTTTTTCTTGTATATCATCCAAATCGTCGATATACGTAGAAATAGCAACGATTTAGAATTTTGGTTAATTTTAACATTTTTCTTGGAAATTCGCTAAAATTCAATTTTTCTTATATATCTATAGAAATTGCATCGTTTTCATTTTGGTAAATTTTTACATTTCTCTTGGAAATTCATTAAAATTTCAGTTTTTCTTTTATATCATCCAAATCGTCGATATACTTAGAAATAGCATCGTTTTCAAATTTTGTTTAATTTTTACATTTTTCTTGGAAATTCATTAAAATTTCAGTTTTTCTTGTGTATCATCCAAATCGTCGATATACGTAGAAATAGCAACGATTTAGAATTTCGGTTAATTTGTACAGTTTACTCGGAAATTCGCTAAAATTCAATTTTTCCTAAATATCTTCCAAATCAGCTAGATGCGTAGAAATAGCATCGTTCTCAAATTTTAGTTAATTTTAACATTTTTCTTGGAAATTCGCTAAAATTCAATTTTTCTTATATATCTATAGAAATAGCATCGTTTTCAAATTTTGGTTAATTTTTACATTTTTCTTGGAAATTCATTAAAATTTCAGTTTTTCTTGTATATCAACCAAATCGTCGATATACGTAGAAATAGCAACGATTTAGAATTTCGGTTAATTTGTACAGTTTACTCGGAAATTCGCTAAAATTCAATTTTTCTTAAATATCTTCCAAATCAGCTAGATACGTAGAAATAGCATCGTTCTCAAATTTTGGTTAATTTTAACATATTTCTTGGAAATTCGCTAAATTCAATTTTTCTTATATATCTATAGAAATTGCGTCGTTTTCAAATTTGGTAAATTTTTACATTTTTCTTGGAAATTCATTAAAATTTCAGTTTTTCTTTTCTATCATCCAAATCGTCGATATACGTAGAAATAGCAACGATTTAGAATTTCGGTTAATTTGTACAGTTTACTCGGAAATTCGCTAAAATTCAATTTTTCTTAAATATCTTCCAAATCATCTAGATACGTAGAAATAGCATCGTTTTACAATTTTGGTTAATTTTGACATTTTTCTTGGAAATTCACTAAAATTTCAGTTTTTTTTATATATATTCCAAATCGTCCATATACGTAGAAATAGCATCGTTTTCGAATTTCGGTTAAATTTTACAATTTTCCTGGAAATTCGCTAAAATTCAATTTTTCTTATATATCTAAAGAAATAGCGTCGTTTTCAAATTTTGATTTTTTTACATATTTCTTGGAAATTTGTTAAAATTTCAGTATTTCTTATATACCATCCAAATCGTCGATATACGTAGAAATAGCAACGATTTAGAATTTCGGTTAATTTGTACAGTTTACTCGGAAACTCGCAAAAATTCAATTTTTCTCAAATATCTTCCAATACATCTAGATACGTAGAAATAGCATCGTTTTCAAATTTTGGTTAATTTTTTCATTTTTCTTGGAAATTCTTTAAAATTTCAGCTTTTCTTATATATCATCCAATTCGGCGATATAAGTAGAAATAGCAACGATTTAGAATTTCGGTTAATTTGTACAGTTTACTCGGAAATTCGCTAAAATTCAATTTTTCTTAAATATCTTCCAAATCAGCTAGATACGTAGAAATAGCATCGTTTTACAATTTTGGTTAATTTTTACAGTTTACTCAAAAATTCGCTACAATTCAATTTTTCTTATATATCTATAGAAATAGCATCGTTTTCAAATTTCCATTTTTTTTACATTTTTCTTGGAAATTCGCTAAAATTCAATTTTTCTTACATATCTATAGAAATAGCATCGTTTTCTAATTTTGATTTTTTTATATATTTCATGGAAATTTGTTAAAATTTCAGTATTTCTTATATATCATTCAAATCGTCGATATACTTAGAAATAGCGTCGATTTAGAATTTTGGTTAATTTTTACATTTTTCTTTGAAATTCGCTAAAATTCGATTTTTCTTATATATCTATAGAAATAGCATCGCTTTCAAATTTTGGTTAATTTTTACATTTTTCTTGGAAATTCATTAAAATTTCAGTTTTTCTTGTATATCATCCAAATCGTCGATATACGTAGAAATAGCAACGATTTAGAATTTCGGTTAATTTGTACAGTTTACTCGGAAATTCGCTAAAATTCAATTTTTCTTAAATATCTTCCAAATCAGCTAGATACGTAGAAATAGCATCGTTCTCAAATTTTGGTTAATTTTAACATTTTTCTTGGAAATTCGCTAAAATTCAATTTTTCTTATATATCTATAGAAATTGCATCGTTTTCAATTTGGTAAATTTTTACATTTCTCTTGGAAATTCATTAAAATTTCAGTTTTTCTTTTATATCATCCAAATCGTCGATATACTTAGAAATAGCATCGTTTTCAAATTTTGGTTAATTTTTACATTTTTCTTGGAAATTCATTAAAATTTCAGTTTTTCTTGTATATCATCCAAATCGTCGATATACGTAGAAATAGCAACGATTTAGAATTTCGGTTAATTTGTACAGTTTACTCGGGAATTCGCTAAAATTCAATTTTTCCTAAATATCTTCCAAATCAGCTAGATGCGTAGAAATAGCATCGTTCTCAAATTTTGGTTAATTTTAACATTTTTCTTGGAAATTCGCTAAAATTCAATTTTTCTTATATATCTATAGAAATAGCATCGTTTTCAAATTTTGGTTAATTTTTACATTTTTCTTGGAAATTCATTAAAATTTCAGTTTTTCTTGTATATCAACCAAATCGTCGATATAAGTAGAAATAGCAAAGATTTAGAATTTCGGTTAATTTTTACAGTTTACTCAGTAATTCGCTAAAATTCAATTTTTCTTAAATATCTTAAAAATAAGCTAAATACGTAGAAATAGCATCGTCTTCAAATTTTGGTTAATTTTTACATTTTTCTTGGAAATTCGCTAAAATTCAATTTTTCTTACATATCTATAGAAATAGCATCGTTTTCTAATTTTGATTTTTTTATATTTTTCTTGGAAATTTGTTAAAATTTCAGTATCTCTTATATATCATTCAAATCGTCGATATACTTAGAAATAGCGTCGATTTAGAATTTTGGTTAATTTTTACATTTTTCTTTGAAATTCGCTAAAATTCGATTTTTCTTATATATCTATAGAAATAGCATCGTTTTCAAATTTTGGTTAATTTTTACATTTTTCTTGGAAATTCATTAAAATTTCAGTTTTTCTTGTATATCATCCAAATCGTCGATATACGTAGAAATAGCAACGATTTAGAATTTTGGTTAATTTTAACATTTTTCTTGGAAATTCGCTAAAATTCAATTTTTCTTATATATCTATAGAAATTGCATCGTTTTCATTTTGGTAAATTTTTACATTTCTCTTGGAAATTCATTAAAATTTCAGTTTTTCTTTTATATCATCCAAATCGTCGATATACTTAGAAATAGCATCGTTTTCAAATTTTGTTTAATTTTTACATTTTTCTTGGAAATTCATTAAAATTTCAGTTTTTCTTGTGTATCATCCAAATCGTCGATATACGTAGAAATAGCAACGATTTAGAATTTCGGTTAATTTGTACAGTTTACTCGGAAATTCGCTAAAATTCAATTTTTCCTAAATATCTTCCAAATCAGCTAGATGCGTAGAAATAGCATCGTTCTCAAATTTTGGTTAATTTTAACATTTTTCTTGGAAATTCGCTAAAATTCAATTTTTCTTATATATCTATAGAAATAGCATCGTTTTCAAATTTTGGTTAATTTTTACATTTTTCTTGGAAATTCATTAAAATTTCAGTTTTTCTTGTATATCAACCAAATCGTCGATATACGTAGAAATAGCAACGATTTAGAATTTCGGTTAATTTGTACAGTTTACTCGGAAATTCGCTAAAATTCAATTTTTCTTAAATATCTTCCAAATCAGCTAGATACGTAGAAATAGCATCGTTCTCAAATTTTGGTTAATTTTAACATATTTCTTGGAAATTCGCTAAATTCAGTTTTTCTTATATATCTATAGAAATTGCGTCGTTTTCAAATTTGGTAAATTTTTACATTTTTCTTGGAAATTCATTAAAATTTCAGTTTTTCTTTTCTATCATCCAAATCGTCGATATACGTAGAAATAGCAACGATTTAGAATTTCGGTTAATTTGTACAGTTTACTCGGAAATTCGCTAAAATTCAATTTTTCTTAAATATCTTCCAAATCATCTAGATACGTAGAAATAGCATCGTTTTACAATTTTGGTTAATTTTGACATTTTTCTTGGAAATTCACTAAAATTTCAGTTTTTTTTATATATATTCCAAATCGTCCATATACGTAGAAATAGCATCGTTTTCGAATTTCGGTTAAATTTTACAATTTTCCTGGAAATTCGCTAAAATTCAATTTTTCTTATATATCTAAAGAAATAGCGTCGTTTTCAAATTTTGATTTTTTTACATATTTCTTGGAAATTTGTTAAAATTTCAGTATTTCTTATATACCATCCAAATCGTCGATATACGTAGAAATAGCAACGATTTAGAATTTCGGTTAATTTGTACAGTTTACTCGGAAACTCGCAAAAATTCAATTTTTCTCAAATATCTTCCAATACATCTAGATACGTAGAAATAGCATCGTTTTCAAATTTTGGTTAATTTTTTCATTTTTCTTGGAAATTCTTTAAAATTTCAGCTTTTCTTATATATCATCCAATTCGGCGATATAAGTAGAAATAGCAACGATTTAGAATTTCGGTTAATTTGTACAGTTTACTCGGAAATTCGCTAAAATTCAATTTTTCTTAAATATCTTCCAAATCAGCTAGATACGTAGAAATAGCATCGTTTTACAATTTTGGTTAATTTTTACAGTTTACTCAAAAATTCGCTACAATTCAATTTTTCTTATATATCTATAGAAATAGCATCGTTTTCAAATTTCCATTTTTTTTACATTTTTCTTGGAAATTTGTTAAAATTTCAGTATTTCTTATACATCATCCAAATCGTCGATATACGTAGAAATAGCAACGATTTAGAATTTCGGTTAATGTTTACATTTTTCTTGGAAATTCATTAAAATTTCAGTTTTTCTTGTATATCATCCAAATCGTCGATATACGTAGAAATAGCAACGATTTAGAATTTTGGTTAATTTTAACATTTTTCTTGGAAATTCGCTAAAATTCAATTTTTCTTATATATCTATAGAAATTGCATCGTTTTCATTTTGGTAAATTTTTACATTTCTCTTGGAAATTCATTAAAATTTCAGTTTTTCTTTTATATCATCCAAATCGTCGATATACTTAGAAATAGCATCGTTTTCAAATTTTGTTTAATTTTTACATTTTTCTTGGAAATTCATTAAAATTTCAGTTTTTCTTGTGTATCATCCAAATCGTCGATATACGTAGAAATAGCAACGATTTAGAATTTCGGTTAATTTGTACAGTTTACTCGGAAATTCGCTAAAATTCAATTTTTCCTAAATATCTTCCAAATCAGCTAGATGCGTAGAAATAGCATCGTTCTCAAATTTTAGTTAATTTTAACATTTTTCTTGGAAATTCGCTAAAATTCAATTTTTCTTATATATCTATAGAAATAGCATCGTTTTCAAATTTTGGTTAATTTTTACATTTTTCTTGGAAATTCATTAAAATTTCAGTTTTTCTTGTATATCAACCAAATCGTCGATATACGTAGAAATAGCAACGATTTAGAATTTCGGTTAATTTGTACAGTTTACTCGGAAATTCGCTAAAATTCAATTTTTCTTAAATATCTTCCAAATCAGCTAGATACGTAGAAATAGCATCGTTCTCAAATTTTGGTTAATTTTAACATATTTCTTGGAAATTCGCTAAATTCAATTTTTCTTATATATCTATAGAAATTGCGTCGTTTTCAAATTTGGTAAATTTTTACATTTTTCTTGGAAATTCATTAAAATTTCAGTTTTTCTTTTCTATCATCCAAATCGTCGATATACGTAGAAATAGCAACGATTTAGAATTTCGGTTAATTTGTACAGTTTACTCGGAAATTCGCTAAAATTCAATTTTTCTTAAATATCTTCCAAATCATCTAGATACGTAGAAATAGCATCGTTTTACAATTTTGGTTAATTTTGACATTTTTCTTGGAAATTCACTAAAATTTCAGTTTTTTTTATATATATTCCAAATCGTCCATATACGTAGAAATAGCATCGTTTTCGAATTTCGGTTAAATTTTACAATTTTCCTGGAAATTCGCTAAAATTCAATTTTTCTTATATATCTAAAGAAATAGCGTCGTTTTCAAATTTTGATTTTTTTACATATTTCTTGGAAATTTGTTAAAATTTCAGTATTTCTTATATACCATCCAAATCGTCGATATACGTAGAAATAGCAACGATTTAGAATTTCGGTTAATTTGTACAGTTTACTCGGAAACTCGCAAAAATTCAATTTTTCTCAAATATCTTCCAATACATCTAGATACGTAGAAATAGCATCGTTTTCAAATTTTGGTTAATTTTTTCATTTTTCTTGGAAATTCTTTAAAATTTCAGCTTTTCTTATATATCATCCAATTCGGCGATATAAGTAGAAATAGCAACGATTTAGAATTTCGGTTAATTTGTACAGTTTACTCGGAAATTCGCTAAAATTCAATTTTTCTTAAATATCTTCCAAATCAGCTAGATACGTAGAAATAGCATCGTTTTACAATTTTGGTTAATTTTTACAGTTTACTCAAAAATTCGCTACAATTCAATTTTTCTTATATATCTATAGAAATAGCATCGTTTTCAAATTTCCATTTTTTTTACATTTTTCTTGGAAATTCGCTAAAATTCAATTTTTCTTACATATCTATAGAAATAGCATCGTTTTCTAATTTTGATTTTTTTATATATTTCATGGAAATTTGTTAAAATTTCAGTATTTCTTATATATCATTCAAATCGTCGATATACTTAGAAATAGCGTCGATTTAGAATTTTGGTTAATTTTTACATTTTTCTTTGAAATTCGCTAAAATTCGATTTTTCTTATATATCTATAGAAATAGCATCGCTTTCAAATTTTGGTTAATTTTTACATTTTTCTTGGAAATTCATTAAAATTTCAGTTTTTCTTGTATATCATCCAAATCGTCGATATACGTAGAAATAGCAACGATTTAGAATTTCGGTTAATTTGTACAGTTTACTCGGAAATTCGCTAAAATTCAATTTTTCTTAAATATCTTCCAAATCAGCTAGATACGTAGAAATAGCATCGTTCTCAAATTTTGGTTAATTTTAACATTTTTCTTGGAAATTCGCTAAAATTCAATTTTTCTTATATATCTATAGAAATTGCATCGTTTTCAATTTGGTAAATTTTTACATTTCTCTTGGAAATTCATTAAAATTTCAGTTTTTCTTTTATATCATCCAAATCGTCGATATACTTAGAAATAGCATCGTTTTCAAATTTTGGTTAATTTTTACATTTTTCTTGGAAATTCATTAAAATTTCAGTTTTTCTTGTATATCATCCAAATCGTCGATATACGTAGAAATAGCAACGATTTAGAATTTCGGTTAATTTGTACAGTTTACTCGGGAATTCGCTAAAATTCAATTTTTCCTAAATATCTTCCAAATCAGCTAGATGCGTAGAAATAGCATCGTTCTCAAATTTTGGTTAATTTTAACATTTTTCTTGGAAATTCGCTAAAATTCAATTTTTCTTATATATCTATAGAAATAGCATCGTTTTCAAATTTTGGTTAATTTTTACATTTTTCTTGGAAATTCATTAAAATTTCAGTTTTTCTTGTATATCAACCAAATCGTCGATATAAGTAGAAATAGCAAAGATTTAGAATTTCGGTTAATTTTTACAGTTTACTCAGTAATTCGCTAAAATTCAATTTTTCTTAAATATCTTAAAAATAAGCTAAATACGTAGAAATAGCATCGTCTTCAAATTTTGGTTAATTTTTACATTTTTCTTGGAAATTCGCTAAAATTCAATTTTTCTTACATATCTATAGAAATAGCATCGTTTTCTAATTTTGATTTTTTTATATTTTTCTTGGAAATTTGTTAAAATTTCAGTATCTCTTATATATCATTCAAATCGTCGATATACTTAGAAATAGCGTCGATTTAGAATTTTGGTTAATTTTTACATTTTTCTTTGAAATTCGCTAAAATTCGATTTTTCTTATATATCTATAGAAATAGCATCGTTTTCAAATTTTGGTTAATTTTTACATTTTTCTTGGAAATTCATTAAAATTTCAGTTTTTCTTGTATATCATCCAAATCGTCGATATACGTAGAAATAGCAACGATTTAGAATTTTGGTTAATTTTAACATTTTTCTTGGAAATTCGCTAAAATTCAATTTTTCTTATATATCTATAGAAATTGCATCGTTTTCATTTTGGTAAATTTTTACATTTCTCTTGGAAATTCATTAAAATTTCAGTTTTTCTTTTATATCATCCAAATCGTCGATATACTTAGAAATAGCATCGTTTTCAAATTTTGTTTAATTTTTACATTTTTCTTGGAAATTCATTAAAATTTCAGTTTTTCTTGTGTATCATCCAAATCGTCGATATACGTAGAAATAGCAACGATTTAGAATTTCGGTTAATTTGTACAGTTTACTCGGAAATTCGCTAAAATTCAATTTTTCCTAAATATCTTCCAAATCAGCTAGATGCGTAGAAATAGCATCGTTCTCAAATTTTGGTTAATTTTAACATTTTTCTTGGAAATTCGCTAAAATTCAATTTTTCTTATATATCTATAGAAATAGCATCGTTTTCAAATTTTGGTTAATTTTTACATTTTTCTTGGAAATTCATTAAAATTTCAGTTTTTCTTGTATATCAACCAAATCGTCGATATACGTAGAAATAGCAACGATTTAGAATTTCGGTTAATTTGTACAGTTTACTCGGAAATTCGCTAAAATTCAATTTTTCTTAAATATCTTCCAAATCAGCTAGATACGTAGAAATAGCATCGTTCTCAAATTTTGGTTAATTTTAACATATTTCTTGGAAATTCGCTAAATTCAGTTTTTCTTATATATCTATAGAAATTGCGTCGTTTTCAAATTTGGTAAATTTTTACATTTTTCTTGGAAATTCATTAAAATTTCAGTTTTTCTTTTCTATCATCCAAATCGTCGATATACGTAGAAATAGCAACGATTTAGAATTTCGGTTAATTTGTACAGTTTACTCGGAAATTCGCTAAAATTCAATTTTTCTTAAATATCTTCCAAATCATCTAGATACGTAGAAATAGCATCGTTTTACAATTTTGGTTAATTTTGACATTTTTCTTGGAAATTCACTAAAATTTCAGTTTTTTTTATATATATTCCAAATCGTCCATATACGTAGAAATAGCATCGTTTTCGAATTTCGGTTAAATTTTACAATTTTCCTGGAAATTCGCTAAAATTCAATTTTTCTTATATATCTAAAGAAATAGCGTCGTTTTCAAATTTTGATTTTTTTACATATTTCTTGGAAATTTGTTAAAATTTCAGTATTTCTTATATACCATCCAAATCGTCGATATACGTAGAAATAGCAACGATTTAGAATTTCGGTTAATTTGTACAGTTTACTCGGAAACTCGCAAAAATTCAATTTTTCTCAAATATCTTCCAATACATCTAGATACGTAGAAATAGCATCGTTTTCAAATTTTGGTTAATTTTTTCATTTTTCTTGGAAATTCTTTAAAATTTCAGCTTTTCTTATATATCATCCAATTCGGCGATATAAGTAGAAATAGCAACGATTTAGAATTTCGGTTAATTTGTACAGTTTACTCGGAAATTCGCTAAAATTCAATTTTTCTTAAATATCTTCCAAATCAGCTAGATACGTAGAAATAGCATCGTTTTACAATTTTGGTTAATTTTTACAGTTTACTCAAAAATTCGCTACAATTCAATTTTTCTTATATATCTATAGAAATAGCATCGTTTTCAAATTTCCATTTTTTTTACATTTTTCTTGGAAATTTGTTAAAATTTCAGTATTTCTTATACATCATCCAAATCGTCGATATACGTAGAAATAGCAACGATTTAGAATTTCGGTTAATGTTTACATTTTTCTTGGAAATTCATTAAAATTTCAGTTTTTCTTGTATATCATCCAAATCGTCGATATACGTAGAAATAGCAACGATTTAGAATTTTGGTTAATTTTAACATTTTTCTTGGAAATTCGCTAAAATTCAATTTTTCTTATATATCTATAGAAATTGCATCGTTTTCATTTTGGTAAATTTTTACATTTCTCTTGGAAATTCATTAAAATTTCAGTTTTTCTTTTATATCATCCAAATCGTCGATATACTTAGAAATAGCATCGTTTTCAAATTTTGTTTAATTTTTACATTTTTCTTGGAAATTCATTAAAATTTCAGTTTTTCTTGTGTATCATCCAAATCGTCGATATACGTAGAAATAGCAACGATTTAGAATTTCGGTTAATTTGTACAGTTTACTCGGAAATTCGCTAAAATTCAATTTTTCCTAAATATCTTCCAAATCAGCTAGATGCGTAGAAATAGCATCGTTCTCAAATTTTAGTTAATTTTAACATTTTTCTTGGAAATTCGCTAAAATTCAATTTTTCTTATATATCTATAGAAATAGCATCGTTTTCAAATTTTGGTTAATTTTTACATTTTTCTTGGAAATTCATTAAAATTTCAGTTTTTCTTGTATATCAACCAAATCGTCGATATACGTAGAAATAGCAACGATTTAGAATTTCGGTTAATTTGTACAGTTTACTCGGAAATTCGCTAAAATTCAATTTTTCTTAAATATCTTCCAAATCAGCTAGATACGTAGAAATAGCATCGTTCTCAAATTTTGGTTAATTTTAACATATTTCTTGGAAATTCGCTAAATTCAATTTTTCTTATATATCTATAGAAATTGCGTCGTTTTCAAATTTGGTAAATTTTTACATTTTTCTTGGAAATTCATTAAAATTTCAGTTTTTCTTTTCTATCATCCAAATCGTCGATATACGTAGAAATAGCAACGATTTAGAATTTCGGTTAATTTGTACAGTTTACTCGGAAATTCGCTAAAATTCAATTTTTCTTAAATATCTTCCAAATCATCTAGATACGTAGAAATAGCATCGTTTTACAATTTTGGTTAATTTTGACATTTTTCTTGGAAATTCACTAAAATTTCAGTTTTTTTTATATATATTCCAAATCGTCCATATACGTAGAAATAGCATCGTTTTCGAATTTCGGTTAAATTTTACAATTTTCCTGGAAATTCGCTAAAATTCAATTTTTCTTATATATCTAAAGAAATAGCGTCGTTTTCAAATTTTGATTTTTTTACATATTTCTTGGAAATTTGTTAAAATTTCAGTATTTCTTATATACCATCCAAATCGTCGATATACGTAGAAATAGCAACGATTTAGAATTTCGGTTAATTTGTACAGTTTACTCGGAAACTCGCAAAAATTCAATTTTTCTCAAATATCTTCCAATACATCTAGATACGTAGAAATAGCATCGTTTTCAAATTTTGGTTAATTTTTTCATTTTTCTTGGAAATTCTTTAAAATTTCAGCTTTTCTTATATATCATCCAATTCGGCGATATAAGTAGAAATAGCAACGATTTAGAATTTCGGTTAATTTGTACAGTTTACTCGGAAATTCGCTAAAATTCAATTTTTCTTAAATATCTTCCAAATCAGCTAGATACGTAGAAATAGCATCGTTTTACAATTTTGGTTAATTTTTACAGTTTACTCAAAAATTCGCTACAATTCAATTTTTCTTATATATCTATAGAAATAGCATCGTTTTCAAATTTCCATTTTTTTTACATTTTTCTTGGAAATTTGTTAAAATTTCAGTATTTCTTATACATCATCCAAATCGTCGATATACGTAGAAATAGCAACGATTTAGAATTTCGGTTAATGTTTACATTTTTCTTGGAAATTCATTAAAATTTCAGTTTTTCTTGTATATCATCCAAATCGTCGATATACGTAGAAATAGCAACGATTTAGAATTTTGGTTAATTTTAACATTTTTCTTGGAAATTCGCTAAAATTCAATTTTTCTTATATATCTATAGAAATTGCATCGTTTTCATTTTGGTAAATTTTTACATTTCTCTTGGAAATTCATTAAAATTTCAGTTTTTCTTTTATATCATCCAAATCGTCGATATACTTAGAAATAGCATCGTTTTCAAATTTTGTTTAATTTTTACATTTTTCTTGGAAATTCATTAAAATTTCAGTTTTTCTTGTGTATCATCCAAATCGTCGATATACGTAGAAATAGCAACGATTTAGAATTTCGGTTAATTTGTACAGTTTACTCGGAAATTCGCTAAAATTCAATTTTTCCTAAATATCTTCCAAATCAGCTAGATGCGTAGAAATAGCATCGTTCTCAAATTTTGGTTAATTTTAACATTTTTCTTGGAAATTCGCTAAAATTCAATTTTTCTTATATATCTATAGAAATAGCATCGTTTTCAAATTTTGGTTAATTTTTACATTTTTCTTGGAAATTCATTAAAATTTCAGTTTTTCTTGTATATCAACCAAATCGTCGATATACGTAGAAATAGCAACGATTTAGAATTTCGGTTAATTTGTACAGTTTACTCGGAAATTCGCTAAAATTCAATTTTTCTTAAATATCTTCCAAATCAGCTAGATACGTAGAAATAGCATCGTTCTCAAATTTTGGTTAATTTTAACATATTTCTTGGAAATTCGCTAAATTCAATTTTTCTTATATATCTATAGAAATTGCGTCGTTTTCAAATTTGGTAAATTTTTACATTTTTCTTGGAAATTCATTAAAATTTCAGTTTTTCTTTTCTATCATCCAAATCGTCGATATACGTAGAAATAGCAACGATTTAGAATTTCGGTTAATTTGTACAGTTTACTCGGAAATTCGCTAAAATTCAATTTTTCTTAAATATCTTCCAAATCATCTAGATACGTAGAAATAGCATCGTTTTACAATTTTGGTTAATTTTGACATTTTTCTTGGAAATTCACTATTATTTCAGTTTTTTTTATATATATTCCAAATCGTCCATATACGTAGAAATAGCATCGTTTTCGAATTTCGGTTAAATTTTACAATTTTCCTGGAAATTGGCTAAAATTCAATTTTTCTTATATATCTAAAGAAATAGCGTCGTTTTCAAATTTTGATTTTTTTACATATTTCTTGGAAATTTGTTAAAATTTCAGTATTTCTTATATACCATCCAAATCGTCGATATACGTAGAAATAGCAACGATTTAGAATTTCGGTTAATTTGTACAGTTTACTCGGAAATTCGCAAAAATTCAATTTTTCTCAAATATCTTCCAATACATCTAGATACGTAGAAATAGCATCGTTTTCAAATTTTGGTTAATTTTTTCATTTTTCTTGGAAATTCTTTAAAATTTCAGCTTTTCTTATATATCATCCAATTCGGCGATATAAGTAGAAATAGCAACGATTTAGAATTTCGGTTAATTTGTACAGTTTACTCGGAAATTCGCTAAAATTCAATTTTTCTTAAATATCTTCCAAATCAGCTAGATACGTAGAAATAGCATCGTTTTACAATTTTGGTTAATTTTTACAGTTTACTCAAAAATTCGCTACAATTCAATTTTTCTTATATATCTATAGAAATAGCATCGTTTTCAAATTTCCATTTTTTTTACATTTTTCTTGGAAATTTGTTAAAATTTCAGTATTTCTTATACATCAACCAAATCGTCGATATACGTAGAAATAGCAACGATTTAGAATTTCGGTTAATTTTTACATTTTTCTTGGAAATTCATTAAAATTTCAGTTTTTCTTGTATATCATCCAAATCGTCGATATACGTAGAAATAGCATCGTTCTCAAATTTTGGTTAATTTTAACATTTTTCTTGGAAATTCGCTAAAATTCAATTTTTCTTATATATCTATAGAAATAGCATCGTTTTCAAATTTCCATTTTTTTTACATTTTTCTTGGAAATTTGTTAAAATTTCAGTATTTCTTATATATCATCCAAATCGTCGATATACGTAGAAATAGCAACGATTTAGAATTTCGGTTAATTTGTACAGTTTACTCGGAAATTCGCTAAAATTCAATTTTTCTTAAATATCTTCCAAATCAGCTAGAAACGTAGAAATAGCATCGTTTTACAATTTTGGTTAATTTTTACAGTTTACTCGAAAATTCGCTACAATTCAATTTTTCTTATATATCTATAGAAATAGCATCGTTTTCAAATTTTCATTTTTTTTACATTTTTCTTGGAAATTTGTTAAAATTTCAGTATTTCTTATATATCATCCAAATCGTCGATATACGTAGAAATAGCATCGTTTTCAAATTTTGGTTAATTTTTTCATTTTTCTTGGAAATTCTTTAAAATTTCAGCTTTTCTTATATATCATCCAATTCGGCGATATAAGTAGAAATAGCAACGATTTAGAATTTCGGTTAATTTGTACAGTTTACTCGGAAATTCGCTAAAATTCAATTTTTCTTAAATATCTTCCAAATCAGCTAGATACGTAGAAATAGCATCGTTTTACAATTTTGGTTAATTTTTACAGTTTACTCAAAAATTCGCTACAATTCAATTTTTCTTATATATCTATAGAAATAGCATCGTTTTCAAATTTCCATTTTTTTTACATTTTTCTTGGAAATTTGTTAAAATTTCAGTATTTCTTATACATCATCCAAATCGTCGATATACGTAGAAATAGCAACGATTTAGAATTTCGGTTAATGTTTACATTTTTCTTGGAAATTCATTAAAATTTCAGTTTTTCTTGTATATCATCCAAATCGTCGATATACGTAGAAATAGCAACGATTTAGAATTTTGGTTAATTTTAACATTTTTCTTGGAAATTCGCTAAAATTCAATTTTTCTTATATATCTATAGAAATTGCATCGTTTTCATTTTGGTAAATTTTTACATTTCTCTTGGAAATTCATTAAAATTTCAGTTTTTCTTTTATATCATCCAAATCGTCGATATACTTAGAAATAGCATCGTTTTCAAATTTTGTTTAATTTTTACATTTTTCTTGGAAATTCATTAAAATTTCAGTTTTTCTTGTGTATCATCCAAATCGTCGATATACGTAGAAATAGCAACGATTTAGAATTTCGGTTAATTTGTACAGTTTACTCGGAAATTCGCTAAAATTCAATTTTTCCTAAATATCTTCCAAATCAGCTAGATGCGTAGAAATAGCATCGTTCTCAAATTTTGGTTAATTTTAACATTTTTCTTGGAAATTCGCTAAAATTCAATTTTTCTTATATATCTATAGAAATAGCATCGTTTTCAAATTTTGGTTAATTTTTACATTTTTCTTGGAAATTCATTAAAATTTCAGTTTTTCTTGTATATCAACCAAATCGTCGATATACGTAGAAATAGCAACGATTTAGAATTTCGGTTAATTTGTACAGTTTACTCGGAAATTCGCTAAAATTCAATTTTTCTTAAATATCTTCCAAATCAGCTAGATACGTAGAAATAGCATCGTTCTCAAATTTTGGTTAATTTTAACATATTTCTTGGAAATTCGCTAAATTCAATTTTTCTTATATATCTATAGAAATTGCGTCGTTTTCAAATTTGGTAAATTTTTACATTTTTCTTGGAAATTCATTAAAATTTCAGTTTTTCTTTTCTATCATCCAAATCGTCGATATACGTAGAAATAGCAACGATTTAGAATTTCGGTTAATTTGTACAGTTTACTCGGAAATTCGCTAAAATTCAATTTTTCTTAAATATCTTCCAAATCATCTAGATACGTAGAAATAGCATCGTTTTACAATTTTGGTTAATTTTGACATTTTTCTTGGAAATTCACTATTATTTCAGTTTTTTTTATATATATTCCAAATCGTCCATATACGTAGAAATAGCATCGTTTTCGAATTTCGGTTAAATTTTACAATTTTCCTGGAAATTCGCTAAAATTCAATTTTTCTTATATATCTAAAGAAATAGCGTCGTTTTCAAATTTTGATTTTTTTACATATTTCTTGGAAATTTGTTAAAATTTCAGTATTTCTTATATACCATCCAAATCGTCGATATACGTAGAAATAGCAACGATTTAGAATTTCGGTTAATTTGTACAGTTTACTCGGAAATTCGCAAAAATTCAATTTTTCTCAAATATCTTCCAATACATCTAGATACGTAGAAATAGCATCGTTTTCAAATTTTGGTTAATTTTTTCGTTTTTCTTGGAAATTCTTTAAAATTTCAGCTTTTCTTATATATCATCCAATTCGGCGATATAAGTAGAAATAGCAACGATTTAGAATTTCGGTTAATTTGTACAGTTTACTCGGAAATTCGCTAAAATTCAATTTTTCTTAAATATCTTCCAAATCAGCTAGATACGTAGAAATAGCATCGTTTTACAATTTTGGTTAATTTTTACAGTTTACTCAAAAATTCGCTACAATTCAATTTTTCTTATATATCTATAGAAATAGCATCGTTTTCAAATTTCCATTTTTTTTACATTTTTCTTGGAAATTTGTTAAAATTTCAGTATTTCTTATACATCATCCAAATCGTCGATATACGTAGAAATAGCAACGATTTAGAATTTCGGTTAATTTTTACATTTTTCTTGGAAATTCATTAAAATTTCAGTTTTTCTTGTATATCATCCAAATCGTCGATATACGTAGAAATAGCATCGTTCTCAAATTTTGGTTAATTTTAACATTTTTCTTGGAAATTCGCTAAAATTCAATTTTTCTTATATATCTATAGAAATAGCATCGTTTTCAAATTTCCATTTTTTTTACATTTTTCTTGGAAATTTGTTAAAATTTCAGTATTTCTTATATATCATCCAAATCGTCGATATACGTAGAAATAGCAACGATTTAGAATTTCGGTTAATTTGTACAGTTTACTCGGAAATTCGCTAAAATTCAATTTTTCTTAAATATCTTCCAAATCAGCTAGATACGTAGAAATAGCATCGTTTTACAATTTTGGTTAATTTTTACAGTTTACTCGAAAATTCGCTACAATTCAATTTTCCTTATATATCTATAGAAATAGCATCGTTTTCAAATTTTCATTTTTTTTACATTTTTCTTGGAAATTTGTTAAAATTTCAGTATTTCTTATATATCATCCAAATCGTCGATATACGTAGAAATAGCATCGTTTTCAAATTTTGGTTAATTTTTTCATTTTTCTTGGAAATTCTTTAAAATTTCAGCTTTTCTTATATATCATCCAATTCGGCGATATAAGTAGAAATAGCAACGATTTAGAATTTCGGTTAATTTGTACAGTTTACTCGGAAATTCGCTAAAATTCAATTTTTCTTAAATATCTTCCAAATCAGCTAGATACGTAGAAATAGCATCGTTTTACAATTTTGGTTAATTTATAGAGTTTACTCGAAAATTCGCTACAATTCAATTTTTCTTATATATCTATAGAAATAGCATCGTTTTCAAATTTTCATTTTTTTTGCATTTTTCTTGGAAATTTGTTAAAATTTCAGTATTTCTTATATATCATCCAAATCGTCGATATACGTAGAAATAGCAACGATTTAGAATTTCGGTTAATTTGTACAGTTTACTCGGAAATTCGCTAAAATTCAATTTTTATTAAATATCTTCCAAATAATTTAGATACGTAGAAATAGCATCGTTTTCAAATTTTGTAAATTTTTGCATTTTTCTTGGAAATTCTTTAAAATTTCAGCTTTTCTTATATATCATCCAAATCGTCGATATAAGTAGAAATAGCAAAGATTTAGAATTTCGGTTAATTTTTACAGTTTACTCAGTAAATCGCTAAAATTCAATTTTTCTTAAATATCGTCCAAATAAGCTAGATACGTAGAAATAGCATCTTTTTCAAATTTTGGTTAATTTTTACATTTTTCTTTGAAATTCGCTACAATTCAATTTTTCTTAAATATCGTCCAAATAAGCTAGATACGTAGAAATAGCATCGTTTTCAAATTTTGTAAATTTTTGCATTTTTCTTGGAAATTCTTTAAAATTTCAGCTTTTCTTATATATCATCCAAATCGTCGATATAAGTAGAAATAGCAAAGATTTAGAATTTCGGTTAATTTTTACAGTTTACTCAGTAAATCGCTAAAATTCAATTTTTCTTAAATATCGTCCAAATAAGCTAGATACGTAGAAATAGCATAGTTTTCAAGTTTTGGTTAATTTTTACATTTTTCTCTGAAATTCGCTAAAATTTCAGTTTTTCTTAGATATCATCCAAATCGTCGATATACGTAAAATTAGCAACGATTTAGAATTTCGGTTAATTTGTGAAGTTTACTCGGAAATTCGCTAAAATTCAATTTTTCTTAAGTATCTTCCAAATCATCTAGATACGTAGAAATAGCATCGTTTTCTAATTTTGATTTTTTTACATTTTTCTTGGAAATTTGTTAAAACTTCAGTATTTCTTATATATCATCCAAATCGTGGATATACTTAGAAATAGTGTCGATTTAGAATTTTCGTTAATTTTTACATTTTTCTTGGAAATTCATTAAAATTTCAGTTTTTCTTATATATCATCCAAATCGTCGATATTCTTAGAAATAGCGTCGATTTAGAATTTTGGTTAATTTTTACATTTTTCTTTGAAATTCGCTAAAATTCAATTTTTCTTATATATCTATAGAAATAGCATCGTTCTCAAATTTTGGTTAATTTTAACATTTTTCTTGGAAATTCGCTAAAATTAAATTTTTCTTATATATCTATAGAAATAGCATCGTTCTCAAATTTTGGTTAATTTTTACATTTTTCTTGGAAATTCGCTAAAATTAAATTTTTCTTATATATCTATAGAAATAGCATCGTTTTCAAATTTTGGTTAATTTTTACATTTTTCTTGGAAATTTGTTAAAATTTCAGTATTTCTTATATATCATCCAAATCGTGGATATACTTAGAAATAGTGTCGATTTAGAATTTTCGTTAATTTTTACATTTTACTTAGAAATTCATTAAAATTTTAGTTTTTCTTATATATCATCCAAATCGTCGATATACTTAGAAATAGCGTCGATTTAGAATTTTGGTTAATTTTTACATTTTTCTTTGAAAATCGCTAAAATTCAATTTTTCTTATATATCTATAGAAATAGCATCGTTTTCAAATTTTGGTTAATTTTTACATTTTTCTTGGAAATTCACTAAAATATCAGTTTTTCTTGTATATCATCCAAATCGTCGATATACGTAGAAATAGCAATGATTTATAATTTCGGTTAATTTGTACAGTTTCCTCGGAAATTCGCTAAAATTCAATTTTTCTTAAATATCTTCCGAATCAGCTAGATACGTAGAAATAACAACGATTTAGAATTTCGGTTAATTTTTACAGTTTACTCAGTAATTCGCTAAAATTCAATTTTTCTTAAATATCTTCCAAATAAGCTAGATATGTAGAAATAGCGTCTTTTTCAAATTTTGGTAAATTTTTACATTTTTCTTTGAAATTCGCTACAATTTAATTTTTCTTATATATCTGTTGAAATAGCATCGTTTTCAAATTTTGGTTAATTTTTACATTTTTTTAGAGATTCGTTAAAATTTCAGTTTTTCTTAGATATCATCCAAATCGTCGATATACGTAGAAATGGCAACGAAATATAATCTCGGTTAATTTTTACAGTTTACTCGGAAATTCGCTAAAATTCAGTTTTTCTCAAATATCTTCCAATACATCTAGATACGTAGAAATGGCATCGTTTTCAAATTTTGGTTAATTTTTACATTTTTCTTGGAAATCTGTTAAAATTTCAGTATTTCTTATATATCATCCAAATCGTGGATATACTTAGAAATAGTGTCGATTTAGAATTTTCGTTAATTTTTACATTTTTCTTAGAAATTCCTTAAAATTTTAGTTTTTCTTATATATCATCCAAATCGTCGATATACTTAGAAATAGCGTCGATTTAGAATTTTGGTTAATTTTTACATTTTTCTTTGAAAATCGCTAAAATTCAATTTTTCTTATATATCTATAGAAATAGCATCGTTTTCAAATTTTGGTTAATTTTTACATTTTTCTTGGAAATTCACTAAAATATCAGTTTTTCTTGTATATCATCCAAATCGTCGATATACGTAGAAATAGCAATGATTTATAATTTCGGTTAATTTGTACAGTTTACTCGGAAATTCGCTAAAATTCAATTTTTCTTAAATATCTTCCGAATCAGCTAGACACGTAGAAATAACAACGATTTAGAATTTCGGTTAATTTTTACAGTTTACTCAGTAATTCGCTAAAATTCAATTTTTCTTAAATATCTTCCAAATAAGCTAGATATGTAGAAATAGCGTCATTTTCAAATTTTGGTTAATTTTTACATTTTTCCTTGAAATTCGCTACAATTTAATATTTCTTATATATCTGTGGAAATAGCATCGTTTTCAAATTTTGGTTAATTTTTACATTTTTTTAGAGATTCGTTAAAATTTCAGTTTTTCTTAGATATCATCCAAATCGTCGATATACGTAGAAATGGCAACGAAATATAATCTCGGTTAATTTTTACAGTTTACTCGGAAATTCGCTAAAATTCAGTTTTTCTCAAATATCTTCCAATACATCTAGAAACGTAGAAATGGCATCGTTTTCAAATTTTGGTTAATTTTTACATTTTTCTTGGAAATTTGTTAAAATTTCAGTATTTCTTATATATCATCCAAATCGTGGATATACTTAGAAATAGTGTCGATTCAGAATTTTCGTTAATTTTTACATTTTTCTTAGAAATTCATTAAAATTTTAGTTTTTCTTATATATCATCCAAATCGTCGATATACTTAGAAATAGCGTCGATTTAGAATTTTGGTTAATTTTTACATTTTTCTTTGAAAATCGCTAAAATTCAATTTTTCTTATATATCTATAGAAATAGCATCGTTTTCAAATTTTGGTTAATTTTTACATTTTTCTTGGAAATTCATTAAAATATCTGTTTTTCTTGTATATCATCCAAATCGTCGATATACGTAGAAATAGCAATGATTTATAATTTCGGTTAATTTGTACAGTTTACTCGGAAATTCGCTAAAATTCAATTTTTCTTAAGTATCTTCCGAATCAGCTAGATACGTAGAAATAGCATCGTTTTACAATTTTGGTTAATTTTTACAGTTTACTCGAAAATTCGCTACAATTCAATTTTTCTTATATATCTATAGAAATAGCATCGTTTTCAAATTTTGATTTTTATTACATTTTTCTTGGAAATTTGTTAAATTTTCAGCATTTCTTATATATCATCCAAATCGTCGATATACGTAGAAATAGCGACGAAATATAATTTCGGTTAATTTTTACAGTTTACTGGGAAATTCGCTAAAATTCAATTTTTCTTAAATATCTTCCAAATCATCTAGATACTTAGAAATAGCATCGTTTACAAATTTTGGTTAATTTTTACATTTTTTTGGAAATTCATTAAAATTTCAGTTTTTCTTATATATCATCCAAATCGTCGATATACTTAGAAATAGCGTCGATTTAGAATTTTGGTTAATTTTTACATTTTTCTTTGAAATTCGCTACAATTCAATTTTTCTTATATATCTATAGAAATAGCATCGTTTTCAAATTTTGGCTAATTTTTACATTTTTCTTGGAAATTCATTAAAATTTCAGTTTTTCTTATATATCATCCAAATCGTCGATATACTTAGAAATGGCGTCGATTTAGAATTTTGGTTAATTTTTACATTTTTCTTTGAAATTCGCTAAAATTCAATTTTTCTTATATATCTATAGAAATAGCATCGTTTTCAAATTTTGGCGAATTTTTACATTTTTTTGGAAATTCATTAAAATTTCAGTTTTTCTTATATATCATCCAAATCGTCGATATACTTAGAAATAGCGTCGAATTAGAATTTTGGTTAATTTTTACATTTTTCTTTGAAATTCGCTAAAATTCGATTTTTCTTATATATCTATAGAAATAGCATCGCTTTCAAATTTTGGTTAATTTTTACATTTTTCTTGGAAATTCATTAAAATTTCAGTTTTTCTTGTATATCATCCAAATCGTCGATATACGTAGAAATAGCAACGATTTAGAATTTCGGTTAATTTGTACAGTTTACTCGGAAATTCGCTAAAATTCAATTTTTCTTAAATATCTTCCAAATCAGCTAGATAGGTAGAAATAGCATCGTTTACAAATTTTGGTTAATTTTTACATTTTTTTGGAAATTCATTAAAATTTCAGTTTTTCTTATATATCATCCAAATCGTCGATATACTTAGAAATAGCGTCGATTTAGAATTTTGGTTAATTTTTACATTTTTCTTTGAAATTCGCTACAATTCAATTTTTCTTATATATCTATAGAAATAGCATCGTTTTCAAATTTTGGCTAATTTTTACATTTTTCTTGGAAATTCATTAAAATTTCAGTTTTTCTTATATATCATCCAAATCGTCGATATACTTAGAAATGGCGTCGATTTAGAATTTTGGTTAATTTTTACATTTTTCTTTGAAATTCGCTAAAATTCAATTTTTCTTATATATCTATAGAAATAGCATCGTTTTCAAATTTTGGCGAATTTTTACATTTTTTTGGAAATTCATTAAAATTTCAGTTTTTCTTATATATCATCCAAATCGTCGATATACTTAGAAATAGCGTCGAATTAGAATTTTGGTTAATTTTGACATTTTTCTTGGAAATTCGCTAAAATTCAATTTTTCTTATATATCTAGCGAAATAGCATAGTTTTCAAGATTTGGTTAATTTTTACATTTTTCTTTGAAATTCGCTAAAATTTCAGTTTTTCTTAGATATCATCCAAATCGTCGATATACGTAGAAATAGCGGCGAAATATAATTTCGGTTAATTTTTACAGTTTACTCGGAAATTCGCTAAAATTCAATTTTTCTCAAATATCTTCCAAATCATCTAGATACGTAGAAATAGCATCGTTTTCAAATTTTGTAAATTTTTACATTTTTCTTGGGAATTCTTTAAAATTTCAGCTTTTCTTATATATCGTCCAAATCGTCGATATAAGTAGAAATAGCAAAGATTTAGAATTTCGGTTAATTTTTACAGTTTACTCAGTAATTCGCTAAAATTCAATTTTTCTTAAATATCTTAAAAATAAGCTAAATACGTAGAAATAGCATCGTCTTCAAATTTTGGTTAATTTTTACATTTTTCTTGGAAATTCGCTAAAATTCAATTTTTCTTACATATCTATAGAAATAGCATCGTTTTCTAATTTTGATTTTTTTATATATTTCATGGAAATTTGTTAAAATTTCAGTATTTCTTATATATCATTCAAATCGTCGATATACTTAGAAATAGCGTCGATTTAGAATTTTGGTTAATTTTTACATTTTTCTTTGAAATTCGCTAAAATTCGATTTTTCTTATATATCTATAGAAATAGCATCGCTTTCAAATTTTGGTTAATTTTTACATTTTTCTTGGAAATTCATTAAAATTTCAGTTTTTCTTGTATATCATCCAAATCGTCGATATACGTAGAAATAGCAACGATTTAGAATTTCGGTTAATTTGTACAGTTTACTCGGAAATTCGCTAAAATTCAATTTTTCTTAAATATCTTCCAAATCAGCTAGATACGTAGAAATAGCATCGTTCTCAAATTTTGGTTAATTTTAACATTTTTCTTGGAAATTCGCTAAAATTCAATTTTTCTTATATATCTATAGAAATTGCATCGTTTTCAATTTGGTAAATTTTTACATTTCTCTTGGAAATTCATTAAAATTTCAGTTTTTCTTTTATATCATCCAAATCGTCGATATACTTAGAAATAGCATCGTTTTCAAATTTTGGTTAATTTTTACATTTTTCTTGGAAATTCATTAAAATTTCAGTTTTTCTTGTATATCATCCAAATCGTCGATATACGTAGAAATAGCAACGATTTAGAATTTCGGTTAATTTGTACAGTTTACTCGGGAATTCGCTAAAATTCAATTTTTCCTAAATATCTTCCAAATCAGCTAGATGCGTAGAAATAGCATCGTTCTCAAATTTTGGTTAATTTTAACATTTTTCTTGGAAATTCGCTAAAATTCAATTTTTCTTATATATCTATAGAAATAGCATCGTTTTCAAATTTTGGTTAATTTTTACATTTTTCTTGGAAATTCATTAAAATTTCAGTTTTTCTTGTATATCAACCAAATCGTCGATATAAGTAGAAATAGCAAAGATTTAGAATTTCGGTTAATTTTTACAGTTTACTCAGTAATTCGCTAAAATTCAATTTTTCTTAAATATCTTAAAAATAAGCTAAATACGTAGAAATAGCATCGTCTTCAAATTTTGGTTAATTTTTACATTTTTCTTGGAAATTCGCTAAAATTCAATTTTTCTTACATATCTATAGAAATAGCATCGTTTTCTAATTTTGATTTTTTTATATTTTTCTTGGAAATTTGTTAAAATTTCAGTATTTCTTATATATCATTCAAATCGTCGATATACTTAGAAATAGCGTCGATTTAGAATTTTGGTTAATTTTTACATTTTTCTTTGAAATTCGCTAAAATTCGATTTTTCTTATATATCTATAGAAATAGCATCGTTTTCAAATTTTGGTTAATTTTTACATTTTTCTTGGAAATTCATTAAAATTTCAGTTTTTCTTGTATATCATCCAAATCGTCGATATACGTAGAAATAGCAACGATTTAGAATTTTGGTTAATTTTAACATTTTTCTTGGAAATTCGCTAAAATTCAATTTTTCTTATATATCTATAGAAATTGCATCGTTTTCATTTTGGTAAATTTTTACATTTCTCTTGGAAATTCATTAAAATTTCAGTTTTTCTTTTATATCATCCAAATCGTCGATATACTTAGAAATAGCATCGTTTTCAAATTTTGGTTAATTTTTACATTTTTCTTGGAAATTCATTAAAATTTCAGTTTTTCTTGTGTATCATCCAAATCGTCGATATACGTAGAAATAGCAACGATTTAGAATTTCGGTTAATTTGTACAGTTTACTCGGAAATTCGCTAAAATTCAATTTTTCCTAAATATCTTCCAAATCAGCTAGATGCGTAGAAATAGCATCGTTCTCAAATTTTTGTTAATTTTAACATTTTTCTTGGAAATTCGCTAAAATTCAATTTTTCTTATATATCTATAGAAATAGCATCGTTTTCAAATTTTGGTTAATTTTTACATTTTTCTTGGAAATTCATTAAAATTTCAGTTTTTCTTGTATATCAACCAAATCGTCGATATACGTAGAAATAGCAACGATTTAGAATTTCGGTTAATTTGTACAGTTTACTCGGAAATTCGCTAAAATTCAATTTTTCTTAAATATCTTCCAAATCAGCTAGATACGTAGAAATAGCATCGTTCTCAAATTTTGGTTAATTTTAACATATTTCTTGGAAATTCGCTAAATTCAATTTTTCTTATATATCTATAGAAATTGCGTCGTTTTCAAATTTGGTAAATTTTTACATTTTTCTTGGAAATTCTTTAAAATTTCAGCTTTTCTTATATATCGTCCAAATCGTCGATATAAGTAGAAATAGCAAAGATTTAGAATTTCGGTTAATTTTTACAGTTTACTCAGTAATTCGCTAAAATTCAATTTTTCTTAAATATCTTAAAAATAAGCTAAATACGTAGAAATAGCATCGTCTTCAAATTTTGGTTAATTTTTACATTTTTCTTGGAAATTCGCTAAAATTCAATTTTTCTTACATATCTATAGAAATAGCATCGTTTTCTAATTTTGATTTTTTTATATATTTCATGGAAATTTGTTAAAATTTCAGTATTTCTTATATATCATTCAAATCGTCGATATACTTAGAAATAGCGTCGATTTAGAATTTTGGTTAATTTTTACATTTTTCTTTGAAATTCGCTAAAATTCGATTTTTCTTATATATCTATAGAAATAGCATCGCTTTCAAATTTTGGTTAATTTTTACATTTTTCTTGGAAATTCATTAAAATTTCAGTTTTTCTTGTATATCATCCAAATCGTCGATATACGTAGAAATAGCAACGATTTAGAATTTCGGTTAATTTGTACAGTTTACTCGGAAATTCGCTAAAATTCAATTTTTCTTAAATATCTTCCAAATCAGCTAGATACGTAGAAATAGCATCGTTCTCAAATTTTGGTTAATTTTAACATTTTTCTTGGAAATTCGCTAAAATTCAATTTTTCTTATATATCTATAGAAATTGCATCGTTTTCAATTTGGTAAATTTTTACATTTCTCTTGGAAATTCATTAAAATTTCAGTTTTTCTTTTATATCATCCAAATCGTCGATATACTTAGAAATAGCATCGTTTTCAAATTTTGGTTAATTTTTACATTTTTCTTGGAAATTCATTAAAATTTCAGTTTTTCTTGTATATCATCCAAATCGTCGATATACGTAGAAATAGCAACGATTTAGAATTTCGGTTAATTTGTACAGTTTACTCGGGAATTCGCTAAAATTCAATTTTTCCTAAATATCTTCCAAATCAGCTAGATGCGTAGAAATAGCATCGTTCTCAAATTTTGGTTAATTTTAACATTTTTCTTGGAAATTCGCTAAAATTCAATTTTTCTTATATATCTATAGAAATAGCATCGTTTTCAAATTTTGGTTAATTTTTACATTTTTCTTGGAAATTCATTAAAATTTCAGTTTTTCTTGTATATCAACCAAATCGTCGATATAAGTAGAAATAGCAAAGATTTAGAATTTCGGTTAATTTTTACAGTTTACTCAGTAATTCGCTAGAATTCAATTTTTCTTAAATATCTTAAAAATAAGCTAAATACGTAGAAATAGCATCGTCTTCAAATTTTGGTTAATTTTTACATTTTTCTTGGAAATTCGCTAAAATTCAATTTTTCTTACATATCTATAGAAATAGCATCGTTTTCTAATTTTGATTTTTTTATATTTTTCTTGGAAATTTGTTAAAATTTCAGTATTTCTTATATATCATTCAAATCGTCGATATACTTAGAAATAGCGTCGATTTAGAATTTTGGTTAATTTTTACATTTTTCTTTGAAATTCGCTAAAATTCGATTTTTCTTATATATCTATAGAAATAGCATCGTTTTCAAATTTTGGTTAATTTTTACATTTTTCTTGGAAATTCATTAAAATTTCAGTTTTTCTTGTATATCATCCAAATCGTCGATATACGTAGAAATAGCAACGATTTAGAATTTTGGTTAATTTTAACATTTTTCTTGGAAATTCGCTAAAATTCAATTTTTCTTATATATCTATAGAAATTGCATCGTTTTCATTTTGGTAAATTTTTACATTTCTCTTGGAAATTCATTAAAATTTCAGTTTTTCTTTTATATCATCCAAATCGTCGATATACTTAGAAATAGCATCGTTTTCAAATTTTGGTTAATTTTTACATTTTTCTTGGAAATTCATTAAAATTTCAGTTTTTCTTGTGTATCATCCAAATCGTCGATATACGTAGAAATAGCAACGATTTAGAATTTCGGTTAATTTGTACAGTTTACTCGGAAATTCGCTAAAATTCAATTTTTCCTAAATATCTTCCAAATCAGCTAGATGCGTAGAAATAGCATCGTTCTCAAATTTTGGTTAATTTTAACATTTTTCTTGGAAATTCGCTAAAATTCAATTTTTCTTATATATCTATAGAAATAGCATCGTTTTCAAATTTTGGTTAATTTTTACATTTTTCTTGGAAATTCATTAAAATTTCAGTTTTTCTTGTATATCAACCAAATCGTCGATATACGTAGAAATAGCAACGATTTAGAATTTCGGTTAATTTGTACAGTTTACTCGGAAATTCGCTAAAATTCAATTTTTCTTAAATATCTTCCAAATCAGCTAGATACGTAGAAATAGCATCGTTCTCAAATTTTGGTTAATTTTAACATATTTCTTGGAAATTCGCTAAATTCAATTTTTCTTATATATCTATAGAAATTGCGTCGTTTTCAAATTTGGTAAATTTTTACATTTTTCTTGGAAATTCATTAAAATTTCAGTTTTTCTTGTATATCAACCAAATCGTCGATATACGTAGAAATAGCAACGATTTAGAATTTCGGTTAATTTGTACAGTTTACTCGGAAATTCGCTAAAATTCAATTTTTCTTAAATATCTTCCAAATCATCTAGATACGTAGAAATAGCATCGTTTTACAATTTTGGTTAATTTTGACATTTTTCTTGGAAATTCACTAAAATTTCAGTTTTTTTTATATATATTCCAAATCGTCCATATACGTAGAAATAGCATCGTTTTCGAATTTCGGTTAAATTTTACAATTTTCCTGGAAATTCGCTAAAATTCAATTTTTCTTATATATCTAAAGAAATAGCGTCGTTTTCAAATTTTGATTTTTTTACATATTTCTTGGAAATTTGTTAAAATTTCAGTATTTCTTATATACCATCCAAATCGTCGATATACGTAGAAATAGCAACGATTTAGAATTTCGGTTAATTTGTACAGTTTACTCGGAAATTCGCAAAAATTCAATTTTTCTCAAATATCTTCCAATACATCTAGATACGTAGAAATAGCATCGTTTTCAAATTTTGGTTAATTTTTTCATTTTTCTTGGAAATTCTTTAAAATTTCAGCTTTTCTTATATATCATCCAATTCGGCGATATAAGTAGAAATAGCAACGATTTAGAATTTCGGTTAATTTGTACAGTTTACTCGGAAATTCGCTAAAATTCAATTTTTCTTAAATATCTTCCAAATCAGCTAGATACGTAGAAATAGCATCGTTTTACAATTTTGGTTAATTTATAGAGTTTACTCGAAAATTCGCTAGAATTCAATTTTTCTTATATATCTATAGAAATAGCATCGTTTTCAAATTTTCATTTTTTTTACATTTTTCTTGGAAATTTGTTAAAATTTCAGTATTTCTTATATATCATCCAAATCGTCGATATACGTAGAAATAGCATCGTTTTCAAATTTTGTAAATTTTTGCATTTTTCTTGGAAATTCTTTAAAATTTCAGCTTTTCTTATATATCATCCAAATCGTCGATATACGTAAAATTAGCAACGATTTAGAATTTCGGTTAATTTGTGAAGTTTACTCGGAAATTCGCTAAAATTCAATTTTTCTTAAGTATCTTCCAAATCATCTAGATACGTAGAAATAGCATCGTTTTCTAATTTTGATTTTTTTACATTTTTCTTTGAAATTCGCTACAATTCAATTTTTCTTATATATCTGTAGAAATAGCATCGTTTTCAAATTTTGGCTAATTTTTACATTTTTTTAGAGATTCGTTAAAATTTCAGTTTTTCTTATATATCATCCAAATCGTCGATATACGTAAAATTAGCAACGATTTAGAATTTCGGTTAATTTGTGAAGTTTACTCGGAAATTCGCTAAAATTCAATTTTTCTTAAGTATCTTCCAAATCATCTAGATACGTAGAAATAGCATCGTTTTCTAATTTTGATTTTTTTACATTTTTCTTGGAAATTTGTTAAAACTTCAGTATTTCTTATATATCATCCAAATCGTGGATATACTTAGAAATAGTGTCGATTTAGAATTTTCGTTAATTTTTACATTTTTCTTGGAAATACAATAAAATTTCAGTTTTTCTTATATATCATCCAAATCGTCGATATTCTTAGAAATAGCGTCGATTTAGAATTTTGGTTAATTTTTACATTTTTCTTTGAAATTCGCTAAAATTCAATTTTTCTTATATATCTATAGAAATAGCATCGTTTTCAAATTTTGGTTAATTTTTACATTTTTCTTGGAAATTCATTAAAATATCAGTTTTTCTTGTATATCATCCAAATCGTCGATATACGTAGAAATAGCAACGATTTATAATTTCGGTTAATTTGTACAGTTTACTCGGAAATTCGCTAAAATTCAATTTTTCTTAAATATCTTCCAAATCAGCTAGATACGTAGAAATAGCGTCGTTCTCAAATTTTGGTTAATTTTAACATTTTTCTTGGAAATTCGCTAAAATTAAATTTTTCTTATATATCTATAGAAATAGCATCGTTTTCAAATTTTGGTTAATTTTTACATTTTTCTTGGAAATTCACTAAAATTTCAGTATTTCTTATATATCACCCAAATCGTCGATATACGTAGAAATAGCAACGATTTAGAATTTCGGTTAATTTGTACAGTTTACTCGGAAATTCGCTAAAATTCAATTTTTCTCAAATATCTTCCAAATCAGCTAGATACGTAGGAATAGCATCGTTTTACAATTTTGGTTAATTTTTACAGTTTACTCGAAAATTCGCTACAATTCAATTTTTCTTATATATCTATAGAAATAGCATTGTTTCAAATTTTGGCTAATTTTTACATTTTTTTGGAAATTCATTAAAATTTCAGTTTTTCTTGTATATCATCCAAATCGTCGATATACTTAGAAATAGCGTCGAATTAGAATTTTGGTTAATTTTAACATTTTTCTTGGAAATTCGCTAAAATTCAATTTTTCTTATATATCTAGGGAAATAGCATAGTTTTCAAGTTTTGGTTAATTTTTACATTTTTCTTTGAAATTCGCTAAAATTTCAGTTTTTCTTAGATATCATCCAAATCGCCGATATACGTAGAAATAGCGACGAAATATAATTTCGGTTAATTTTTACAGTTTACTGGGAAATTCGCTAAAATTCAATTTTTCTTAAATATCTTCCAAATAAGCTAAATACGTAGAAATAGCATCGTTTTCAAATTTTGCTTAATTTTTACATTTTTTTGGAAATTCGCTAAAATTTCAGTTTTTCTTATATATCATCCAAATCGTCGATATACGTAGAAATAGCAACGATTTAGAATTTCGGTTAATTTGTACAGTTTACTCGGAAATTCGCTAAAATTCAATTTTTCTTAAATATCTTCCAAATCAGCTAAATACGTAGAAATAGCATCGTTTTCAAATTTTGCTTAATTTCTACATTTTTCTTGGAAATTCCTTAAAATTTCAGCTTTTCTTATATATCATCCAAATCGTCGATATAAGTAGAAATAGCAACGATTTAGAATTTCGGTTAATTTTTACAGTTTACTCGAAAATTCGCTACAATTCAATTTTTCTTATATATCTATAGAAATAGCATCGTTTTCAAATTTTGATTTTTTTTACATTTTTCTTGGAAATTTGTTAAAATTTCAGTATTTCTTATATATCATCCAAATCGTCGATATACGTAGAAATAGCAACGATTTAGAATTTCGGTTAATTTGTACAGTTTACTCGGAAATTCGCTATAATTGAATTTTTCTCAAATATCTTCCAAATCATCTAGATACGTAGAAATAGCATCGTTTTCAAATTTTGTAAATTTTTACATTTTTCTTGGGAATTCTTTAAAATTTCAGCTTTTCTTATATATCGTCCAAATCGTCGATATAAGTAGAAATAGCAACGATTTAGAATTTCGGTTAATTTTTACAGTTTACTCGGAAATTCGCTAAAATTCGATTTTTCTTAAATATCTTCCAAATCATCTAGATAGGTAGAAATAGCATCGTCTTCAAATTTTGTTAATTTTTGCATTTTTCTTATATATCATCCAAATCGTCGATATACTTAGAAATAGCGTCGATTTAGAATTTTGGTTAATTTTAACATTTTTCTTGGAAATTCACTAAAATTCAATTTTTCTTATATATCTATAGAAATAGCATCGTTTTCAAATTTTGATTTTTTTTACATTTTTCTTGGAAATTTGTTAAAATTTCAGTATTTCTTATATATCATCCAAATCGTCGATATACGTAGAAATAGCAACGATTTAGAATTTCGGTTGATTTGTACAGTTTACTCGGAAATTCGCTAAAATTCAATTTTTCTCAAATATCTTCCAAACCATTTAGATACGTAGAAATAGCATCGTTTTCAAATTTTGGTTAATTTTTACATTTTTCTTGGAAATTCTTTAAAATTTCAGCTTTTCTTATATATCATCCAATTCGGCGATATAAGTAGAAATAGCAACGATTTAGAATTTCGGTTAATTTGTACAGTTTACTCGGAAATTTGCTAAAATTCAATTTTTCTTAAATATCTTCCAAATCAGCTAGATACGTAGAAATAGCATCGTTTTACAATTTTGGTTAATTTTTACAGTTTACTCGAAAATTCGCTACAATTCAATTTTTCTTATATATCTATAGAAATAGCATCGTTTTCAAATTTTGATTTTTTTACATTTTTCTTGGAAATTTGTTAAAATTTCAGTATTTCTTATATATCATCCAAATCGTCGATATACGTAGAAATAGCATCGTTTTCGAATTTCGGTTAATTTTTACAGTTTACTGGGAAATTCGCTAAAATTCAATTTTTCTTAAATATCTTCCGAATCATCTAGATACTTAGAAATAGCATCGTTTTCAAATTTTGGTTAATTTTTACATTTTTCTTGGAAATTCATTAAAATTTCAGTTTTTCTTGTATATCATCCAAATCGTCGATATACGTAGAAATAGCAACGATTTAGAATTTCGGTTAATTTGTACAGTTTACTCGGAAATTCGCTAAAATTCAATTTTTCCTAAATATCTTCCAAATCAGCTAGATACGTAGAAATAGCATCGTTCTCAAATTTTGGTTAATTTTAACATTTTTCTTGGAAATTCGCTAAAATTCAATTTTTCTTATATATCTATAGAAATAGCATCGTTTTCAAATTTTGGTTAATTTTTACATTTTTCTTGGAAATTCATTAAAATTTCAGTTTTTCTTGTATATCAACCAAATCGTCGATATACGTAGAAATAGCAACGATTTAGAATTTCGGTTAATTTGTACAGTTTACTAGGAAATTCGCTAAAATTCAATTTTTCTTAAATATCCTCCAAATCAGCTAGATACGTAGAAATAGCATCGTTCTCAAATTTTGGTTAATTTTAACATATTTCTTGGAAATTCGCTAAAATTCAATTTTTCTTATATATCTATAGAAATTGCGTCGTTTTCAAATTTTGGTAAATTTTTACATTTTTCTTGGAAATTCATTAAAATTTCAGTTTTTCTTTTATTTCATCCAAATCGTCGATATACGTAGAAATAGCAGCGATCTAGAATTTCGGTTAATTTGTACAGTTTACTCGGAAATTCGCTAAAATTCAATTTTTCTTAAATATCTTCCAAATCAGCTAGATACGTAGAAATAGCATCGTTTTACAATTTTGGTTAATTTTGACATTTTTCTTGGAAATTCACTAAAATTTCAGTTTTTTTTATATATATTCCAAATCGTCCATATACGTAGAAATAGCATCGTTTTCGAATTTCGGTTAAATTTTACAATTTTCTTGGAAATTCGCTAAAATTCAATTTTTCTTATATATCTAAAGAAATAGCGTCGTTTTCAAATTTTTTTTTTTTTACATATTTCTTGGAAATTTGTTAAAATTTCAGTATTTCTTATATATCATCCAAATCGTCGATATACGTAGAAATAGCAACGATTTAGAATTTCGGTTAATTTGTACAGTTTACTCGGAAATTCGCTAAAATTCAATTTTTCTTAAATATCTTCCAAATCATCTAGATACGTAGAAATAGCATCGTTCTCAAATTTTGGTTAATGTTTACATTTTTTTAGAAATTCGGTAAAATTTCAGTTTTTCTTATATATCATCCAAATCGTCGATATACGTAGAAATAGCAACGATTTAGAATTTCGGTTAATTTGTACAGTTTACTCGGAAATTCGCTAAAATTCAATTTTTCTTAAATATCTTCCAAATCATCTAGATACGTAGAAATAGCATCGTTTTCAAATTTTGTAAATTTTTACATTTTTCTTGGGAATTCTTTAAAATTTCAGCTTTTCTTATATATCGTCCAAATCGTCGATATAAGTAGAAATAGCAACGATTTAGAATTTCGGTTAATTTTTACAGTTTACTCGGAAATTCGCTAAAATTCAATTTTTCTTAAATATCTTCCAAATCATCTAGATAGGTAGAAATAGCATCGTCTTCAAATTTTGTTAATTTTTGCATTTTTCTTGGAAATTCATTAAAATTTCAGTTTTTCTTATATATCATCCAAATCGTCGATATACTTAGAAATAGCGTCGATTTAGAGTTTTGGTTAATTTTAACATTTTTCTTGGAAATTCGCTAAAATTCAATTTTTCTTATATATCTATAGAAATAGCATCGTTTTCAAATTTTGATTTTTTTTACATTTTTCTTGGAAATTTGTTAAAATTTCAGTATTTCTTATATATCATCCAAATCGTCGATATACGTAGAAATAGCAACGATTTAGAATTTCGGTTGATTTGTACAGTTTACTCGGAAATTCGCTAAAATTCAATTTTTCTCAAATATCTTCCAAACCATTTAGATACGTAGAAATAGCATCCTTTTCAAATTTTGTAAATTTTTACATTTTTCTTGGGAATTCTTTAAAATTTCAGCTTTTCTTATATATCGTCCAAATCGTCGATATAAGTAGAAATAGCAAAGATCTAGAATTTCGGTTAATTTTTACAGTTTACTCAGTAATTCGCTAAAATTCAATTTTTCTCAAATATCTTAAAAATAAGCTAAATACGTAGAAATAGCATCCTTTTCAAATTTTGGTTAATTTTTACATTTTTCTTGGAAATTCGCTAAAATTCAATTTTTCTTACATATCTATAGAAATAGCATTGTTTTCTAATTTTGATTTTTTTACATTTTTCTTGGAAATTTGGTAAAATTTCAGTATTTCTTATATATCATCCATATCGTGGATATACTTAGAAATAGCGTCGATTAAGAATTTTCGTTAATTTTTACATTTTCCTTGGAAATTCATAAAAATTTCAGTTTTTGTTATATATCATCCAAATCGTCGATATACTTAGAAATAGCGTCGATTTAGAATTTTGGTTAATTTTTACATTTTTCTTTGAAATTCGCTAAAATTCAATTTTTCTTATCTATCTATAGAAATAGCATCGTTTTCAAATTTTGGTTAATTTTTACATTTTTCTTGGAAATTCGCTAAAATTCAATTTGTCTTACATATCTATAGAAATAGCATCGTTTTCTAATTTTGATTTTTTTACATTTTTCTTGGAAATTTGTTAAAATTTCAGTATTTCTTATATATCATCCATATCGTGGATATACTTAGAAATAGCGTCGATTTAGAATTTTCGTTAATTTTTACATTTTTCTTGGGAATTCATTAAAATTTCAGTTTTTCTTATATATCATTCAAATCGTCGATATACTTAGAAATAGCGTCGATTTAGAATTTGGTTAATTTTTACATTTTTCTTGGAAATTCGCTAAAATTCAATTTTTCTTATATATCTATAGAAATAGCATCGTCTTCAAATTTTGGTTAATTTTTACATTTTTCTTGGAAATTTGTTAAAATTTCAGTTTTTCTGATATATCTTCCAAATCGTTGATATACTTAGAAATAGCGTCGATTTAGAATTTTGGTTAATTTTTACATTTTTCTTTGAAATTCGCTAAAATTCAATTTTTCTTATATATCTATAGAAATAGCATCGTTTTCAAATTTTGGTTAATTTTTACATTTTTCTTGGAAATTCATTAAAATTTCAGTTTTTCTTATATATCATCCAAATCGTCGATATACGTAGAATTAGCAACGATTTAGAATTTCGGTTAATTTGTACAGTTTACTCGGAAATTCGCTAAAATTCAATTTTTCTTAAATATCTTCCAAATCATCTAGATACGTAGAAATAGCATCGTTCTCAAATTTTGGTTAATGTTTACATTTTTTTAGAAATTCGGTAAAATTTCAGTTTTTCTTATATATCATCCAAATCGTCGATATACGTAGAATTAGCAACGATTTAGAAGTTCGGTTAATTTGTACAGTTTACTCGGAAATTCGCTAAAATTCAATTTTTCTTAAATATCTTCCAAATCATCTAGATACGTTTTCAAATTTTGGTTAATTTTTACATTTTTCTTTGAAATTCGCTAAAATTCAATTTTTCATACATATCTATAGAAATAGCATCGTTTTCAAATTTTGGTTAATTTTACATTTTTCTTGGAAATTCGTTAAAATTTCAGTTTTTCTTATATATCATCCAAATCGTTGATATACTTAGAAATAGCGTCGATTTAGAATTTTGGTTAATTTTTACATTTTTCTTGGAAATTCATTAAAATTTTAGTTTTTCTTATATACCATCCAAATTGTCGATATACGTAGAATTAGCAACGATTTAGAATTTTGGTTAATTTTTACATATTTCTTTGAAGTTCGCTAAAATTCAATTTTTCTTATATATCTATAGAAATAGCATCGTTTTCAAATTTTGGTTAATTTTAACATTTTTCTTGGAAATTCGCTAAAATTCAATTATTCTTATATATCTAGAGAGATCCAAATCGTCGAGATACGTAGAAATAGGAACGATTTAGAAATTCTGTTAATTTTGACATTTTTCTTGGAAATTCGCTAAAATTTCAGTTTTTCTTAGAAATTCGCTAAAATTTCAGTGTTTCTTATATATCATCCAAATCGTCGAGATACGTAGAAATAGGAACGATTTAGAAATTCGGTTAATATTGACATTTTTCATGGAAATTCCCTAAAATTTCAGTTTTTCTTGGAAATTCGCTAAAATTTCAGTGTTTCTTATATATCATCCAAATCGTCGAGATACGTAGAAATAGGAACGATTTAGAAATTCGGTTAATATAGACATTTTTCTTGGAAATTCGCTAAAATTTCAGTTTTTCTTGGAAATTCGCTAAAATTTCAGTGTTTCTTATATATCATCCAAATCGTCGAGTTACGTAGAAATAGGAACGATTTAGAAATTCTGTTAATTTTGACATTTTTCTTGGAAATTCGCTAAAATTTCAGTTTTTCTTGGAAATTCGCTAAAATTTCAGTGTTTCTTATATATCATCCAAATCGTCGAGATACGTAGAAATAGGAACGATTTAGAAATCGGTTAATATTGACATTTTTCATGGAAATTCGCTAAAATTTCAGTTTTTCTTGGAAATTCGCTAAAATTTCAGTGTTTCTTATATATCATCCAAATCGTCGAGTTACGTAGAAATAGGAACGATTTAGAAATTCGGTTAATATTGACATTTTTCATGGAAATTCGCTAAAATTTCAGTTTTTCTTGGAAATTCGCTAAAATTTCAGTGTTTCTTATATATCATCCAAATCGTCGAGTTACGTAGAAATAGGAACGATTTAGAAATTCGGTTAATATTGACATTTTTCTTGGAAATTCGCTAAAATTTCAGTTTTTCTTGGAAATTCGCTAAAATTTCAGTGTTTCTTATATATCATCCAAATCGTCGAGTTACGTAGAAATAGGAACGATTTAGAAATTCGGTTAATATTGACATTTTTCTTGGAAATTCGCTAAAATTTCAGTTTTTCTTGGAAAGTCGCTAAAATTTCAGTGTTTCTTATATATCATCCAAATCGTCGAGATACGTAGAAATAGGAACGATTTAGAAATTCTGTTAATTTTGACATTTTTCTTGGAAATTCGCTAAAATTTCAGTTTTTCTTGGAAATTCGCTAAAATTTCAGTGTTTCTTATATATCATCCAAATCGTCGAGTTACGTAGAAATAGGAACGATTTAGAAATTCGGTTAATATTGACATTTTTCATGGAAATTCGCTAAAATTTCAGTTTTTCTTGGAAAGTCGCTAAAATTTCAGTGTTTCTTATATATCATCCAAATCGTCGAGATACGTAGAAATAGGAACGATTTAGAAATTCTGTTAATATTGACATTTTTCTTGGAAATTCGCTAAAATTTCAGTTTTTCTTGGAAATTCGCTAAAATTTCAGTGTTTCTTATATATCATCCAAATCGTCGAGTTACGTAGAAATAGGAACGATTTAGAAATTCGGTTAATATTGACATTTTTCATGGAAATTCGCTAAAATTTCAGTTTTTCTTGGAAAGTCGCTAAAATTTCAGTGTTTCTTATATATCATCCAAATCGTCGAGATACGTAGAAATAGGAACGATTTAGAAATTCTGTTAATTTTGACATTTTTCTTGGAAATTCGCTAAAATTTCAGTTTTTCTTGGAAATTCGCTAAAATTTCAGTGTTTCTTATATATCATCCAAATCGTCGAGTTACGTAGAAATAGGAACGATTTAGAAATTCTGTTAATTTTGACATTTTTCATGGAAATTCGCTAAAATTTCAGTTTTTCTTGGAAATTCGCTAAAATTTCAGTGTTTCTTATATATCATCCAAATCGTCGAGTTACGTAGAAATAGGAACGATTTAGAAATTCGGTTAATATTGACATTTTTCTTGGAAATTCGCTAAAATTTCAGTTTTTCTTGGAAATTCGCTAAAATTTCAGTGTTTCTTATATATCATCCAAATCGTCGAGTTACGTAGAAATAGGAACGATTTAGAAATTCGGTTAATATTGACATTTTTCATGGAAATTCGCTAAAATTTCAGTTTTTCTTGGAAAGTCGCTAAAATTTCAGTGTTTCTTATATATCATCCAAATCGTCGAGATACGTAGAAATAGGAACGATTTAGAAATTCTGTTAATTTTGACATTTTTCTTGGAAATTCGCTAAAATTTCAGTTTTTCTTGGAAATTCGCTAAAATTTCATTGTTTCTTATATATCATCCAAATCGTCGAGATACGTAGAAATAGGAACGATTTAGAAATTCGGTTAATATTGACATTTTTCATGGAAATTCGCTAAAATTTCAGTTTTTCTTGGAAATTCGCTAAAATTTCAGTGTTTCTTATATATCATCCAAATCGTCGAGTTACGTAGAAATAGGAACGATTTAGAAATTCGGTTAATATTGACATTTTTCATGGAAATTCGCTAAAATTTCAGTTTTTCTTGGAAATTCGCTAAACTTTCAGTGTTTCTTATATATCATCCAAATCGTCGAGTTACGTAGAAATAGGAACGATTTAGAAATTCGGTTAATATTGACATTTTTCTTGGAAATTCGCTAAAATTTCAGTTTTTCTTGGAAATTCGCTAAAATTTCAGTGTTTCTTATATATCATCCAAATCGTCGAGTTACGTAGAAATAGGAACGATTTAGAAATTCGGTTAATATTGACATTTTTCTTGGAAATTCGCTAAAATTTCAGTTTTTCTTGGAAATTCGCTAAAATTTCAGTGTTTCTTATATATCATCCAAATCGTCGAGATACGTAGAAATAGGAACGATTTAGAAATTCTGTTAATATTGACATTTTTCATGGAAATTCGCTAAAATTTCAGTTTTTCTTGGAAATTCGCTAAAATTTCAGTGTTTCTTATATATCATCCAAATCGTCGAGATACGTAGAAATAGGAACGATTTAGAAATTCGGTTAATATTGACATTTTTCATGGAAATTCGCTAAAATTTCAGTTTTTCTTGGAAATTCGCTAAAATTTCAGTTTTTCTTGGAAATTCGCTAAAATTTCAGTGTTTCTTATATATCATCCAAATCGTCGAGTTACGTAGAAATAGGAACGATTTGGAAATTCGGTTAATATTGACATTTTTCATGGAAATTCGCTAAAATTTCAGTTTTTCTTGGAAATTCGCTAAAATTTCAGTGTTTCTTATATATCATCCAAATCGTCGAGTTACGTAGAAATAGGAACGATTTAGAAATTCGGTTAATATTGACATTTTTCTTGGAAATTCGCTAAAATTTCAGTTTTTCTTGGAAATTCGCTAAAATTTCAGTGTTTCTTATATATCATCCAAATCGTCGAGTTACGTAGAAATAGGAACGATTTAGAAATTCTGTTAATTTTAAAATTTTTCTTGGAAATTCGCTAAAATTTCAGTTTTTCTTGGAAATTCGCTAAAATTTCAGTGTTTCTTATATATCATCCAAATCGTCGAGTTACGTAGAAATAGGAACGATTTAGAAATTCTGTTAATTTTGACATTTTTCTTGGAAATTCGCTAAAATTTCAGTTTTTCTTGGAAATTCGCTAAAATTTCAGTGTTTCTTATATATCATCCAAATCGTCGAGATACGTAGAAATAGGAACGATTTAGAAATCGGTTAATATTGACATTTTTCATGGAAATTCGCTAAAATTTCAGTTTTTCTTGGAAATTCGCTAAAATTTCAGTGTTTCTTATATATCATCCAAATCGTCGAGTTACGTAGAAATAGGAACGATTTAGAAATTCGGTTAATATTGACATTTTTCATGGAAATTCGCTAAAATTTCAGTTTTTCTTGGAAATTCGCTAAAATTTCAGTGTTTCTTACATATCATCCAAATCGTCGAGATACGTAGAAATAGGAACGATTTAGAAATTCGGTTAATATTGACATTTTTCATGGAAATTCGCTAAAATTTCAGTTTTTCTTGGAAATTCGCTAAAATTTCAGTGTTTCTTATATATCATCCAAATCGTCGAGTTACGTAGAAATAGGAACGATTTAGAAATTCGGTTAATATTGACATTTTTCATGGAAATTCCCTAAAATTTCAGTTTTTCTTGGAAAGTCGCTAAAATTTCAGTGTTTCTTATATATCATCCAAATCGTCGAGATACGTAGAAATAGGAACGATTTAGAAATTCTGTTAATTTTGACATTTTTCTTGGAAATTCGCTAAAATTTCAGTTTTTCTTGGAAATTCGCTAAAATTTCAGTGTTTCTTATATATCATCCAAATCGTCGAGATACGTAGAAATAGGAACGATTTAGAAATTCGGTTAATATTGACATTTTTCATGGAAATTCGCTAAAATTTCAGTTTTTCTTGGAAATTCGCTAAAATTTCAGTGTTTCTTATATATCATCCAAATCGTCGAGTTACGTAGAAATAGGAACGATTTAGAAATTCGGTTAATATTGACATTTTTCATGGAAATTCGCTAAAATTTCAGTTTTTCTTGGAAATTCGCTAAAATTTCAGTGTTTCTTATATATCATCCAAATCGTCGAGTTACGTAGAAATAGGAACGATTTAGAAATTCGGTTAATATTGACATTTTTCTTGGAAATTCGCTAAAATTTCAGTTTTTCTTGGAAATTCGCTAAAATTTCAGTGTTTCTTATATATCATCCAAATCGTCGAGATACGTAGAAATAGGAACGATTTAGAAATTCTGTTAATTTTGACATTTTTCTTGGAAATTCGCTAAAATTTCAGTTTTTCTTGGAAATTCGCTAAAATTTCAGTGTTTCTTATATATCATCCAAATCGTCGAGATACGTAGAAATAGGAACGATTTAGAAATTCGGTTAATATTGACATTTTTCATGGAAATTCCCTAAAATTTCAGTTTTTCTTGGAAATTCGCTAAAATTTCAGTGTTTCTTATATATCATCCAAATCGTCGAGATACGTAGAAATAGGAACGATTTAGAAATTCGGTTAATATTGACATTTTTCTTGGAAATTCGCTAAAATTTCAGTTTTTCTTGGAAATTCGCTAAAATTTCAGTGTTTCTTATATATCATCCAAATCGTCGAGTTACGTAGAAATAGGAACGATTTAGAAATTCTGTTAATTTTGACATTTTTCTTGGAAATTCGCTAAAATTTCAGTTTTTCTTGGAAATTCGCTAAAATTTCAGTGTTTCTTATATATCATCCAAATCGTCGAGATACGTAGAAATAGGAACGATTTAGAAATCGGTTAATATTGACATTTTTCATGGAAATTCGCTAAAATTTCAGTTTTTCTTGGAAATTCGCTAAAATTTCAGTGTTTCTTATATATCATCCAAATCGTCGAGTTACGTAGAAATAGGAACGATTTAGAAATTCGGTTAATATTGACATTTTTCATGGAAATTCGCTAAAATTTCAGTTTTTCTTGGAAATTCGCTAAAATTTCAGTGTTTCTTATATATCATCCAAATCGTCGAGATACGTAGAAATAGGAACGATTTAGAAATTCGGTTAATATTGACATTTTTCATGGAAATTCGCTAAAATTTCAGTTTTTCTTGGAAATTCGCTAAAATTTCAGTGTTTCTTATATATCATCCAAATCGTCGAGTTACGTAGAAATAGGAACGATTTAGAAATTCGGTTAATATTGACATTTTTCATGGAAATTCGCTAAAATTTCAGTTTTTCTTGGAAAGTCGCTAAAATTTCAGTGTTTCTTATATATCATCCAAATCGTCGAGATACGTAGAAATAGGAACGATTTAGAAATTCTGTTAATTTTGACATTTTTCTTGGAAATTCGCTAAAATTTCAGTTTTTCTTGGAAATTCGCTAAAATTTCAGTGTTTCTTATATATCATCCAAATCGTCGAGATACGTAGAAATAGGAACGATTTAGAAATTCGGTTAATATTGACATTTTTCATGGAAATTCGCTAAAATTTCAGTTTTTCTTGGAAATTCGCTAAAATTTCAGTGTTTCTTATATATCATCCAAATCGTCGAGTTACGTAGAAATAGGAACGATTTAGAAATTCGGTTAATATTGACATTTTTCATGGAAATTCGCTAAAATTTCAGTTTTTCTTGGAAATTCGCTAAAATTTCAGTGTTTCTTATATATCATCCAAATCGTCGAGTTACGTAGAAATAGGAACGATTTAGAAATTCGGTTAATATTGACATTTTTCATGGAAATTCGCTAAAATTTCAGTTTTTCTTGGAAAGTCGCTAAAATTTCAGTGTTTCTTATATATCATCCAAATCGTCGAGATACGTAGAAATAGGAACGATTTAGAAATTCTGTTAATTTTGACATTTTTCTTGGAAATTCGCTAAAATTTCAGTTTTTCTTGGAAATTCGCTAAAATTTCAGTGTTTCTTATATATCATCCAAATCGTCGAGATACGTAGAAATAGGAACGATTTAGAAATTCGGTTAATATTGACATTTTTCATGGAAATTCGCTAAAATTTCAGTTTTTCTTGGAAATTCGCTAAAATTTCAGTGTTTCTTATATATCATCCAAATCGTCGAGTTACGTAGAAATAGGAACGATTTAGAAATTCGGTTAATATTGACATTTTTCATGGAAATTCGCTAAAATTTCAGTTTTTCTTGGAAATTCGCTAAAATTTCAGTGTTTCTTATATATCATCCAAATCGTCGAGTTACGTAGAAATAGGAACGATTTAGAAATTCGGTTAATATTGACATTTTTCTTGGAAATTCGCTAAAATTTCAGTTTTTCTTGGAAATTCGCTAAAATTTCAGTGTTTCTTATATATCATCCAAATCGTCGAGTTACGTAGAAATAGGAACGATTTAGAAATTCGGTTAATATTGACATTTTTCTTGGAAATTCGCTAAAATTTCAGTTTTTCTTGGAAATTCGGTAAAATTTCAGTTTTTCTTGGAAATTCGCTAAAATTTCAGTGTTTCTTATATATCATCCAAATCGTCGAGTTACGTAGAAATAGGAACGATTTGGAAATTCGGTTAATATTGACATTTTTCATGGAAATTCGCTAAAATTTCAGTTTTTCTTGGAAATTCGCTAAAATTTCAGTGTTTCTTATATATCATCCAAATCGTCGAGTTACGTAGAAATAGGAACGATTTAGAAATTCGGTTAATATTGACATTTTTCTTGGAAATTCGCTAAAATTTCAGTTTTTCATGGAAATTCGCTAAAATTTCAGTGTTTCTTATATATCATCCAAATCGTCGAGTTACGTAGAAATAGGAACGATTTAGAAATTCGGTTAATATTGACATTTTTCTTGGAAATTCGCTAAAATTTCAGTTTTTCTTGGAAATTCGCTAAAATTTCAGTGTTTCTTATATATCATCCAAATCGTCGAGTTACGTAGAAATAGGAACGATTTAGAAATTCGGTTAATATTGACATTTTTCATGGAAATTCGCTAAAATTTCAGTTTTTCTTGGAGATTCGCTAAAATTTCAGTGTTTCTTACATATCATCCAAATCGTCGAGTTACGTAGAAATAGGAACGATTTAGAAATTCGGTTAATATTGACATTTTTCTTGGAAATTCGCTAAAATTTCAGTTTTTCTTGGAAATTCGCTAAAATTTCAGTGTTTCTTATATATCATCCAAATCGTCGAGTTACGTAGAAATAGGAACGATTTAGAAATTCGGTTAATATTGACATTTTTCTTGGAAATTCGCTAAAATTTCAGTTTTTCTTGGAAATTCGCTAAAATTTCAGTGTTTCTTATATATCATCCAAATCGTCGAGATACGTAGAAATAGGAACGATTTAGAAATTCGGTTAATATTGACATTTTTCATGGAAATTCGCTAAAATTTCAGTTTTTCTTGGAAATTCGCTATAATTTCAGTTTTTCTTGGAAATTCGCTAAAATTTCAGTGTTTCTTATATATCATCCAAATCGTCGAGTTACGTAGAAATAGGAACGATTTGGAAATTCGGTTAATATTGACATTTTTCATGGAAATTCGCTAAAATTTCAGTTTTTCTTGGAAATTCGCTAAAATTTCAGTGTTTCTTATATATCATCCAAATCGTCGAGATACGTAGAAATAGGAACGATTTAGAAATTCGGTTAATATTGACATTTTTCATGGAAATTCGCTAAAATTTCAGTTTTTCTTGGAAATTCGCTAAAGTTTCAGTGTTTCTTATATATCATCTAAATCGTCGAGTTACGTAGAAATAGGAACGATTTAGAAATTCGGTTAATATTGACATTTTTCTTGGAAATTCGCTAAAATTTCAGTTTTTCTTGGAAATTCGCTAAAATTTCAGGGTTTCTTATATATCATCCAAATCGTCGAGTTACGTAGAAATAGGAACGATTTAGAAATTCGGTTAATATTGACATTTTTCATGGAAATTCGCTAAAATTTCAGTTTTTCTTGGAAATTCGCTAAAATTTCAGTGTTTCTTATATATCATCCAAATCGTCGAGTTACGTAGAAATAGGAACGATTTAGAAATTCGGTTAATATTGACATTTTTCATGGAAATTCGCTAAAATTTCAGTTTTTCTTGGAAATTCGCTAAAATTTCAGTGTTACTTATATATCATCCAAATCGTCGAGATACGTAGAAATAGGAACGATTTAGAAATTCGGTTAATATTGACATTTTTCATGGAAATTCGCAAAAATTTCAGTTTTTCTTGGAAATTCGCTAAAATTTCAGTTTTTCTTGGAAATTCGCTAAAATTTCAGTGTTTCTTATATATCATCCAAATCGTCGAGTTACGTAGAAATAGGAACGATTTAGAAATTCTGTTAATTTTGAAATTTTTCTTGGAAATTCGCTAAAATTTCAGTTTTTCTTGGAAATTCGCTAAAATTTCAGTGTTTCTTATATATCATCCAAATCGTCGAGATACGTAGAAATAGGAACGATTTAGAAATTCTGTTAATTTTGACATTTTTCTTGGAAATTCGCTAAAATTTCAGTTTTTCTTGGAAATTCGCTAAAATTTCAGGGTTTCTTATATATCATCCAAATCGTCGAGTTACGTAGAAATAGGAACGATTTAGAAATTCGGTTAATATTGACATTTTTCATGGAAATTCGCTAAAATTTCAGTTTTTCTTGGAAATTCGCTAAAATTTCAGTGTTTCTTATATATCATCCAAATCGTCGAGTTACGTAGAAATAGGAACGATTTAGAAATTCGGTTAATATTGACATTTTTCTTGGAAATTCGCTAATATTTCAGTTTTTCTTGGAAATTCGCTAAAATTTCAGTGTTTCTTATATATCATCCAAATCGTCGAGTTACGTAGAAATAGGAACGATTTAGAAATTCGGTTAATATTGACATTTTTCTTGGAAATTCGCTAAAATTTCAGTTTTTCTTGGAAATTCGCTAAAATTTCAGTGTTTCTTATATATCATCCAAATCGTCGAGATACGTAGAAATAGGAACGATTTAGAAATTCGGTTAATATTGACATTTTTCATGGAAATTCGCTAAAATTTCAGTTTTTCTTGGAAATTCGCTAAAATTTCAGTTTTTCTTGGAAATTCGCTAAAATTTCAGTGTTTCTTATATATCATCCAAATCGTCGAGTTACGTAGAAATAGGAACGATTTGGAAATTCGGTTAATATTGACATTTTTCATGGAAATTCGCTAAAATTTCAGTTTTTCTTGGAAATTCGCTAAAATTTCAGTGTTTCTTATATATCATCCAAATCGTCGAGATACGTAGAAATAGGAACGATTTAGAAATTCGGTTAATATTGACATTTTTCATGGAAATTCGCTAAAATTTCAGTTTTTCTTGGAAATTCGCTAAAGTTTCAGTATTTCTTATATATCATCCAAATCGTCGAGTTACGTAGAAATAGGAACGATTTAGAAATTCGGTTAATATTGACATTTTTCTTGGAAATTCGCTAAAATTTCAGTTTTTCTTGGAAATTCGCTAAAATTTCAGGGTTTCTTATATATCATCCAAATCGTCGAGTTACGTAGAAATAGGAACGATTTAGAAATTCGGTTAATATTGACCTTTTTTGCATGGAAATTCGCTAAAATTTCAGTTTTTCTTGGAAATTCGCTAAAATTTCAGTGTTTCTTATATATCATCCAAATCGTCGAGTTACGTAGAAATAGGAACGATTTAGAAATTCGGTTAATATTGACATTTTTCATGGAAATTCGCTAAAATTTCAGTTTTTCTTGGAAATTCGCTAAAATTTCAGTGTTTCTTATATATCATCCAAATCGTCGAGATACGTAGAAATAGGAACGATTTAGAAATTCGGTTAATATTGACATTTTTCATGGAAATTCGCTAAAATTTCAGTTTTTCTTGGAAATTCGCTAAAATTTCAGTTTTTCTTGGAAATTCGCTAAAATTTCAGTGTTTCTTATATATCATCCAAATCGTCGAGTTACGTAGAAATAGGAACGATTTGGAAATTCGGTTAATATTGACATTTTTCATGGAAATTCGCTAAAATTTCAGTGTTTCTTGGAAATTCGCTAAACTTTCAGTGTTTCTTATATATCATCCAAATCGTCGAGTTACGTAGAAATAGGAACGATTTAGAAATTCGGTTAATATTGACATTTTTCTTGGAAATTCGCTAAAATTTCAGTTTTTCTTGGAAATTCGCTAAAATTTCAGTGTTTCTTATATATCATCCAAATCGTCGAGTTACGTAGAAATAGGAACGATTTAGAAATTCTGTTAATTTTGAAATTTTTCTTGGAAATTCGCTAAAATTTCAGTTTTTCTTGGAAATTCGCTAAAATTTCAGTGTTTCTTATATATCATCCAAATCGTCGAGATACGTAGAAATAGGAACGATTTAGAAATTCTGTTAATTTTGACATTTTTCTTGGAAATTCGCTAAAATTTCAGTTTTTCTTGGAAATTCGCTAAAATTTCAGGGTTTCTTATATATCATCCAAATCGTCGAGTTACGTAGAAATAGGAACGATTTAGAAATTCGGTTAATATTGACATTTTTCATGGAAATTCGCTAAAATTTCAGTTTTTCTTGGAAATTCGCTAAAATTTCAGTGTTTCTTATATATCATCCAAATCGTCGAGTTACGTAGAAATAGGAACGATTTAGAAATTGGGTTAATGTTGACATTTTTCATGGAAATTCGCTAAAATTTCAGTTTTTCTTGGAAATTCGCTAAAATTTCAGTGTTTCTTATATATCATCCAAATCGTCGAGATACGTAGAAATAGGAACGATTTAGAAATTCGGTTAATATTGACATTTTTCATGGAAATTCGCTAAAATTTCAGTTTTTCTTGGAAATTCGCTAAAATTTCAGTGTTTCTTATATATCATCCAAATCGTCGAGTTACGTAGAAATAGGAACGATTTAGAAATTCGGTTAATATTGACATTTTTCATGGAAATTCGCTAAAATTTCAGTTTTTCTTGGAAATTCGCTAAAATTTCAGTGTTTCTTATATATCATCCAAATCGTCGAGTTACGTAGAAATAGGAACGATTTGGAAATTCGGTTAATATTGACATTTTTCATGGAAATTCGCTAAAATTTCAGTTTTTCTTGGAAATTCGCTAAAATTTCAGTGTTTCTTATATATCATCCAAATCGTCGAGTTACGTAGAAATAGGAACGATTTAGAAATTTGGTTAATATTGACATTTTTCATGGAAATTCGCTAAAATTTCAGTTTTTCTTGGAAATTCGCTAAAATTTCAGTGTTTCTTATATATCATCCAAATCGTCGAGATACGTAGAAATAGGAACGATTTGGAAATTCGGTTAATATTGACATTTCTCATGGAAATTCGCTAAAATTTCAGTTTTTCTTGGAAATTCGCTAAAATTTCAGTTTTTCTTGGAAATTCGCTAAAATTTCAGTGTTTCTTATATATCATCCAAATCGTCGAGTTACGTAGAAATAGGAACGATTTGGAAATTCGGTTAATATTGACATTTTTCATGGAAATTCGCTAAAATTTCAGTTTTTCTTGGAAATTCGCTAAAATTTCAGTGTTTCTTATATATCATCCAAATCGTCGAGTTACGTAGAAATAGGAACGATTTAGAAATTCGGTTAATATTGACATTTTTCTTGGAAATTCGCTAAAATTTCAGTTTTTCTTGGAAATTCGCTAAAATTTCAGTGTTTCTTATATATCATCCAAATCGTCGAGTTACGTAGAAATAGGAACGATTTAGAAATTCTGTTAATTTTGAAATTTTTCTTGGAAATTCGCTAAAATTTCAGTTTTTCTTGGAAATTCGCTAAAATTTCAGTGTTTCTTATATATCATCCAAATCGTCGAGATACGTAGAAATAGGAACGATTTAGAAATTCTGTTAATTTTGACATTTTTCTTGGAAATTCGCTAAAATTTCAGTTTTTCTTGGAAATTCGCTAAAATTTCAGTGTTTCTTATATATCATCCAAATCGTCGAGTTACGTAGAAATAGGAACGATTTAGAAATTCTGTTAATTTTGAAATTTTTCTTGGAAATTCGCTAAAATTTCAGTTTTTCTTGGAAATTCGCTAAAATTTCAGTGTTTCTTATATATCATCCAAATCGTCGAGATACGTAGAAATAGGAACGATTTAGAAATTCTGTTAATTTTGACATTTTTCTTGGAAATTCGCTAAAATTTCAGTTTTTCTTGGAAATTCGCTAAAATTTCAGGGTTTCTTATATATCATCCAAATCGTCGAGTTACGTAGAAATAGGAACGATTTAGAAATTCGGTTAATATTGACATTTTTCATGGAAATTCGCTAAAATTTCAGTTTTTCTTGGAAATTCGCTAAAATTTCAGTGTTTCTTATATATCATCCAAATCGTCGAGTTACGTAGAAATAGGAACGATTTAGAAATTGGGTTAATATTGACATTTTTCATGGAAATTCGCTAAAATTTCAGTTTTTCTTGGAAATTCGCTAAAATTTCAGTGTTTCTTATATATCATCCAAATCGTCGAGATACGTAGAAATAGGAACGATTTAGAAATTTGGTTAATATTGACATTTTTCATGGAAATTCGCTAAAATTTCAGTTTTTCTTGGAAATTCGCTAAAATTTCAGTGTTTCTTATATATCATCCAAATCGTCGAGATACGTAGAAATAGGAACGATTTGGAAATTCGGTTAATATTGACATTTCTCATGGAAATTCGCTAAAATTTCAGTTTTTCTTGGAAATTCGCTAAAATTTCAGTTTTTCTTGGAAATTCGCTAAAATTTCAGTGTTTCTTATATATCATCCAAATCGTCGAGTTACGTAGAAATAGGAACGATTTGGAAATTCGGTTAATATTGACATTTTTCATGGAAATTCGCTAAAATTTCAGTTTTTCTTGGAAATTCGCTAAAATTTCAGTGTTTCTTATATATCATCCAAATCGTCGAGTTACGTAGAAATAGGAACGATTTAGAAATTGGGTTAATATTGACATTTTTCTTGGAAATTCGCTAAAATTTCAGTTTTTCTTGGAAATTCGCTAAAATTTCAGTGTTTCTTATATATCATCCAAATCGTCGAGTTACGTAGAAATAGGAACGATTTAGAAATTTGGTTAATATTGACATTTTTCATGGAAATTCGCTAAAATTTCAGTTTTTCTTGGAAATTCGCTAAAATTTCAGTGTTTCTTATATATCATCCAAATCGTCGAGATACGTAGAAATAGGAACGATTTGGAAATTCGGTTAATATTGACATTTCTCATGGAAATTCGCTAAAATTTCAGTTTTTCTTGGAAATTCGCTAAAATTTCAGTTTTTCTTGGAAATTCGCTAAAATTTCAGTGTTTCTTATATATCATCCAAATCGTCGAGTTACGTAGAAATAGGAACGATTTGGAAATTCGGTTAATATTGACATTTTTCATGGAAATTCGCTAAAATTTCAGTTTTTCTTGGAAATTCGCTAAAATTTCAGTGTTTCTTATATATCATCCAAATCGTCGAGTTACGTAGAAATAGGAACGATTTAGAAATTCGGTTAATATTGACATTTTTCTTGGAAATTCGCTAAAATTTCAGTTTTTCTTGGAAATTCGCTAAAATTTCAGTGTTTCTTATATATCATCCAAATCGTCGAGTTACGTAGAAATAGGAACGATTTAGAAATTCTGTTAATTTTGAAATTTTTCTTGGAAATTCGCTAAAATTTCAGTTTTTCTTGGAAATTCGCTAAAATTTCAGTGTTTCTTATATATCATCCAAATCGTCGAGTTACGTAGAAATAGGAACGATTTAGAAATTTGGTTAATATTGACATTTTTCATGGAAATTCGCTAAAATTTCAGTTTTTCTTGGAAATTCGCTAAAATTTCAGTGTTTCTTATATATCATCCAAATCGTCGAGATACGTAGAAATAGGAACGATTTAGAAATTCTGTTAATTTTGACATTTTTCTTGGAAATTCGCTAAAATTTCAGTTTTTCTTGGAAATTCGTTAAAATTTCAGTGTTTCTTATATATCATCCAAATCGTCGAGATACGTAGAAATAGGAACGATTTAGAAATTCTGTTAATTTTGACATTTTTCTTGGAAATTCGCTAAAATTTCAGTTTTTCTTGGAAATTCGCTAAAATTTCAGTGTTTCTTATATATCATCCAAATCGTCGAGATACGTAGAAATAGGAACGATTTAGAAATTCTGTTAATTTTGACATTTTTCTTGGAAATTCGCTAAAATTTCAGTTTTTCTTGGAAATTCGCTAAAATTTCAGGGTTTCTTATATATCATCCAAATCGTCGAGTTACGTAGAAATAGGAACGATTTAGAAATTCGGTTAATATTGACATTTTTCATGGAAATTCGCTAAAATTTCAGTTTTTCTTGGAAATTCGCTAAAATTTCAGTGTTTCTTATATATCATCCAAATCGTCGAGTTACGTAGAAATAGGAACGATTTAGAAATTGGGTTAATATTGACATTTTTCATGGAAATTCGCTAAAATTTCAGTTTTTCTTGGAAATTCGCTAAAATTTCAGTGTTTCTTATATATCATCCAAATCGTCGAGATACGTAGAAATAGGAACGATTTAGAAATTTGGTTAATATTGACATTTTTCATGGAAATTCGCTAAAATTTCAGTTTTTCTTGGAAATTCGCTAAAATTTCAGTGTTTCTTATATATCACCCAAATCGTCGAGATACGTAGAAATAGGAACGATTTGGAAATTCGGTTAATATTGACATTTCTCATGGAAATTCGCTAAAATTTCAGTTTTTCTTGGAAATTCGCTAAAATTTCAGTTTTTCTTGGAAATTCGCTAAAATTTCAGTGTTTCTTATATATCATCCAAATCGTCGAGTTACGTAGAAATAGGAACGATTTAGAAATTTGGTTAATATTGACATTTTTCATGGAAATTCGCTAAAATTTCAGTTTTTCTTGGAAATTCGCTAAAATTTCAGTGTTTCTTATATATCATCCAAATCGTCGAGATACGTAGAAATAGGAACGATTTGGAAATTCGGTTAATATTGACATTTCTCATGGAAATTCGCTAAAATTTCAGTTTTTCTTGGAAATTCGCTAAAATTTCAGTTTTTCTTGGAAATTCGCTAAAATTTCAGTGTTTCTTATATATCATCCAAATCGTCGAGTTACGTAGAAATAGGAACGATTTGGAAATTCGGTTAATATTGACATTTTTCATGGAAATTCGCTAAAATTTCAGTTTTTCTTGGAAATTCGCTAAAATTTCAGTGTTTCTTATATATCATCCAAATCGTCGAGTTACGTAGAAATAGGAACGATTTAGAAATTCGGTTAATATTGACATTTTTCTTGGAAATTCGCTAAAATTTCAGTTTTTCTTGGAAATTCGCTAAAATTTCAGTGTTTCTTATATATCATCCAAATCGTCGAGTTACGTAGAAATAGGAACGATTTAGAAATTCTGTTAATTTTGAAATTTTTCTTGGAAATTCGCTAAAATTTCAGTTTTTCTTGGAAATTCGCTAAAATTTCAGTGTTTCTTATATATCATCCAAATCGTCGAGATACGTAGAAATAGGAACGATTTAGAAATTCTGTTAATTTTGACATTTTTCTTGGAAATTCGCTAAAATTTCAGTTTTTCTTGGAAATTCGCTAAAATTTCAGTGTTTCTTATATATCATCCAAATCGTCGAGTTACGTAGAAATAGGAACGATTTAGAAATTCTGTTAATTTTGAAATTTTTCTTGGAAATTCGCTAAAATTTCAGTTTTTCTTGGAAATTCGCTAAAATTTCAGTGTTTCTTATATATCATCCAAATCGTCGAGATACGTAGAAATAGGAACGATTTAGAAATTCTGTTAATTTTGACATTTTTCTTGGAAATTCGCTAAAATTTCAGTTTTTCTTGGAAATTCGCTAAAATTTCAGGGTTTCTTATATATCATCCAAATCGTCGAGTTACGTAGAAATAGGAACGATTTAGAAATTCGGTTAATATTGACATTTTTCATGGAAATTCGCTAAAATTTCAGTTTTTCTTGGAAATTCGCTAAAATTTCAGTGTTTCTTATATATCATCCAAATCGTCGAGTTACGTAGAAATAGGAACGATTTAGAAATTGGGTTAATATTGACATTTTTCATGGAAATTCGCTAAAATTTCAGTTTTTCTTGGAAATTCGCTAAAATTTCAGTGTTTCTTATATATCATCCAAATCGTCGAGATACGTAGAAATAGGAACGATTTAGAAATTCGGTTAATATTGACATTTTTCATGGAAATTCGCTAAAATTTCAGTTTTTCTTGGAAATTCGCTAAAATTTCAGTGTTTCTTATATATCATCCAAATCGTCGAGATACGTAGAAATAGGAACGATTTAGAAATTCTGTTAATTTTGACATTTTTCTTGGAAATTCGCTAAAATTTCAGTTTTTCTTGGAAATTCGCTAAAATTTCAGTGTTTCTTATATATCATCCAAATCGTCGAGATACGTAGAAATAGGAACGATTTAGAGATTCGGTTAATATTGACATTTTTCATGGAAATTCCCTAAAATTTCAGTTTTTCTTGGAAATTCGCTAAAATTTCAGTGTTTCTTATATATCATCCAAATCGTCGAGATACGTAGAAATAGGAACCATTTAGAAATTCGGTTAATATTGACATTTTTCTTGGAAATTCGCTAAAATTTCAGTTTTTCTTGGAAATTCGCTAAAATTTCAGTGTTTCTTATATATCATCCAAATCGTCGAGTTACGTAGAAATAGGAACGATTTAGAAATTCTGTTAATTTTGACATTTTTCTTGGAAATTCGCTAAAATTTCAGTTTTTCTTGGAAATTCGCTAAAATTTCAGTGTTTCTTATATATCATCCAAATCGTCGAGATACGTAGAAATAGGAACGATTTAGAAATTCGGTTAATATTGACATTTTTCATGGAAATTCGCTAAAATTTCAGTTTTTCTTGGAAATTCGCTAAAATTTCAGTGTTTCTTATATATCATCCAAATCGTCGAGTTACGTAGAAATAGGAACGATTTAGAAATTCGGTTAATATTGACATTTTTCATGGAAATTCGCTAAAATTTCAGTTTTTCTTGGAAATTCGCTAAAATTTCAGTGTTTCTTATATATCATCCAAATCGTCGAGATACGTAGAAATAGGAACGATTTAGAAATTCGGTTAATATTGACATTTTTCATGGAAATTCGCTAAAATTTCAGTTTTTCTTGGAAATTCGCTAAAATTTCAGTGTTTCTTATATATCATCCAAATCGTCGAGTTACGTAGAAATAGGAACGATTTAGAAATTCGGTTAATATTGACATTTTTCATGGAAATTCGCTAAAATTTCAGTTTTTCTTGGAAATTCGCTAAAATTTCAGTGTTTCTTATATATCATCCAAATCGTCGAGTTACGTAGAAATAGGAACGATTTGGAAATTCGGTTAATATTGACATTTTTCATGGAAATTCGCTAAAATTTCAGTTTTTCTTGGAAATTCGCTAAAATTTCAGTGTTTCTTATATATCATCCAAATCGTCGAGTTACGTAGAAATAGGAACGATTTAGAAATTCGGTTAATATTGACATTTTTCTTGGAAATTCGCTAAAATTTCAGTTTTTCTTGGAAATTCGCTAAAATTTCAGTGTTTCTTATATATCATCCAAATCGTCGAGTTACGTAGAAATAGGAACGATTTAGAAATTCTGTTAATTTTGAAATTTTTCTTGGAAATTCGCTAAAATTTCAGTTTTTCTTGGAAATTCGCTAAAATTTCAGTGTTTCTTATATATCATCCAAATCGTCGAGATACGTAGAAATAGGAACGATTTAGAAATTCGGTTAATATTGACATTTTTCATGGAAATTCGCTAAAATTTCAGTTTTTCTTGGAAATTCGCTAAAATTTCAGTGTTTCTTATATATCATCCAAATCGTCGAGTTACGTAGAAATAGGAACGATTTAGAAATTGGGTTAATATTGACATTTTTCATGGAAATTCGCTAAAATTTCAGTTTTTCTTGGAAATTCGCTAAAATTTCAGTTTTTCTTGGAAATTCGCTAAAATTTCAGTGTTTCTTATATATCATCCAAATCGTCGAGATACGTAGAAATAGGAACGATTTAGAAATTCGGTTAATATTGACATTTTTCATGGAAATTCCCTAAAATTTCAGTTTTTCTTGGAAATTCGCTAAAATTTCAGTGTTTCTTATATATCATCCAAATCGTCGAGATACGTAGAAATAGGAACCATTTAGAAATTCGGTTAATATTGACATTTTTCTTGGAAATTCGCTAAAATTTCAGTTTTTCTTGGAAATTCGCTAAAATTTCAGTGTTTCTTATATATCATCCAAATCGTCGAGTTACGTAGAAATAGGAACGATTTAGAAATTCTGTTAATTTTGACATTTTTCTTGGAAATTCGCTAAAATTTCAGTTTTTCTTGGAAATTCGCTAAAATTTCAGTGTTTCTTATATATCATCCAAATCGTCGAGATACGTAGAAATAGGAACGATTTAGAAATTCGGTTAATATTGACATTTTTCATGGAAATTCGCTAAAATTTCAGTTTTTCTTGGAAATTCGCTAAAATTTCAGTGTTTCTTATATATCATCCAAATCGTCGAGTTACGTAGAAATAGGAACGATTTAGAAATTCGGTTAATATTGACATTTTTCTTGGAAATTCGCTAAAATTTCAGTTTTTCTTGGAAATTCGCTAAAATTTCAGTGTTTCTTATATATCATCCAAATCGTCGAGATACGTAGAAATAGGAACGATTTAGAAATTCGGTTAATATTGACATTTTTCATGGAAATTCGCTAAAATTTCAGTTTTTCTTGGAAATTCGCTAAAATTTCAGTGTTTCTTATATATCATCCAAATCGTCGAGATAAGTAGAAATAGGAACGATTTAGAAATTCTGTTAATTTTGACATTTCTCTTGGAAATTCGCTAAAATTTCAGTTTTTCTTGGAAATTCGCTAAAATTTCAGGGTTTCTTATATATCATCCAAATCGTCGAGTTACGTAGAAATAGGAACGATTTAGAAATTCGGTTAATATTGACATTTTTCATGGAAATTCGCTAAAATTTCAGTTTTTCTTGGAAATTCGCTAAAATTTCAGTGTTTCTTATATATCATCCAAATCGTCGAGTTACGTAGAAATAGGAACGATTTAGAAATTGGGTTAATATTGACATTTTTCATGGAAATTCGCTAAAATTTCAGTTTTTCTTGGAAATTCGCTAAAATTTCAGTGTTTCTTATATATCATCCAAATCGTCGAGATACGTAGAAATAGGAACGATTTAGAAATTCGGTTAATATTGACATTTTTCATGGAAATTCGCTAAAATTTCAGTTTTTCTTGGAAATTCGCTAAAATTTCAGTGTTTCTTATATATCATCCAAATCGTCGAGATACGTAGAAATAGGAACGATTTAGAAATTCTGTTAATTTTGACATTTTTCTTGGAAATTCGCTAAAATTTCAGTTTTTCTTGGAAATTCGCTAAAATTTCAGTGTTTCTTATATATCATCCAAATCGTCGAGATACGTAGAAATAGGAACGATTTAGAAATTCGGTTAATATTGACATTTTTCATGGAAATTCCCTAAAATTTCAGTTTTTCTTGGAAATTCGCTAAAATTTCAGTGTTTCTTATATATCATCCAAATCGTCGAGATACGTAGAAATAGGAACCATTTAGAAATTCGGTTAATATTGACATTTTTCTTGGAAATTCGCTAAAATTTCAGTTTTTCTTGGAAATTCGCTAAAATTTCAGTGTTTCTTATATATCATCCAAATCGTCGAGTTACGTAGAAATAGGAACGATTTAGAAATTCTGTTAATTTTGACATTTTTCTTGGAAATTCGCTAAAATTTCAGTTTTTCTTGGAAATTCGCTAAAATTTCAGTGTTTCTTATATATCATCCAAATCGTCGAGATACGTAGAAATAGGAACGATTTAGAAATTCGGTTAATATTGACATTTTTCATGGAAATTCGCTAAAATTTCAGTTTTTCTTGGAAATTCGCTAAAATTTCAGTGTTTCTTATATATCATCCAAATCGTCGAGTTACGTAGAAATAGGAACGATATAGAAATTCGGTTAATATTGACATTTTTCATGGAAATTCGCTAAAATTTCAGTTTTTCTTGGAAATTCGCTAAAATTTCAGTGTTTCTTATATATCATCCAAATCGTCGAGATACGTAGAAATAGGAACGATTTAGAAATTCGGTTAATATTGACATTTTTCATGGAAATTCGCTAAAATTTCAGTTTTTCTTGGAAATTCGCTAAAATTTCAGTGTTTCTTATATATCATCCAAATCGTCGAGTTACGTAGAAATAGGAACGATTTAGAAATTCGGTTAATATTGACATTTTTCATGGAAATTCGCTAAAATTTCAGTTTTTCTTGGAAATTCGCTAAAATTTCAGTGTTTCTTATATATCATCCAAATCGTCGAGTTACGTAGAAATAGGAACGATTTGGAAATTCGGTTAATATTGACATTTTTCATGGAAATTCGCTAAAATTTCAGTTTTTCTTGGAAATTCGCTAAAATTTCAGTGTTTCTTATATATCATCCAAATCGTCGAGTTACGTAGAAATAGGAACGATTTAGAAATTCGGTTAATATTGACATTTTTCTTGGAAATTCGCTAAAATTTCAGTTTTTCTTGGAAATTCGCTAAAATTTCAGTGTTTCTTATATATCATCCAAATCGTCGAGTTACGTAGAAATAGGAACGATTTAGAAATTCTGTTAATTTTGAAATTTTTCTTGGAAATTCGCTAAAATTTCAGTTTTTCTTGGAAATTCGCTAAAATTTCAGTGTTTCTTATATATCATCCAAATCGTCGAGATACGTAGAAATAGGAACGATTTAGAAATTCGGTTAATATTGACATTTTTCATGGAAATTCGCTAAAATTTCAGTTTTTCTTGGAAATTCGCTAAAATTTCAGTGTTTCTTATATATCATCCAAATCGTCGAGTTACGTAGAAATAGGAACGATTTAGAAATTCGGTTAATATTGACATTTTTCATGGAAATTCGCTAAAATTTCAGTTTTTCTTGGAAATTCGCTAAAATTTCAGTGTTTCTTATATATCATCCAAATCGTCGAGTTACGTAGAAATAGGAACGATTTAGAAATTCGGTTAATATTGACATTTTTCTTGGAAATTCGCTAAAATTTCAGTTTTTCTTGGAAATTCGCTAAAATTTCAGTGTTTCTTATATATCATCCAAATCGTCGAGATACGTAGAAATAGGAACGATTTAGAAATTCGGTTAATATTGACATTTTTCATGGAAATTCGCTAAAATTTCAGTTTTTCTTGGAAATTCGCTAAATTTCAGTTTTTCTTGGAAATTCGCTAAAATTTCAGTGTTTCTTATATATCATCCAAATCGTCGAGATACGTAGAAATAGGAACGATTTAGAAATTTGGTTAATATTGACATTTTTCATGGAAATTCGCTAAAATTTCAGTTTTTCTTGGAAATTCGCTAAAATTTCAGTGTTTCTTATATATCATCCAAATCGTCGAGATACGTAGAAATAGGAACGATTTAGAAATTCGGTTAATATTGACATTTTTCATGGAAATTCGCTAAAATTTCAGTTTTTCTTGGAAATTCGCTAAAATTTCAGTGTTTCTTATATATCATCCAAATCGTCGAGTTACGTAGAAATAGGAACGATTTAGAAATTCGGTTAATATTGACATTTTTCATGGAAATTCGCTAAAATTTCAGTTTTTCTTGGAAATTCGCTAAAGTTTCAGTGTTTCTTATATATCATCCAAATCGTCGAGTTACGTAGAAATAGGAACGATTTAGAAATTCGGTTAATATTGACATTTTTCTTGGAAATTCGCTAAAATTTCAGTTTTTCTTGGAAATTCGCTAAAATTTCAGGGTTTCTTATATATCATCCAAATCGTCGAGTTACGTAGAAATAGGAACGATTTAGAAATTCGGTTAATATTGACATTTTTCATGGAAATTCGCTAAAATTTCAGTTTTTCTTGGAAATTCGCTAAAATTTCAGTGTTTCTCATATATCATCCAAATCGTCGAGTTACGTAGAAATAGGAACGATTTAGAAATTTGGTTAATATTGACATTTTTCATGGAAATTCGCTAAAATTTCAGTTTTTCTTGGAAATTCGCTAAAATTTCAGTGTTTCTTATATATCATCCAAATCGTCGAGATACGTAGAAATAGGAACGATTTAGAAATTCGGTTAATATTGACATTTTTCATGGAAATTCGCTAAAATTTCAGTTTTTCTTGGAAATTCGCTAAAATTTCAGTTTTTCTTGGAAATTCGCTAAAATTTCAGTGTTTCTTATATATCATCCAAATCGTCGAGTTACGTAGAAATAGGAACGATTTGGAAATTCGGTTAATATTGACATTTTTCATGGAAATTCGCTAAAATTTCAGTTTTTCTTGGAAATTCGCTAAAATTTCAGTGTTTCTTATATATCATCCAAATCGTCGAGTTACGTAGAAATAGGAACGATTTAGAAATTCGGTTAATATTGACATTTTTCATGGAAATTCGCTAAAATTTCAGTTTTTCTTGGAAATTCGCTAAAATTTCAGTGTTTCTTATATATCATCCAAATCGTCGAGATACGTAGAAATAGGAACGATTTAGAAATTCGGTTAATATTGACATTTTTCATGGAAATTCGCTAAAATTTCAGTTTTTCTTGGAAATTCGCTAAAATTTCAGTGTTTCTTATATATCATCCTAATCGTCGAGTTACGTAGAAATAGGAACGATTTAGAAATTCGGTTAATATTGACATTTTTCATGGAAATTCGCTAAAATTTCAGTTTTTCTTGGAAATTCGCAAAATTTCAGTGTTTCTTATATATCATCCAAATCGTCGAGTTACGTAGAAATAGGAACGATTTAGAAATTCGGTTAATATTGACATTTTTCTTGGAAATTCGCTAAAATTTCAGTTTTTCTTGGAAATTCGCTAAAATTTCAGTGTTTCTTATATATCATCCAAATCGTCGAGTTACGTAGAAATAGGAACGATTTAGAAATTCGGTTAATATTGACATTTTTCTTGGAAATTCGCTAAAATTTCAGTTTTTCTTGGAAATTCGCTAAAATTTCAGTGTTTCTTATATATCATCCAAATCGTCGAGATACGTAGAAATAGGAACGATTTAGAAATTCGGTTAATATTGACATTTTTCATGGAAATTCGCTAAAATTTCAGTTTTTCTTGGAAATTCGCTAAAATTTCAGTTTTTCTTGGAAATTCGCTAAAATTTCAGTGTTTCTTATATATCATCCAAATCGTCGAGATACGTAGAAATAGGAACGATTTAGAAATTTGGTTAATATTGACATTTTTCATGGAAATTCGCTAAAATTTCAGTTTTTCTTGGAAATTCGCTAAAATTTCAGCGTTTCTTATATATCATCCAAATCGTCGAGATACGTAGAAATTGGAACGATTTAGAAATTCGGTTAATATTGACATTTTTCATGGAAATTCGCTAAAATTTCAGTTTTTCTTGGAAATTCGCTAAAATTTCAGTGTTTCTTATATATCATCCAAATCGTCGAGTTACGTAGAAATAGGAACGATTTAGAAATTCGGTTAATATTGACATTTTTCATGGAAATTCGCTAAAATTTCAGTTTTTCTTGGAAATTCGCTAAAGTTTCAGTGTTTCTTATATATCATCCAAATCGTCGAGTTACGTAGAAATAGGAACGATTTAGAAATTCGGTTAATATTGACATTTTTCTTGGAAATTCGCTAAAATTTCAGTTTTTCTTGGAAATTCGCTAAAATTTCAGGGTTTCTTATATATCATCCAAATCGTCGAGTTACGTAGAAATGGAACGATTTAGAAATTCGGTTAATATTGACATTTTTCATGGAAATTCGCTAAAATTTCAGTTTTTCTTGGAAATTCGCTAAAATTTCAGTGTTTCTTATATATCATCCAAATCGTCGAGTTACGTAGAAATAGGAACGATTTAGAAATTTGGTTAATATTGACATTTTTCATGGAAATTCGCTAAAATTTCAGTTTTTCTTGGAAATTCGCTAAAATTTCAGTGTTTCTTATATATCATCCAAATCGTCGAGATACGTAGAAATAGGAACGATTTAGAAATTCGGTTAATATTGACATTTTTCATGGAAATTCGCTAAAATTTCAGTTTTTCTTGGAAATTCGCTAAAATTTCAGTTTTTCTTGGAAATTCGCTAAAATTTCAGTGTTTCTTATATATCATCCAAATCGTCGAGTTACGTAGAAATAGGAACGATTTGGAAATTCGGTTAATATTGACATTTTTCATGGAAATTCGCTAAAATTTCAGTTTTTCTTGGAAATTCGCTAAAATTTCAGTGTTTCTTATATATCATCCAAATCGTCGAGTTACGTAGAAATAGGAACGATTTAGAAATTCGGTTAATATTGACATTTTTCATGGAAATTCGCTAAAATTTCAGTTTTTCTTGGAAATTCGCTAAAATTTCAGTGTTTCTTATATATCATCCAAATCGTCGAGATACGTAGAAATAGGAACGATTTAGAAATTCGGTTAATATTGACATTTTTCATGGAAATTCGCTAAAATTTCAGTTTTTCTTGGAAATTCGCTAAAATTTCAGTGTTTCTTATATATCATCCAAATCGTCGAGTTACGTAGAAATAGGAACGATTTAGAAATTCGGTTAATATTGACATTTTTCATGGAAATTCGCTAAAATTTCAGTTTTTCTTGGAAATTCGCTAAAATTTCAGTGTTTCTTATATATCATCCAAATCGTCGAGTTACGTAGAAATAGGAACGATTTAGAAATTCGGTTAATATTGACATTTTTCTTGGAAATTCGCTAAAATTTCAGTTTTTCTTGGAAATTCGCTAAAATTTCAGTGTTTCTTATATATCATCCAAATCGTCGAGTTACGTAGAAATAGGAACGATTTAGAAATTCGGTTAATATTGACATTTTTCTTGGAAATTCGCTAAAATTTCAGTTTTTCTTGGAAATTCGCTAAAATTTCAGTGTTTCTTATATATCATCCAAATCGTCGAGATACGTAGAAATAGGAACGATTTAGAAATTCGGTTAATATTGACATTTTTCATGGAAATTCGCTAAAATTTCAGTTTTTCTTGGAAATTCGCTAAAATTTCAGTTTTTCTTGGAAATTCGCTAAAATTTCAGTGTTTCTTATATATCATCCAAATCGTCGAGATACGTAGAAATAGGAACGATTTAGAAATTTGGTTAATATTGACATTTTTCATGGAAAATCGCTAAAATTTCAGTTTTTCTTGGAAATTCGCTAAAATTTCAGTGTTTCTTATATATCATCCAAATCGTCGAGATACGTAGAAATAGGAACGATTTAGAAATTCGGTTAATATTGACATTTTTCATGGAAATTCGCTAAAATTTCAGTTTTTCTTGGAAATTCGCTAAAATTTCAGTGTTTCTTATATATCATCCAAATCGTCGAGTTACGTAGAAATAGGAACGATTTAGAAATTCGGTTAATATTGACATTTTTCATGGAAATTCGCTAAAATTTCAGTTTTTCTTGGAAATTCGCTAAAGTTTCAGTGTTTCTTATATATCATCCAAATCGTCGAGTTACGTAGAAATAGGAACGATTTAGAAATTCGGTTAATATTGACATTTTTCTTGGAAATTCGCTAAAATTTCAGTTTTTCTTGGAAATTCGCTAAAATTTCAGGGTTTCTTATATATCATCCAAATCGTCGAGTTACGTAGAAATAGGAACGATTTAGAAATTCGGTTAATATTGACATTTTTCATGGAAATTCGCTAAAATTTCAGTTTTTCTTGGAAATTCGCTAAAATTTCAGTGTTTCTTATATATCATCCAAATCGTCGAGTTACGTAGAAATAGGAACGATTTAGAAATTTGGTTAATATTGACATTTTTCATGGAAATTCGCTAAAATTTCAGTTTTTCTTGGAAATTCGCTAAAATTTCAGTGTTTCTTATATATCATCCAAATCGTCGAGATACGTAGAAATAGGAACGATTTAGAAATTCGGTTAATATTGACATTTTTCATGGAAATTCGCTAAAATTTCAGTTTTTCTTGGAAATTCGCTAAAATTTCAGTTTTTCTTGGAAATTCGCTAAAATTTCAGTGTTTCTTATATATCATCCAAATCGTCGAGTTACGTAGAAATAGGAACGATTTGGAAATTCGGTTAATATTGACATTTTTCATGGAAATTCGCTAAAATTTCAGTTTTTCTTGGAAATTCGCTAAAGTTTCAGTGTTTCTTATATATCATCCAAATCGTCGAGTTACGTAGAAATAGGAACGATTTAGAAATTCGGTTAATATTGACATTTTTCTTGGAAATTCGCTAAAATTTCAGTTTTTCTTGGAAATTCGCTAAAATTTCAGGGTTTCTTATATATCATCCAAATCGTCGAGTTACGTAGAAATAGGAACGATTTAGAAATTCGGTTAATATTGACATTTTTCTTGGAAATTCGCTAAAATTTCAGTTTTTCTTGGAAATTCGCTAAAATTTCAGTGTTTCTTATATATCATCCAAATCGTCGAGATACGTAGAAATAGGAACGATTTAGAAATTCGGTTAATATTGACATTTTTCATGGAAATTCGCTAAAATTTCAGTTTTTCTTGGAAATTCGCTAAAATTTCAGTTTTTCTTGGAAATTCGCTAAAATTTCAGTGTTTCTTATATATCATCCAAATCGTCGAGTTACGTAGAAATAGGAACGATTTGGAAATTCGGTTAATATTGACATTTTTCATGGAAATTCGCCAAAATTTCAGTTTTTCTTGGAAATTCGCTAAAATTTCAGTGTTTCTTATATATCATCCAAATCGTCGAGATACGTAGAAATAGGAACGATTTAGAAATTCGGTTAATATTGACATTTTTCTTGGAAATTCGCTAAAATTTCAGTTTTTCTTGGAAATTCGCTAAAATTTCAGGGTTTCTTATATATCATCCAAATCGTCGAGTTACGTAGAAATAGGAACGATTTAGAAATTCGGTTAATATTGACATTTTTTATGGAAATTCGCTAAAATTTCAGTTTTTCTAGGAAATTCGCTAAAATTTCAGTGTTTCTTATATATCATCCAAATCGTCGAGTTACGTAGAAATAGGAACGATTTAGAAATTCGGTTAATATTGACATTTTTCTTGGAAATTCGCTAAAATTTCAGTTTTTCTTGGAAATTCGCTAAAATTTCAGTGTTTCTTATATATCATCCAAATCGTCGAGATACGTAGAAATAGGAACGATTTAGAAATTCGGTTAATATTGACATTTTTCATGGAAATTCGCTAAAATTTCAGTTTTTCTTGGAAATTCGCTAAAATTTCAGTTTTTCTTGGAAATTCGCTAAAATTTCAGTGTTTCTTATATATCATCCAAATCGTCGAGTTACGTAGAAATAGGAACGATTTGGAAATTCGGTTAATATTGACATTTTTCATGGAAATTCGCTAAAATTTCAGTTTTTCTTGGAAATTCGCTAAAATTTCAGTGTTTCTTATATATCATCCAAATCGTCGAGATACGTAGAAATAGGAACGATTTAGAAATTCGGTTAATATTGACATTTTTCATGGAAATTCGCTAAAATTTCAGTTTTTCTTGGAAATTCGCTAAAGTTTCAGTGTTTCTTATATATCGTCCAAATCGTCGAGTTACGTAGAAATAGGAACGATTTAGAAATTCGGTTAATATTGACATTTTTCTTGGAAATTCGCTAAAATTTCAGTTTTTCTTGGAAATTCGCTAAAATTTCAGGGTTTCTTATATATCATCCAAATCGTCGAGTTACGTAGAAATAGGAACGATTTAGAAATTCGGTTAATATTGACATTTTTCATGGAAATTCGCTAAAATTTCAGTTTTTCTTGGAAATTCGCTAAAATTTCAGTGTTTCTTATATATCATCCAAATCGTCGAGTTGCGTAGAAATAGGAACGATTTAGAAATTTGGTTAATATTGACATTTTTCATGGAAATTCGCTAAAATTTCAGTTTTTCTTGGAAATTCGCTAAAATTTCAGTGTTTCTTATATATCATCCAAATCGTCGAGATACGTAGAAATAGGAACGATTTGGAAATTCGGTTAATATTGACATTTTTCATGGAAATTCGCTAAAATTTCAGTTTTTCTTGGAAATTCGCTAAGATTTCAGTTTTTCTTGGAAATTCGCTAAAATTTCAGTGTTTCTTATATATCATCCAAATCGTCGAGTTACGTAGAAATAGGAACGATTTGGAAATTCGGTTAATATTGACATTTTTCATGGAAATTCCCTAAAATTTCAGTTTTTCTTGGAAATTCGCTAAAATTTCAGTTTTTCTTGGAAATTCGCTAAAATTTCAGTGTTTCTTATATATCATCCAAATCGTCGAGATACGTAGAAATAGGAACGATTTAGAAATTCGGTTAATATTGACATTTTTCATGGAAATTCGCTAAAATTTCAGTTTTTCTTGGAAATTCGCTAAAATTTCAGTTTTTCTTGGAAATTCGCTAAAATTTCAGTGTTTCTTATATATCATCCAAATCGTCGAGATACGTAGAAATAGGAACGATTTAGAAATTCGGTTAATATTGACATTTTTCATGGAAATTCGCTAAAATTTCAGTTTTTCTTGGAAATTCGCTAAGGTTTCAGTGTTTCTTATATATCATCCAAATCGTCGAGTTACGTAGAAATAGGAACGATTTAGAAATTCGGTTAATATTGACATTTTTCTTGGAAATTCGCTAAAATTTCAGTTTTTCTTGGAAATTCGCTAAAATTTCAGGGTTTCTTATATATCATCCAAATCGTCGAGTTACGTAGAAATAGGAACGATTTAGAAATTCGGTTAATATTGACATTTTTCATGGAAATTCGCTAAAATTTCAGTTTTTCTTGGAAATTCGCTAAAATTTCAGTGTTTCTTATATATCATCCAAATCGTCGAGTTACGTAGAAATAGGAACGATTTAGAAATTCGGTTAATATTGACATTTTTCTTGGAAATTCGCTAAAATTTCAGTTTTTCTTGGAAATTCGCTAAAATTTCAGTGTTTCTTATATATCATCCAAATCGTCGAGATACGTAGAAATAGGAACGATTTAGAAATTCGGTTAATATTGACATTTTTCATGGAAATTCGCTAAAATTTCAGTTTTTCTTGGAAATTCGCTAAAATTTCAGTTTTTCTTGGAAATTCGCTAAAATTTCAGTGTTTCTTATATATCATCCAAATCGTCGAGTTACGTAGAAATAGGAACGATTTGGAAATTCGGTTAATATTGACATTTTTCATGGAAATTCGCTAAAATTTCAGTTTTTCTTGGAAATTCGCTAAAATTTCAGTGTTTCTTATATATCATCCAAATCGTCGAGATACGTAGAAATAGGAACGATTTAGAAATTCGGTTAATATTGACATTTTTCATGGAAATTCGCTAAAATTTCAGTTTTTCTTGGAAATTCGCTAAAGTTTCAGTGTTTCTTATATATCATCCAAATCGTCGAGTTACGTAGAAATAGGAACGATTTAGAAATTCGGTTAATATTGACATTTTTCTTGGAAATTCGCTAAAATTTCAGTTTTTCTTGGAAATTCGCTAAAATTTCAGGGTTTCTTATATATCATCCAAATCGTCGAGTTACGTAGAAATAGGAACGATTTAGAAATTCGGTTAATATTGACATTTTTCATGGAAATTCGCTAAAATTTCAGTTTTTCTTGGAAATTCGCTAAAATTTCAGTGTTTCTTATATATCATCCAAATCGTCGAGTTACGTAGAAATAGGAACGATTTAGAAATTTGGTTAACATTGACATTTTTCATGGAAATTCGCTAAAATTTCAGTTTTTCTTGGAAATTCGCTAAAATTTCAGTGTTTCTTATATATCATCCAAATCGTCGAGATACGTAGAAATAGGAACGATTTGGAAATTCGGTTAATATTGACATTTTTCATGGAAATTCGCTAAAATTTCAGTTTTTCTTGGAAATTCGCTAAAATTTCAGTTTTTCTTGGAAATTCGCTAAAATTTCAGTGTTTCTTATATATCATCCAAATCGTCGAGTTACGTAGAAATAGGAACGATTTGGAAATTCGGTTAATATTGACATTTTTCATGGAAATTCCCTAAAATTTCAGTTTTTCTTGGAAATTCGCTAAAATTTCAATGTTTCTTATATATCATCCAAATCGTCGAGATACGTAGAAATAGGAACGATTTAGGAATTCGGTTAATATTGACATTTTTCATGGAAATTCGCTAAAATTTCAGTTTTTCTTGGAAATTCGCTAAAATTTCAGTGTTTCTTATATATCATCCAAATCGTCGAGTTACGTAGAAATAGGAACGATTTAGAAATTCGGTTAATATTGACATTTTTCTTGGAAATTCGCTAAAATTTCAGTTTTTCTTGGAAATTCGCTAAAATTTCAGTGTTTCTTATATATCATCCAAATCGTCGAGATACGTAGAAATAGGAACGATTTAGAAATTCGGTTAATATTGACATTTTTCATGGAAATTCGCTAAAATTTCAGTTTTTCTTGGAAATTCGCTAAAATTTCAGTTTTTCTTGGAAATTCGCTAAAATTTCAGTGTTTCTTATATATCATCCAAATCGTCGAGTTACGTAGAAATAGGAACGATTTGGAAATTCGGTTAATATTGACATTTTTCATGGAAATTCGCTAAAATTTCAGTTTTTCTTGGAAATTCGCTAAAATTTCAGTGTTTCTTATATATCATCCAAATCGTCGAGATACGTAGAAATAGGAACGATTTAGAAATTCGGTTAATATTGACATTTTTCATGGAAATTCGCTAAAATTTCAGTTTTTCTTGGAAATTCGCTAAAGTTTCAGTGTTTCTTATATATCATCCAAATCGTCGAGTTACGTAGAAATAGGAACGATTTAGAAATTCGGTTAATATTGACATTTTTCTTGGAAATTCGCTAAAATTTCAGTTTTTCTTGGAAATTCGCTAAAATTTCAGTGTTTCTTATATATCATCCAAATCGTCGAGTTACGTAGAAATAGGAACGATTTAGAAATTTGGTTAATATTGACATTTTTCATGGAAATTCGCTAAAATTTCAGTTTTTCTTGGAAATTCGCTAAAATTTCAGTGTTTCTTATATATCATCCAAATCGTCGAGATACGTAGAAATAGGAACGATTTGGAAATTCGGTTAATATTGACATTTTTCATGGAAATTCGCTAAAATTTCAGTTTTTCTTGGAAATTCGCTAAAATTTCAGTTTTTCTTGGAAATTCGCTAAAATTTCAGTGTTTCTTATATATCATCCAAATCGTCGAGTTACGTAGAAATAGGAACGATTTGGAAATTCGGTTAATATTGACATTTTTCATGGAAATTCCCTAAAATTTCAGTTTTTCTTGGAAATTCGCTAAAATTTCAGTGTTTCTTATATATCATCCAAATCGTCGAGATACGTAGAAATAGGAACGATTTAGAAATTCGGTTAATATTGACATTTTTCATGGAAATTCGCTAAAATTTCAGTTTTTCTTGGAAATTCGCTAAAGTTTCAGTGTTTCTTATATATCATCCAAATCGTCGAGTTACGTAGAAATAGGAACGATTTAGAAATTCGGTTAATATTGACATTTTTCTTGGAAATTCGCTAAAATTTCAGTTTTTCTTGGAAATTCGCTAAAATTTCAGGGTTTCTTATATATCATCCAAATCGTCGAGTTACGTAGAAATAGGAACGATTTAGAAATTCGGTTAATATTGACATTTTTCATGGAAATTCGCTAAAATTTCAGTTTTTCTTGGAAATTCGCTAAAATTTCAGGGTTTCTTATATATCATCCAAATCGTCGAGTTACGTAGAAATAGGAACGATTTAGAAATTCGGTTAATATTGACATTTTTCTTGGAAATTCGCTAAAATTTCAGTTTTTCTTGGAAATTCGCTAAAATTTCAGGGTTTCTTATATATCATCCAAATCGTCGAGTTACGTAGAAATAGGAACGATTTAGAAATTCGGTTAATATTGACATTTTTCATGGAAATTCGCTAAAATTTCAGTTTTTCTTGGAAATTCGCTAAAATTTCAGGGTTTCTTATATATCATCCAAATCGTCGAGATACGTAGAAATAGGAACGATTTAGAAATTCGGTTAATATTGACATTTTTCATGGAAATTCGCTAAAATTTCAGTTTTCTTGGAAATTCGCTAAAATTTCAGTGTTTCTTATATATCATCCAAATCGTCGAGTTACGTAGAAATAGGAACGATTTAAAAATTCTGTTAATTTTGACATTTTTCTTGGAAATCGCTAAAATTTCAGTTTTTCTTGGAAATTCGCTAAAATTTCAGTGTTTCTTAGATATCATCCAAATCGTCGAGATACGTAGAAATAGGAACGATTTAGAAATTCGGTTAATATTGACATTTTTCATGGAAATTCGCTAAAATTTCAGTTTTTCTTGGAAATTCGCTAAAATTTCAGTGTTTCTTATATATCATCCAAATCGTCGAGATACGTAGAAATAGGAACGATTTAGAAATTCGGTTAATATTGACATTTTTCTTGGAAATTCGCTAAAATTTCAGTTTTTCTTGGAAATTCGCTAAAATTTCAGTGTTTCTTATATATCATCCAAATCGTCGAGTTACGTAGAAATAGGAACGATTTAGAAATTCGGTTAATATTGACATTTTTCTTGGAAATTCGCTAAAATTTCAGTTTTTCTTGGAAATTCGCTAAAATTTCAGGGTTTCTTATATATCATCCAAATCGTCGAGTTACGTAGAAATAGGAACGATTAGAAATTCGGTTAATATTGAAATTTTTCATGGAAATTCGCTAAAATTTCAGTTTTTCTTGGAAATTCGCTAAAATTTCAGTGTTTCTTATATATCATCCAAATCGTCGAGTTACGTAGAAATAGGAACGATTTAGAAATTTGGTTAATATTGACATTTTTCATGGAAATTCGCTAAAATTTCAGTTTTTCTTGGAAATTCGCTAAAATTTCAGTGTTTCTTATATATCATCCAAATCGTCGAGATACGTAGAAATAGGAACGATTTAGAAATTCGGTTAATATTGACATTTTTCATGGAAATTCGCTAAAATTTCAGTTTTTCTTGGAAATTCGCTAAAATTTCAGTGTTTCTTATATATCATCCAAATCGTCGAGTTACGTAGAAATAGGAACGATTTAGAAATCCTGTTAATTTTGACATTTTTCTTGGAAATTCGCTAAAATTTCAGTTTTTCTTGGAAATTCGCTAAAATTTCAGTGTTTCTTATATATCATCCAAATCGTCGAGATACGTAGAAATAGGAACGATTTAGAAATTCGGTTAATATTGACATTTTTCATGGAAATTCGCTAAAATTTCAGTTTTTCTTGGAAATTCGCTAAAATTTCAGTGTTTCTTATATATCATCCAAATCGTCGAGTTACGTAGAAATAGGAACGATTTAGAAATTCGGTTAATATTGACATTTTTCATGGAAATTCGCTAAAATTTCAGTTTTTCTTGGAAATTCGCTAAAATTCAGTGTTTCTTATATATCATCCAAATCGTCGAGATACGTAGAAATAGGAACGATTTAGAAATTCGGTTAATATTGACATTTTTCATGGAAATTCGCTAAAATTTCAGTTTTTCTTGGAAATTCGCTAAAATTTCAGTGTTTCTTATATATCATCCAAATCGTCGAGTTACGTAGAAATAGGAACGATTTAGAAATTCGGTTAATATTGACATTTTTCATGGAAATTCGCTAAAATTTCAGTTTTTCTTGGAAATTCGCTAAAATTTCAGTGTTTCTTATATATCATCCAAATCGTCGAGTTACGTAGAAATAGGAACGATTTAGAAATTCGGTTAATATTGACATTTTTCTTGGAAATTCGCTAAAATTTCAGTTTTTCTTGGAAATTCGCTAAAATTTCAGTGTTTCTTATATATCATCCAAATCGTCGAGTTACGTAGAAATAGGAACGATTTAGAAATTCGGTTAATATTGACATTTTTCTTGGAAATTCGCTAAAATTTCAGTTTTTCTTGGAAATTCGCTAAAATTTCAGTGTTTCTTATATATCATTCCAAATCGTCGAGATACGTAGAAATAGGAACGATTTAGAAATTCGGTTAATATTGACAATTTTTCATGGAAATTCGCTAAAATTTCAGTTTTTCTTGGAAATTCGCTAAAATTTCAGTGTTTCTTATATATCATCCAAATCGTCGAGATACGTAGAAATAGGAACGATTTAGAAATTCGGTTAATATTGACATTTTTCATGGAAATTCGCTAAAATTTCAGTTTTTCTTGGAAATTCGCTAAAATTTCAGTGTTTCTTATATATCATCCAAATCGTCGAGTTACGTAGAAATAGGAACGATTTAGAAATTCGGTTAATATTGACATTTTTCATGGAAATTCGCTAAAATTTCAGTTTTTCTTGGAAATTCGCTAAAATTTCAGTGTTTCTTATATATCATCCAAATCGTCGAGTTACGTAGAAATAGGAACGATTTAGAAATTCGGTTAATATTGACATTTTTCTTGGAAATTCGCTAAAATTTCAGTTTTTCTTGGAAATTCGCTAAAATTTCAGTGTTTCTTATATATCATCCAAATCGTCGAGTTACGTAGAAGTAGGAACGATTTAGAAATTCGGTTAATATTGACATTTTTCTTGGAAATTCGCTAAAATTTCAGTTTTTCTTGGAAATTCGCTAAAATTTCAGTGTTTCTTATATATCATCCAAATCGTCGGGTTACGTAGAAATAGGAACGATTTAGAAATTTGGTTAATATTGACATTTTTCATGGAAATTCGCTAAAATTTCAGTTTTTCTTGGAAATTCGCTAAAATTTATGTGTTTCTTATATATCATCCAAATCGTCGAGATACGTAGAAATAGGAACGATTTAGAAATTCGGTTAATATTGACATTTTTCATGGAAATTCGCTAAAATTTCAGTTTTTCTTGGAAATTCGCTAAAATTTCAGTGTTTCTTATATATCATCCAAATCGTCGAGATACGTAGAAATAGTAACGATTTAGAAATTCGGTTAATATTGACATTTTTCATGGAAATTCGCTAAAATTTCAGTTTTTCTTGGAAATTCGCTAAAATTTCAGTTTTTCTTGGAAATTCGCTAAAATTTCAGTGTTTCTTATATATCATCCAAATCGTCGAGTTACGTAGAAATAGGAACGATTTGGAAATTCGGTTAATATTGACATTTTTCATGGAAATTCGCTAAAATTTCAGTTTTTCTTGGAAATTCGCTAAAATTTCAGTGTTTCTTATATATCATCCAAATCGTCGAGATACGTAGAAATAGGAACGATTTAGAAATTCGGTTAATATTGACATTTTTCATGGAAATTCGCTAAAATTTCAGTTTTTCTTGGAAATTCGCTAAAATTTCAGTGTTTCTTATATATCATCCAAATCGTCGAGTTACGTAGAAATAGGAACGATTTAGGAATTCGGTTAATATTGACATTTTTCTTGGAAATTCGCTAAAATTTCAGTTTTTCTTGGAAATTCGCTAAAATTTCAGGGTTTCTTATATATCATCCAAATCGTCGAGTTACGTAGAAATAGGAACGATTTAGAAATTCGGTTAATATTGACATTTTTCATGGAAATTCGCTAAAATTTCAGTTTTTCTTGGAAATTCGCTAAAATTTCAGTGTTTCTTATATATCATCCAAATCGTCGGGTTACGTAGAAATAGGAACGATTTAGAAATTTGGTTAATATTGACATTTTTCATGGAAATTCGCTAAAATTTCAGTTTTTCTTGGAAATTCGCTAAAATTTCAGTGTTTCTTATATATCATCCAAATCGTCGAGATACGTAGAAATAGGAACGATTTAGAAATTCGGTTAATATTGACATTTTTCATGGAAATTCGCTAAAATTTCAGTTTTTCTTGGAAATTCGCTAAAATTTCAGTGTTTCTTATATATCATCCAAATCGTCGAGTTACGTAGAAATAGGAACGATTTAGAAATTCTGTTAATTTTGACATTTTTCTTGGAAATTCGCTAAAATTTCAGTTTTTCTTGGAAATTCGCTAAAATTTCAGTGTTTCTTATATATCATCCAAATCGTCGAGATACGTAGAAATAGGAACGATTTAGAAATTCGGTTAATATTGACATTTTTCATGGAAATTCGCTAAAATTTCAGTTTTTCTTGGAAATTCGCTAAAATTTCAGTGTTTCTTATATATCATCCAAATCGTCGAGTTACGTAGAAATAGGAACGATTTAGAAATTCGGTTAATATTGACATTTTTCATGGAAATTCGCTAAAATTTCAGTTTTTCTTGGAAATTCGCTAAAATTTCAGTGTTTCTTATATATCATCCAAATCGTCGAGATACGTAGAAATAGGAACGATTTAGAAATTCGGTTAATATTGACATTTTTCATGGAAATTCGCTAAAATTTCAGTTTTTCTTGGAAATTCGCTAAAATTTCAGTGTTTCTTATATATCATCCAAATCGTCGAGTTACGTAGAAATAGGAACGATTTAGAAATTCGGTTAATATTGACATTTTTCATGGAAATTCGCTAAAATTTCAGTTTTTCTTGGAAATTCGCTAAAATTTCAGTGTTTCTTATATATCATCCAAATCGTCGAGTTACGTAGAAATAGGAACGATTTAGAAATTCGGTTAATATTGACATTCTTCTTGGAAATTCGCTAAAATTTCAGTTTTTCTTGGAAATTCGCTAAAATTTCAGTGTTTCTTATATATCATCCAAATCGTCGAGTTACGTAGAAATAGGAACGATTTAGAAATTCGGTTAATATTGACATTTTTCTTGGAAATGCGCTAAAATTTCAGTTTTTCTTGGAAATTCGCTAAAATTTCAGTGTTTCTTATATATCATCCAAATCGTCGAGATACGTAGAAATAGGAACGATTTAGAAATTCGGTTAATATTGACATTTTTCGTGGAAATTCGCTAAAATTTCAGTTTTTCTTGGAAATTCGCTAAAATTTCAGTGTTTCTTATATATCATCCAAATCGTCGAGATACGTAGAAATAGGAACGATTTAGAAATTAGGTTAATATTGACATTTTTCATGGAAATTCGCTAAAATTTCAGTTTTTCTTGGAAATTCGCTAAAATTTCAGTTTTTCTTGGAAATTCGCTAAAATTTCAGTGTTTCTTATATATCATCCAAATCGTCGAGTTACGTAGAAATAGGAACGATTTGGAAATTCGGTTAATATTGACATTTTTCATGGAAATTCGCTAAAATTTTAGTTTTTCTTGGAAATTCGCTAAAATTTCAGTGTTTCTTATATATCATCCAAATCGTCGAGTTACGTAGAAATAGGAACGATTTAGAAATTCGGTTAATATTGACATTTTTCTTGGAAATTCGCTAAAATTTCAGTTTTTCTTGGAAATTCGCTAAAATTTCAGTGTTTCTTATATATCATCCAAATCGTCGAGTTACGTAGAAATAGGAACGATTTAGAAATTTGGTTAATATTGACATTTTTCATGGAAATTCGCTAAAATTTCAGTTTTTCTTGGAAATTCGCTAAAATTTCAGTGTTTCTTATATATCAACCAAATCGTCGAGATACGTAGAAATAGGAACGATTTAGAAATTCGGTTAATATTGACATTTTTCATGGAAATTCGCTAAAATTTCAGTTTTTCTTGGAAATTCGCTAAAATTTCAGTGTTTCTTATATATCATCCAAATCGTCGAGTTACGTAGAAATAGGAACGATTTAGAAATTCTGTTAATTTTGACATTTTTCTTGGATATTCGCTAAAATTTCAGTTTTTCTTGGAAATTCGCTAAAATTTCAGTGTTTCTTATATATCATCCAAATCGTCGAGATACGTAGAAATAGGAACGATTTAGAAATTCGGTTAATATTGACATTTTTCATGGAAATTCGCTAAAATTTCAGTTTTTCTTGGAAATTCGCTAAAATTTCAGTGTTTCTTATATATCATCCAAATCGTCGAGTTACGTAGAAATAGGAACGATTTAGAAATTTGGTTAATATTGACATTTTTCATGGAAATTCGCTAAAATTTCAGTTTTTCTTGGAAATTCGCTAAAATTTCAGTGTTTCTTATATATCAACCAAATCGTCGAGATACGTAGAAATAGGAACGATTTAGAAATTAGGTTAATATTGACATTTTTCATGGAAATTCGCTAAAATTTCAGTTTTTCTTGGAAATTCGCTAAAATTTCAGTTTTTCTTGGAAATTCGCTAAAATTTCAGTGTTTCTTATATATCATCCAAATCGTCGAGTTACGTAGAAATAGGAACGATTTAGAAATTCTGTTAATTTTGACATTTTTCTTGGATATTCGCTAAAATTTCAGTTTTTCTTGGAAATTCGCTAAAATTTCAGTGTTTCTTATATATCATCCAAATCGTCGAGATACGTAGAAATAGGAACGATTTAGAAATTCGGTTAATATTGACATTTTTCATGGAAATTCGCTAAAATTTCAGTGTTTCTTATATATCATCCAAATCGTCGAGATACGTAGAAATAGGAACGATTTAGAAATTCGGTTAATATTGACATTTTTCATGGAAATTCGCTAAAATTTCAGTTTTTCTTGGAAATTCGCTAAAATTTCAGTGTTTCTTATATATCATCCAAATCGTCGAGTTACGTAGAAATAGGAACGATTTAGAAATTCGGTTAATATTGACATTTTTCTTGGAAATTCGCTAAAATTTTAGTTTTTCTTGGAAATTCGCTAAAATTTCAGTGTTTCTTATATATCATCCAAATCGTCGAGATACGTAGAAATAGGAACGATTTAGAAATTCGGTTAATATTGACATTTTTCATGGAAATTCGCTAAAATTTCAGTTTTTCTTGGAAATTCGCTAAAATTTCAGTGTTTCTTATATATCATCCAAATCGTCGAGATACGTAGAAATAGGAACGATTTAGAAATTCGGTTAATATTGACATTTTTCATGGAAATTCGCTAAAATTTCAGTTTTTCTTGGAAATTCGCTAAAATTTCAGTTTTTCTTGGAAATTCGCTAAAATTTCAGTGTTTCTTATATATCATCCAAATCGTCGAGTTACGTAGAAATAGGAACGATTTGGAAATTCGGTTAATATTGACATTTTTCATGGAAATTCGCTAAAATTTCAGTTTTTCTTGGAAATTCGCTAAAATTTCAGTGTTTCTTATATATTATCCAAATCGTCGAGTTACGTAGAAATAGGAACGATTTAGAAATTCGGTTAATATTGACATTTTTCTTGGAAATTCGCTAAAATTTCAGTTTTTCTTGGAAATTCGCTAAAATTTCAGTGTTTCTTATATATCATCCAAATCGTCGAGTTACGTAGAAATAGGAACGATTTAGAAATTCTGTTAATTTTGAAATTTTTCTTGGAAATTCGCTAAAATTTCAGTTTTTCTTGGAAATTCGCTAAAATTTCAGTGTTTCTTATATATCATCCAAATCGTCGAGATACGTAGAAATAGGAACGATTTAGAAATTCTGTTAATTTTGACATTTTTCTTGGAAATTCGCTAAAATTTCAGTTTTTCTTGGAAATTCGCTAAAATTTCAGGGTTTCTTATATATCATCCAAATCGTCGAGTTACGTAGAAATAGGAACGATTTAGAAATTCGGTTAATATTGACATTTTTCATGGAAATTCGCTAAAATTTCAGTTTTTCTTGGAAATTCGCTAAAATTTCAGTGTTTCTTATATATCATCCAAATCGTCGAGTTACGTAGAAATAGGAACGATTTAGAAATTTGGTTAATATTGACATTTTTCATGGAAATTCGCTAAAATTTCAGTTTTTGTTGGAAATTCGCTAAAATTTCAGTGTTTCTTATATATCATCCAAATCGTCGAGTTACGTAGAAATAGGAACGATTTAGAAATTCTGTTAATTTTGAAATTTTTCTTGGAAATTCGCTAAAATTTCAGTTTTTCTTGGAAATTCGCTAAAATTTCAGTGTTTCTTATATATCATCCAAATCGTCGAGATACGTAGAAATAGGAACGATTTAGAAATTCTGATAATTTTGACATTTTTCTTGGAAATTCGCTAAAATTTCAGTTTTTCTTGGAAATTCGCTAAAATTTCAGGGTTTCTTATATATCATCCAAATCGTCGAGTTACGTAGAAATAGGAACGATTTAGAAATTCGGTTAATATTGACATTCTTCATGGAAATTCGCTAAAATTTCAGTTTTTCTTGGAAATTCGCTAAAATTTCAGTGTTTCTTATATATCATCCAAATCGTCGAGTTACGTAGAAATAGGAACGATTTACAAATTTGGTTAATATTGACATTTTTCATGGAAATTCGCTAAAATTTCAGTTTTTCTTGGAAATTCGCTAAAATTTCAGTGTTTCTTATATATCATCCAAATCGTCGAGATACGTAGAAATAGGAACGATTTAGAAATTCGGTTAATATTGACATTTTTCATGGAAATTCGCTAAAATTTCAGTTTTTCTTGGAAATTCGCTAAAATTTCAGTGTTTCTTATATATCATCCAAATCGTCGAGTTACGTAGAAATAGGAACGATTTAGAAATTCGGTTAATATTGACATTTTTCATGGAAATTCGCTAAAATTTCAGTTTTTCTTGGAAATTCGCTAAAATTTCAGTGTTTCTTATATATCATCCAAATCGTCGAGTTACGTAGAAATAGGAACGATTTAGAAATTCGGTTAATATTGACATTTTTCTTGGAAATTCGCTAAAATTTCAGTTTTTCTTGGAAATTCGCTAAAATTTCAGTGTTTCTTATATATCATCCAAATCGTCGAGTTACGTAGAAATAGGAACGATTTAGAAATTCTGTTAATTTTGAAATTTTTCTTGGAAATTCGCTAAAATTTCAGTTTTTCTTGGAAATTCGCTAAAATTTCAGTGTTTCTTATATATCATCCAAATCGTCGAGATACGTAGAAATAGGAACGATTTAGAAATTCTGTTAATTTTGACATTTTTCTTGGAAATTCGCTAAAATTTCAGTTTTTCTTGGAAATTCGCTAAAATTTCAGGGTTTCTTATATATCATCCAAATCGTCGAGTTACGTAGAAATAGGAACGATTTAGAAATTCGGTTAATATTGACATTTTTCATGGAAATTCGCTAAAATTTCAGTTTTTCTTGGAAATTCGCTAAAATTTCAGTGTTTCTTATATATCATCCAAATCGTCGAGTTACGTAGAAATAGGAAAGATTTAGAAATTTGGTTAATATTGACATTTTTCATGGAAATTCGCTAAAATTTCAGTTTTTCTTGGAAATTCGCTAAAATTTCAGTGTTTCTTATATATCATCCAAATCGTCGAGATACGTAGAAATAGGAACGATTTAGAAATTCGGTTAATATTGACATTTTTCATGGAAATTCGCTAAAATTTCAGTTTTTCTTGGAAATTCGCTAAAATTTCAGTGTTTCTTATATATCATCCAAATCGTCGAGATACGTAGAAATAGGAACGATTTAGAAATTCGGTTAATATTGACATTTTTCATGGAAATTCGCTAAAATTTCAGTTTTTCTTGGAAATTCGCTAAAATTTCAGTGTTTCTTATATATCATCCAAATCGTCGAGTTACGTAGAAATAGGAACGATTTAGAAATTCTGTTAATTTTGACATTTTTCTTGGAAATTCGCTAAAATTTCAGTTTTTCTTGGAAATTCGCTAAAATTTCAGTGTTTCTTATATATCATCCAAATCGTCGAGATACGTAGAAATAGGAACGATTTAGAAATTCGGTTAATATTGACATTTTTCATGGAAATTCGCTAAAATTTCAGTTTTTCTTGGAAATTCGCTAAAATTTCAGTTTTTCTTGGAAATTCGCTAAAATTTCAGTGTTTCTTATATATCATCCAAATCGTCGAGTTACGTAGAAATAGGAACGATTTGGAAATTCGGTTAATATTGACATTTTTCATGGAAATTCGCTAAAATTTCAGTTTTTCTTGGAAATTCGCTAAAATTTCAGTGTTTCTTATATATTATCCAAATCGTCGAGTTACGTAGAAATAGGAACGATTTAGAAATTCGGTTAATATTGACATTTTTCTTGGAAATTCGCTAAAATTTCAGTTTTTCTTGGAAATTCGCTAAAATTTCAGTGTTTCTTATATATCATCCAAATCGTCGAGTTACGTAGAAATAGGAACGATTTAGAAATTCTGTTAATTTTGAAATTTTTCTTGGAAATTCGCTAAAATTTCAGTTTTTCTTGGAAATTCGCTAAAATTTCAGTGTTTCTTATATATCATCCAAATCGTCGAGATACGTAGAAATAGGAACGATTTAGAAATTCTGTTAATTTTGACATTTTTCTTGGAAATTCGCTAAAATTTCAGTTTTTCTTGGAAATTCGCTAAAATTTCAGGGTTTCTTATATATCATCCAAATCGTCGAGTTACGTAGAAATAGGAACGATTTAGAAATTCGGTTAATATTGACATTTTTCATGGAAATTCGCTAAAATTTCAGTTTTTCTTGGAAATTCGCTAAAATTTCAGTGTTTCTTATATATCATCCAAATCGTCGAGTTACGTAGAAATAGGAACGATTTAGAAATTTGGTTAATATTGACATTTTTCATGGAAATTCGCTAAAATTTCAGTTTTTCTTGGAAATTCGCTAAAATTTCAGTGTTTCTTATATATCATCCAAATCGTCGAGTTACGTAGAAATAGGAACGATTTAGAAATTCTGTTAATTTTGAAATTTTTCTTGGAAATTCGCTAAAATTTCAGTTTTTCTTGGAAATTCGCTAAAATTTCAGTGTTTCTTATATATCATCCAAATCGTCGAGATACGTAGAAATAGGAACGATTTAGAAATTCTGATAATTTTGACATTTTTCTTGGAAATTCGCTAAAATTTCAGTTTTTCTTGGAAATTCGCTAAAATTTCAGGGTTTCTTATATATCATCCAAATCGTCGAGTTACGTAGAAATAGGAACGATTTAGAAATTCGGTTAATATTGACATTTTTCATGGAAATTCGCTAAAATTTCAGTTTTTCTTGGAAATTCGCTAAAATTTCAGTGTTTCTTATATATCATCCAAATCGTCGAGTTACGTAGAAATAGGAACGATTTACAAATTGGGTTAATATTGACATTTTTCATGGAAATTCGCTAAAATTTCAGTTTTTCTTGGAAATTCGCTAAAATTTCAGTGTTTCTTATATATCATCCAAATCGTCGAGATACGTAGAAATAGGAACGATTTAGAAATTCGGTTAATATTGACATTTTTCATGGAAATTCGCTAAAATTTCAGTTTTTCTTGGAAATTCGCTAAAATTTCAGTGTTTCTTATATATCATCCAAATCGTCGAGTTACGTAGAAATAGGAACGATTTAGAAATTCGGTTAATATTGACATTTTTCATGGAAATTCGCTAAAATTTCAGTTTTTCTTGGAAATTCGCTAAAATTTCAGTGTTTCTTATATATCATCCAAATCGTCGAGTTACGTAGAAATAGGAACGATTTAGAAATTCGGTTAATATTGACATTTTTCTTGGAAATTCGCTAAAATTTCAGTTTTTCTTGGAAATTCGCTAAAATTTCAGTGTTTCTTATATATCATCCAAATCGTCGAGTTACGTAGAAATAGGAACGATTTAGAAATTCTGTTAATTTTGAAATTTTTCTTGGAAATTCGCTAAAATTTCAGTTTTTCTTGGAAATTCGCTAAAATTTCAGTGTTTCTTATATATCATCCAAATCGTCGAGATACGTAGAAATAGGAACGATTTAGAAATTCGGTTAATATTGACATTTTTCTTGGAAATTCGCTAAAATTTCAGTTTTTCTTGGAAATTCGCTAAAATTTCAGTGTTTCTTATATATCATCCAAATCGTCGAGTTACGTAGAAATAGGAACGATTTAGAAATTCTGTTAATTTTGAAATTTTTCTTGGAAATTCGCTAAAATTTCAGTTTTTCTTGGAAATTCGCTAAAATTTCAGTGTTTCTTATATATCATCCAAATCGTCGAGATACGTAGAAATAGGAACGATTTAGAAATTCTGTTAATTTTGACATTTTTCTTGGAAATTCGCTAAAATTTCAGTTTTTCTTGGAAATTCGCTAAAATTTCAGGGTTTCTTATATATCATCCAAATCGTCGAGTTACGTAGAAATAGGAACGATTTAGAAATTCGGTTAATATTGACATTTTTCATGGAAATTCGCTAAAATTTCAGTTTTTCTTGGAAATTCGCTAAAATTTCAGTGTTTCTTATATATCATCCAAATCGTCGAGTTACGTAGAAATAGGAACGATTTAGAAATTTGGTTAATATTGACATTTTTCATGGAAATTCGCTAAAATTTCAGTTTTTCTTGGAAATTCGCTAAAATTTCAGTGTTTCTTATATATCATCCAAATCGTCGAGATACGTAGAAATAGGAACGATTTAGAAATTCGGTTAATATTGACATTTTTCATGGAAATTCGCTAAAATTTCAGTTTTTCTTGGAAATTCGCTAAAATTTCAGTGTTTCTTATATATCATCCAAATCGTCGAGATACGTAGAAATAGGAACGATTTAGAAATTCGGTTAATATTGACATTTTTCATGGAAATTCGCTAAAATTTCAGTTTTTCTTGGAAATTCGCTAAAATTTCAGTGTTTCTTATATATCATCCAAATCGTCGAGTTACGTAGAAATAGGAACGATTTAGAAATTCTGTTAATTTTGACATTTTTCTTGGAAATTCGCTAAAATTTCAGTTTTTCTTGGAAATTCGCTAAAATTTCAGTGTTTCTTATATATCATCCAAATCGTCGAGTTACGTAGAAATAGGAACGATTTAGAAATTCTGTTAATTTTGACATTTTTCTTGGAAATTCGCTAAAATTTCAGTTTTTCTTGGAAATTCGCTAAAATTTCAGTGTTTCTTATATATCATCCAAATCGTCGAGATACGTAGAAATAGGAACGATTTAGAAATTCGGTTAATATTGACATTTTTCATGGAAATTCGCTAAAATTTCAGTTTTTCTTGGAAATTCGCTAAAATTTCAGTGTTTCTTATATATCATCCAAATCGTCGAGATACGTAGAAATAGGAACGATTTAGAAATTAGGTTAATATTGACATTTTTCATGGAAATTCGCTAAAATTTCAGTTTTTCTTGGAAATTCGCTAAAATTTCAGTTTTTCTTGTAAATTCGCTAAAATTTCAGTGTTTCTTATATATCATCCAAATCGTCGAGTTACGTAGAAATAGGAACGATTTGGAAATTCGGTTAATATTGACATTTTTCATGGAAATTCGCTAAAATTTCAGTTTTTCTTGGAAATTCGCTAAAATTTCAGTTTTTCTTGGAAATTCGCTAAAATTTCAGTTTTTCTTGGAAATTCGCTAAAATTTCAGTTTTTCTTGGAAATTCGCTAAAATTTCAGTGTTTCTTATATATCATCCAAATCGTCGAGTTACGTAGAAATAGGAACGATTTAGAAATTCGGTTAATATTGACATTTTTCTTGGAAATTCGCTAAAATTTCAGTTTTTCTTGGAAATTCGCTAAAATTTCAGTGTTTCTTATATATCATCCAAATCGTCGAGTTACGTAGAAATAGGAACGATTTGGAAATTCGGTTAATATTGACATTTTTCATGGAAATTCGCTAAAATTTCAGTTTTTCTTGGAAATTCGCTAAAATTTCAGTGTTTCTTATATATCATCCAAATCGTCGAGTTACGTAGAAATAGGAACGATTTAGAAATTCGGTTAATATTGACATTTTTCATGGAAATTCGCTAAAATTTCAGTTTTTCTTGGAAATTCGCTAAAATTTCAGTGTTTCTTATATATCATCCAAATCGTCGAGTTACGTAGAAATAGGAACGATTTAGAAATTCTGTTAATTTTGAAATTTTTCTTGGAAATTCGCTAAAATTTCAGTTTTTCTTGGAAATTCGCTAAAATTTCAGTGTTTCTTATATATCATCCAAATCGTCGAGATACGTAGAAATAGGAACGATTTAGAAATTCTGTTAATTTTGACATTTTTCTTGGAAATTCGCTAAAATTTCAGTTTTTCTTGGAAATTCGCTAAAATTTCAGGGTTTCTTATATATCATCCAAATCGTCGAGTTACGTAGAAATAGGAACGATTTAGAAATTCGGTTAATATTGACATTTTTCATGGAAATTCGCTAAAATTTCAGTTTTTCTTGGAAATTCGCTAAAATTTCAGTGTTTCTTATATATCATCCAAATCGTCGAGTTACGTAGAAATAGGAACGATTTAGAAATTTGGTTAATATTGACATTTTTCTTGGAAATTCGCTAAAATTTCAGTTTTTCTTGGAAATTCGCTAAAATTTCAGTGTTTCTTATATATCATCCAAATCGTCGAGTTACGTAGAAATAGGAACGATTTGGAAATTCGGTTAATATTGACATTTTTCATGGAAATTCGCTAAAATTTCAGTTTTTCTTGGAAATTCGCTAAAATTTCAGTGTTTCTTATATATCATCCAAATCGTCGAGTTACGTAGAAATAGGAACGATTTAGAAATTCGGTTAATATTGACATTTTTCTTGGAAATTCGCTAAAATTTCAGTTTTTCTTGGAAATTCGCTAAAATTTCAGTGTTTCTTATATATCATCCAAATCGTCGAGTTACGTAGAAATAGGAACGATTTAGAAATTTGGTTAATATTGACATTTTTCATGGAAATTCGCTAAAATTTCAGTTTTTCTTGGAAATTCGCTAAAATTTCAGTGTTTCTTATATATCATCCAAATCGTCGAGTTACGTAGAAATAGGAACGATTTACAAATTTGGTTAATATTGACATTTTTCATGGAAATTCGCTAAAATTTCAGTTTTTCTTGGAAATTCGCTAAAATTTCAGTGTTTCTTATATATCATCCAAATCGTCGAGATACGTAGAAATAGGAACGATTTAGAAATTCGGTTAATATTGACATTTTTCATGGAAATTCGCTAAAATTTCAGTTTTTCTTGGAAATTCGCTAAAATTTCAGTGTTTCTTATATATCATCCAAATCGTCGAGTTACGTAGAAATAGGAACGATTTAGAAATTCGGTTAATATTGACATTTTTCATGGAAATTCGCTAAAATTTCAGTTTTTCTTGGAAATTCGCTACAATTTCAGTGTTTCTTATATATCATCCAAATCGTCGAGTTACGTAGAAATAGGAACGATTTAGAAATTCGGTTAATATTGACATTTTTCTTGGAAATTCGCTAAAATTTCAGTTTTTCTTGGAAATTCGCTAAAATTTCAGTGTTTCTTATATATCATCCAAATCGTCGAGTTACGTAGAAATAGGAACGATTTAGAAATTCTGTTAATTTTGAAATTTTTCTTGGAAATTCGCTAAAATTTCAGTTTTTCTTGGAAATTCGCTAAAATTTCAGTGTTTCTTATATATCATCCAAATCGTCGAGATACGTAGAAATAGGAACGATTTAGAAATTCTGTTAATTTTGACATTTTTCTTGGAAATTCGCTAAAATTTCAGTTTTTCTTGGAAATTCGCTAAAATTTCAGGGTTTCTTATATATCATCCAAATCGTCGAGTTACGTAGAAATAGGAACGATTTAGAAATTCGGTTAATATTGACATTTTTCATGGAAATTCGCTAAAATTTCAGTTTTTCTTGGAAATTCGCTAAAATTTCAGTGTTTCTTATATATCATCCAAATCGTCGAGTTACGTAGAAATAGGAACGATTTAGAAATTTGGTTAATATTGACATTTTTCATGGAAATTCGCTAAAATTTCAGTTTTTCTTGGAAATTCGCTAAAATTTCAGTGTTTCTTATATATCATCCAAATCGTCGAGATACGTAGAAATAGGAACGATTTAGAAATTCGGTTAATATTGACATTTTTCATGGAAATTCGCTAAAATTTCAGTTTTTCTTGGAAATTCGCTAAAATTTCAGTGTTTCTTATATATCATCCAAATCGTCGAGATACGTAGAAATAGGAACGATTTAGAAATTCGGTTAATATTGACATTTTTCATGGAAATTCGCTAAAATGTCAGTTTTTCTTGGAAATTCGCTAAAATTTCAGTGTTTCTTATATATCATCCAAATCGTCGAGTTACGTAGAAATAGGAACGATTTAGAAATTCTGTTAATTTTGACATTTTTCTTGGAAATTCGCTAAAATTTCAGTTTTTCTTGGAAATTCGCTAAAATTTCAGTGTTTCTTATATATCATCCAAATCGTCGAGATACGTAGAAATAGGAACGATTTAGAAATTCGGTTAATATTGACATTTTTCATGGAAATTCGCTAAAATTTCAGTTTTTCTTGGAAATTCGCTAAAATTTCAGTGTTTCTTATATATCATCCAAATCGTCGAGTTACGTAGAAATAGGAACGATTTAGAAATTCGGTTAATATTGACATTTTTCATGGAAATTCGCTAAAATTTCAGTTTTTCTTGGAAATTCGCTAAAATTTCAGTGTTTCTTATATATCATCCAAATCGTCGAGATACGTAGAAATAGGAACGATTTAGAAATTCGGTTAATATTGACATTTTTCATGGAAATTCGCTAAAATTTCAGTTTTTCTTGGAAATTCGCTAAAATTTCAGTGTTTCTTATATATCATCCAAATCGTCGAGTTACGTAGAAATAGGAACGATTTAGAAATTCGGTTAATATTGACATTTTTCATGGAAATTCGCTAAAATTTCAGTTTTTCTTGGAAATTCGCTAAAATTTCAGTGTTTCTTATATATCATCCAAATCGTCGAGTTACGTAGAAATAGGAACGATTTAGAAATTCGGTTAATATTGACATTCTTCTTGGAAATTCGCTAAAATTTCAGTTTTTCTTGGAAATTCGCTAAAATTTCAGTGTTTCTTATATATCATCCAAATCGTCGAGTTACGTAGAAATAGGAACGATTTAGAAATTCGGTTAATATTGACATTTTTCTTGGAAATTCGCTAAAATTTCAGTTTTTCTTGGAAATTCGCTAAAATTTCAGTGTTTCTTATATATCATCCAAATCGTCGAGATACGTAGAAATAGGAACGATTTAGAAATTCGGTTAATATTGACATTTTTCATGGAAATTCGCTAAAATTTCAGTTTTTCTTGGAAATTCGCTAAAATTTCAGTGTTTCTTATATATCATCCAAATCGTCGAGATACGTAGAAATAGGAACGATTTAGAAATTAGGTTAACATTGACATTTTTCATGGAAATTCGCTAAAATTTCAGTTTTTCTTGGAAATTCGCTAAAATTTCAGTTTTTCTTGGAAATTCGCTAAAATTTCAGTGTTTCTTATATATCATCCAAATCGTCGAGTTACGTAGAAATAGGAACGATTTGGAAATTCGGTTAATATTGACATTTTTCATGGAAATTCGCTAAAATTTCAGTTTTTCTTGGAAATTCGCTAAAATTTCAGTGTTTCTTATATATCATCCAAATCGTCGAGTTACGTAGAAATAGGAACGATTTAGAAATTCGGTTAATATTGACATTTTTCTTGGAAATTCGCTAAAATTTCAGTTTTTCTTGGAAATTCGCTAAAATTTCAGTGTTTCTTATATATCATCCAAATCGTCGAGTTACGTAGAAATAGGAACGATTTAGAAATTGGGTTAATATTGACATTTTTCATGGAAATTCGCTAAAATTTCAGTTTTTCTTGGAAATTCGCTAAAATTTCAGTGTTTCTTATATATCAACCAAATCGTCGAGATACGTAGAAATAGGAACGATTTAGAAATTCGGTTAATATTGACATTTTTCATGGAAATTCGCTAAAATTTCAGTTTTTCTTGGAAATTCGCTAAAATTTCAGTGTTTCTTATATATCATCCAAATCGTCGAGTTACGTAGAAATAGGAACGATTTAGAAATTCTGTTAATTTTGACATTTTTCTTGGATATTCGCTAAAATTTCAGTTTTTCTTGGAAATTCGCTAAAATTTCAGTGTTTCTTATATATCATCCAAATCGTCGAGTTACGTAGAAATAGGAACGATTTAGAAATTTGGTTAATATTGACATTTTTCATGGAAATTCGCTAAAATTTCAGTTTTTCTTGGAAATTCGCTAAAATTTCAGTGTTTCTTATATATCATCCAAATCGTCGAGTTACGTAGAAATAGGAACGATTTAGAAATTCGGTTAATATTGACATTTTTCTTGGAAATTCGTTAAAATTTCAGTTTTTCTTGGAAATTCGCTAAAATTTCAGTGTTTCTTATATATCATCCAAATCGTCGAGTTACGTAGAAATAGGAACGATTTAGAAATTTGGTTAATATTGACATTTTTCATGGAAATTCGCTAAAATTTCAGTTTTTCTTGGAAATTCGCTAAAATTTCAGTGTTTCTTATATATCATCCAAATCGTCGAGATACGTAGAAATAGGAACGATTTAGAAATTCGGTTAATATTGACATTTTTCATGGAAATTCGCTAAAATTTCAGTTTTTCTTGGAAATTCGCTAAAATTTCAGTTTTTCTTGGAAATTCGCTAAAATTTCAGTGTTTCTTATATATCATCCAAATCGTCGAGTTACGTAGAAATAGGAACGATTTGGAAATTCGGTTAATATTGACATTTTTCATGGAAATTCGCTAAAATTTCAGTTTTTCTTGGAAATTCGCTAAAATTTCAGTGTTTCTTATATATCATCCAAATCGTCGAGTTACGTAGAAATAGGAACGATTTAGAAATTCGGTTAATATTGACATTTTTCTTGGAAATTCGCTAAAATTTCAGTTTTTCTTGGAAATTCGCTAAAATTTCAGTGTTTCTTATATATCATCCAAATCGTCGAGTTACGTAGAAATAGGAACGATTTAGAAATTCTGTTAATTTTGAAATTTTTCTTGGAAATTCGCTAAAATTTCAGTTTTTCTTGGAAATTCGCTAAAATTTCAGTGTTTCTTATATATCATCCAAATCGTCGAGATACGTAGAAGTAGGAACGATTTAGAAATTCTGTTAATTTTGACATTTTTCTTGGAAGTTCGCTAAAATTTCAGTTTTTCTTGGAAATTCGCTAAAATTTCAGGGTTTCTTATATATCATCCAAATCGTCGAGTTACGTAGAAATAGGAACGATTTAGAAATTCGGTTAATATTGACATTTTTCATGGAAATTCGCTAAAATTTCAGTTTTTCTTGGAAATTCGCTAAAATTTCAGTGTTTCTTATATATCATCCAAATCGTCGAGTTACGTAGAAATAGGAACGATTTAGAAATTTGGTTAATATTGACATTTTTCATGGAAATTCGCTAAAATTTCAGTTTTTCTTGGAAATTCGCTAAAATTTCAGTGTTTCTTATATATCATCCAAATCGTCGAGTTACGTAGAAATAGGAACGATTTAGAAATTCTGTTAATTTTGAAATTTTTCTTGGAAATTCGCTAAAATTTCAGTTTTTCTTGGAAATTCGCTAAAATTTCAGTGTTTCTTATATATCATCCAAATCGTCGAGATACGTAGAAATAGGAACGATTTAGAAATTCTGATAATTTTGACATTTTTCTTGGAAATTCGCTAAAATTTCAGTTTTTCTTGGAAATTCGCTAAAATTTCAGGGTTTCTTATATATCATCCAAATCGTCGAGTTACGTAGAAATAGGAACGATTTAGAAATTCGGTTAATATTGACATTTTTCATGGAAATTCCCTAAAATTTCAGTTTTTCTTGGAAATTCGCTAAAATTTCAGTGTTTCTTATATATCATCCAAATCGTCGAGATACGTAGAAATAGGAACGATTTAGAAATTCGGTTAATATTGACATTTTTCTTGGAAATTCGCTAAAATTTCAGTTTTTCTTGGAAATTCGCTAAAATTTCAGTGTTTCTTATATATCATCCAAATCGTCGAGTTACGTAGAAATAGGAACGATTTAGAAATTCTGTTAATTTTGACATTTTTCTTGGAAATTCGCTAAAATTTCAGTTTTTCTTGGAAATTCGCTAAAATTTCAGGGTTTCTTATATATCATCCAAATCGTCGAGTTACGTAGAAATAGGAACGATTTAGAAATTCGGTTAATATTGACATTTTTCATGGAAATTCCCTAAAATTTCAGTTTTTCTTGGAAATTCGCTAAAATTTCAGTGTTTCTTATATATCATCCAAATCGTCGAGTTACGTAGAAATAGGAACGATTTAGAAATTCTGTTAATTTTGACATTTTTCTTGGAAATTCGCTAAAATTTCAGTTTTTCTTGGAAATTCGCTAAAATTTCAGTGTTTCTTATATATCAACCAAATCGTCGAGATACGTAGAAATAGGAACGATTTAGAAATTCGGTTAATATTGACATTTTTCATGGAAATTCGCTAAAATTTCAGTTTTTCTTGGAAATTCGCTAAAATTTCAGGGTTTCTTATATATCATCCAAATCGTCGAGTTACGTAGAAATAGGAACGATTTAGAAATTCGGTTAATATTGACATTTTTCATGGAAATTCCCTAAAATTTCAGTTTTTCTTGGAAATTCGCTAAAATTTCAGTGTTTCTTATATATCATCCAAATCGTCGAGATACGTAGAAATAGGAACGATTTAGAAATTCGGTTAATATTGACGTTTTTCATGGAAATTCGCTAAAATTTCAGTTTTTCTTGGAAATTCGCTAAAATTTCAGTGTTTCTTATATATCATCCAAATCGTCGAGATACGTAGAAATAGGAACGATTTAGAAATTCTGTTAATTTTGACATTTTTCTTGGAAATTCGCTAAAATTTCAGTTTTTCTTGGAAATTCGCTAAAATTTCAGTGTTTCTTATATATCATCCAAATCGTCGAGTTACGTAGAAATAGGAACGATTTAGAAATTCGGTTAATATTGACATTTTTCATGGAAATTCCCTAAAATTTCAGTTTTTCTTGGAAATTCGCTAAAATTTCAGTGTTTCTTATATATCATCCAAATCGTCGAGATACGTAGAAATAGGAACGATTTAGAAATTCGGTTAATATTGACATTTTTCTTGGAAATTCGCTAAAATTTCAGTTTTTCTTGGAAATTCGCTAAAATTTCAGTGTTTCTTATATATCATCCAAATCGTCGAGTTACGTAGAAATAGGAACGATTTAGAAATTCTGTTAATTTTGACATTTTTCTTGGAAATTCGCTAAAATTTCAGTTTTTCTTGGAAATTCGCTAAAATTTCAGTGTTTCTTATATATCAACCAAATCGTCGAGATACGTAGAAATAGGAACGATTTAGAAATTCGGTTAATATTGACATTTTTCATGGAAATTCGCTAAAATTTCAGTTTTTCTTGGAGATTCGCTAAAATTTCAGTGTTTCTTATATATCATCCAAATCGTCGAGATACGTAGAAATAGGAACGATTTAGAAATTCTGATAATTTTGACATTTTTCTTGGAAATTCGCTAAAATTTCAGTTTTTCTTGGAAATTCGCTAAAATTTCAGGGTTTCTTATATATCATCCAAGTCGTCGAGTTACGTAGAAATAGGAACGATTTAGAAATTCGGTTAATATTGACATTTTTCATGGAAATTCGCTAAAATTTCAGTTTTTCTTGGAAATTCGCTAAAATTTCAGTGTTTCTTATATATCATCCAAATCGTCGAGTTACGTAGAAATAGGAACGATTTACACATTTGGTTAATATTGACATTTTTCATGGAAATTCGCTAAAATTTCAGTTTTTCTTGGAAATTCGCTAAAATTTCAGTGTTTCTTATATATCATCCAAATCGTCGAGATACGTAGAAATAGGAACGATTTAGAAATTCGGTTAATATTGACATTTTTCATGGAAATTCGCTAAAATTTCAGTTTTTCTTGGAAATTCGCTAAAATTTCAGTGTTTCTTATATATCATCCAAATCGTCGAGTTACGTAGAAATAGGAACGATTTAGAAATTCGGTTAATATTGACATTTTTCATGGAAATTCGCTAAAATTTCAGTTTTTCTTGGAAATTCGCTAAAATTTCAGTGTTTCTTATATATCATCCAAATCGTCGAGTTACGTAGAAATAGGAACGATTTAGAAATTCGGTTAATATTGACATTTTTCTTGGAAATTCGCTAAAATTTCAGTTTTTCTTGGAAATTCGCTAAAATTTCAGTGTTTCTTATATATCATCCAAATCGTCGAGTTACGTAGAAATAGGAACGATTTAGAAATTCGGTTAATATTGACATTTTTCTTGGAAATTCGCTAAAATTTCAGTTTTTCTTGGAAATTCGCTAAAATTTCAGTGTTTCTTATATATCATCCAAATCGTCGAGTTACGTAGAAATAGGAACGATTTAGAAATTCTGTTAATTTTGAAATTTTTCTTGGAAATTCGCTAAAATTTCAGTTTTTCTTGGAAATTCGCTAAAATTTCAGTGTTTCTTATATATCATCCAAATCGTCGAGATACGTAGAAATAGGAACGATTTAGAAATTCTGTTAATTTTGACATTTTTCTTGGAAATTCGCTAAAATTTCAGTTTTTCTTGGAAATTCGCTAAAATTTCAGTTTTTCTTGGAAATTCGCTAAAATTTCAGGGTTTCTTATATATCATCCAAATCGTCGAGTTACGTAGAAATAGGAACGATTTAGAAATTCGGTTAATATTGACATTTTTCATGGAAATTCGCTAAAATTTCAGTTTTTCTTGGAAATTCGCTAAAATTTCAGTGTTTCTTATATATCATCCAAATCGTCGAGTTACGTAGAAATAGGAACGATTTAGAAATTTGGTTAATATTGACATTTTTCATGGAAATTCGCTAAAATTTCAGTTTTTCTTGGAAATTCGCTAAAATTTCAGTGTTTCTTATATATCATCCAAATCGTCGAGTTACGTAGAAATAGGAACGATTTAGAAATTCTGTTAATTTTGAAATTTTTCTTGGAAATTCGCTAAAATTTCAGTTTTTCTTGGAAATTCGCTAAAATTTCAGTGTTTCTTATATATCATCCAAATCGTCGAGATACGTAGAAATAGGAACGATTTAGAAATTCTGATAATTTTGACATTTTTCTTGGAAATTCGCTAAAATTTCAGTTTTTCTTGGAAATTCGCTAAAATTTCAGGGTTTCTTATATATCATCCAAGTCGTCGAGTTACGTAGAAATAGGAACGATTTAGAAATTCGGTTAATATTGACATTTTTCATGGAAATTCGCTAAAATTTCAGTTTTTCTTGGAAATTCGCTAAAATTTCAGTGTTTCTTATATATCATCCAAATCGTCGAGTTACGTAGAAATAGGAACGATTTACAAATTTGGTTAATATTGACATTTTTCATGGAAATTCGCTAAAATTTCAGTTTTTCTTGGAAATTCGCTAAAATTTCAGTGTTTCTTATATATCATCCAAATCGTCGAGATACGTAGAAATAGGAACGATTTAGAAATTCGGTTAATATTGACATTTTTCATGGAAATTCGCTAAAATTTCAGTTTTTCTTGGAAATTCGCTAAAATTTCAGTGTTTCTTATATATCATCCAAATCGTCGAGTTACGTAGAAATAGGAACGATTTAGAAATTCGGTTAATATTGACATTTTTCATGGAAATTCGCTAAAATTTCAGTTTTTCTTGGAAATTCGCTAAAATTTCAGTGTTTCTTATATATCATCCAAATCGTCGAGTTACGTAGAAATAGGAACGATTTAGAAATTCGGTTAATATTGACATTTTTCTTGGAAATTCGCTAAAATTTCAGTTTTTCTTGGAAATTCGCTAAAATTTCAGTGTTTCTTATATATCATCCAAATCGTCGAGTTACGTAGAAATAGGAACGATTTAGAAATTCTGTTAATTTTGAAATTTTTCTTGGAAATTCGCTAAAATTTCAGTTTTTCTTGGAAATTCGCTAAAATTTCAGTGTTTCTTATATATCATCCAAATCGTCGAGATACGTAGAAATAGGAACGATTTAGAAATTCTGTTAATTTTGACATTTTTCTTGGAAATTCGCTAAAATTTCAGTTTTTCTTGGAAATTCGCTAAAATTTCAGGGTTTCTTATATATCATCCAAATCGTCGAGTTACGTAGAAATAGGAACGATTTAGAAATTCGGTTAATATTGACATTTTTCATGGAAATTCGCTAAAATTTCAGTTTTTCTTGGAAATTCGCTAAAATTTCAGTGTTTCTTATATATCATCCAAATCGTCGAGTTACGTAGAAATAGGAACGATTTAGAAATTTGGTTAATATTGACATTTTTCATGGAAATTCGCTAAAATTTCAGTTTTTCTTGGAAATTCGCTAAAATTTCAGTGTTTCTTATATATCATCCAAATCGTCGAGATACGTAGAAATAGGAACGATTTAGAAATTCGGTTAATATTGACATTTTTCATGGAAATTCGCTAAAATTTCAGTTTTTCTTGGAAATTCGCTAAAATTTCAGTGTTTCTTATATATCATCCAAATCGTCGAGATACGTAGAAATAGGAACGATTTAGAAATTCGGTTAATATTGACATTTTTCATGGAAATTCGCTAAAATTTCAGTTTTTCTTGGAAATTCGCTAAAATTTCAGTGTTTCTTATATATCATCCAAATCGTCGAGTTACGTAGAAATAGGAACGATTTAGAAATTCTGTTAATTTTGACATTTTTCTTGGAAATTCGCTAAAATTTCAGTTTTTCTTGGAAATTCGCTAAAATTTCAGTGTTTCTTATATATCATCCAAATCGTCGAGATACGTAGAAATAGGAACGATTTAGAAATTCGGTTAATATTGACATTTTTCATGGAAATTCGCTAAAATTTCAGTTTTTCTTGGAAATTCGCTAAAATTTCAGTGTTTCTTATATATCATCCAAATCGTCGAGTTACGTAGAAATAGGAACGATTTAGAAATTCGGTTAATATTGACATTTTTCATGGAAATTCGCTAAAATTTCAGTTTTTCTTGGAAATTCGCTAAAATTTCAGTGTTTCTTATATATCATCCAAATCGTCGAGATACGTAGAAATAGGAACGATTTAGAAATTCGGTTAATATTGACATTTTTCATGGAAATTCGCTAAAATTTCAGTTTTTCTTGGAAATTCGCTAAAATTTCAGTGTTTCTTATATATCATCCAAATCGTCGAGTTACGTAGAAATAGGAACGATTTAGAAATTCGGTTAATATTGACATTCTTCTTGGAAATTCGCTAAAATTTCAGTTTTTCTTGGAAATTCGCTAAAATTTTAGTGTTTCTTATATATCATCCAAATCGTCGAGTTACGTAGAAATAGGAACGATTTAGAAATTCGGTTAATATTGACATTTTTCTTGGAAATTCGCTAAAATTTCAGTTTTTCTTGGAAATTCGCTAAAATTTCAGTGTTTCTTATATACCATCCAAATCGTCGAGATACGTAGAAATAGGAACGATTTAGAAATTCGGTTAATATTGACATTTTTCATGGAAATTCGCTAAAATTTCAGTTTTTCTTGGAAATTCGCTAAAATTTCAGTGTTTCTTATATATCATCCAAATCGTCGAGATACGTAGAAATAGGAACGATTTAGAAATTAGGTTAATATTGACATTTTTCATGGAAATTCGCTAAAATTTCAGTTTTTCTTGGAAATTCGCTAAAATTTCAGTTTTTCTTGGAAATTCGCTAAAATTTCAGTGTTTCTTATATATCATCCAAATCGTCGAGTTACGTAGAAATAGGAACGATTTGGAAATTCGGTTAATATTGACATTTTTCATGGAAATTCGCTAAAATTTCAGTTTTTCTTGGAAATTCGCTAAAATTTCAGTGTTTCTTATATATCATCCAAATCGTCGAGTTACGTAGAAATAGGAACGATTTAGAAATTCGGTTAATATTGACATTTTTCTTGGAAATTCGCTAAAATTTCAGTTTTTCTTGGAAATTCGCTAAAATTTCAGTGTTTCTTATATATCATCCAAATCGTCGAGTTACGTAGAAATAGGAACGATTTAGAAATTTGGTTAATATTGACATTTTTCATGGAAATTCGCTAAAATTTCAGTTTTTCTTGGAAATTCGCTAAAATTTCAGTGTTTCTTATATATCAACCAAATCGTCGAGATACGTAGAAATAGGAACGATTTAGAAATTCGGTTAATATTGACATTTTTCATGGAAATTCGCTAAAATTTCAGTTTTTCTTGGAAATTCGCTAAAATTTCAGTGTTTCTTATATATCATCCAAATCGTCGAGTTACGTAGAAATAGGAACGATTTAGAAATTCTGTTAATTTTGACATTTTTCTTGGATATTCGCTAAAATTTCAGTTTTTCTTGGAAATTCGCTAAAATTTCAGTGTTTCTTATATATCATCCAAATCGTCGAGTTACGTAGAAATAGGAACGATTTAGAAATTTGGTTAATATTGACATTTTTCATGGAAATTCGCTAAAATTTCAGTTTTTCTTGGAAATTCGCTAAAATTTCAGTGTTTCTTATATATCATCCAAATCGTCGAGTTACGTAGAAATAGGAACGATTTAGAAATTCGGTTAATATTGACATTTTTCTTGGAAATTCGTTAAAATTTCAGTTTTTCTTGGAAATTCGCTAAAATTTCAGTGTTTCTTATATATCATCCAAATCGTCGAGTTACGTAGAAATAGGAACGATTTAGAAATTTGGTTAATATTGACATTTTTCATGGAAATTCGCTAAAATTTCAGTTTTTCTTGGAAATTCGCTAAAATTTCAGTGTTTCTTATATATCATCCAAATCGTCGAGATACGTAGAAATAGGAACGATTTAGAAATTCGGTTAATATTGACATTTTTCATGGAAATTCGCTAAAATTTCAGTTTTTCTTGGAAATTCGCTAAAATTTCAGTTTTTCTTGGAAATTCGCTAAAATTTCAGTGTTTCTTATATATCATCCAAATCGTCGAGTTACGTAGAAATAGGAACGATTTGGAAATTCGGTTAATATTGACATTTTTCATGGAAATTCGCTAAAATTTCAGTTTTTCTTGGAAATTCGCTAAAATTTCAGTGTTTCTTATATATCATCCAAATCGTCGAGTTACGTAGAAATAGGAACGATTTAGAAATTCTGTTAATTTTGACATTTTTCTTGGAAATTCGCTAAAATTTCAGTTTTTCTTGGAAATTCGCTAAAATTTCAGTGTTTCTTATATATCATCCAAATCGTCGAGTTACGTAGAAATAGGAACGATTTAGAAATTCTGTTAATTTTGAAATTTTTCTTGGAAATTCGCTAAAATTTCAGTTTTTCTTGGAAATTCGCTAAAATTTCAGTGTTTCTTATATATCATCCAAATCGTCGAGATACGTAGAAGTAGGAACGATTTAAAAATTCTGTTAATTTTGACATTTTTCTTGGAAATTCGCTAAAATTTCAGTTTTTCTTGGAAATTCGCTAAAATTTCAGGGTTTCTTATATATCATCCAAATCGTCGAGTTACGTAGAAATAGGAACGATTTAGAAATTCGGTTAATATTGACATTTTTCATGGAAATTCGCTAAAATTTCAGTTTTTCTTGGAAATTCGCTAAAATTTCAGTGTTTCTTATATATCATCCAAATCGTCGAGTTACGTAGAAATAGGAACGATTTAGAAATTTGGTTAATATTGACATTTTTCATGGAAATTCGCTAAAATTTCAGTTTTTCTTGGAAATTCGCTAAAATTTCAGTATTTCTTATATATCATCCAAATCGTCGAGTTACGTAGAAATAGGAACGATTTAGAAATTCTGTTAATTTTGAAATTTTTCTTGGAAATTCGCTAAAATTTCAGTTTTTCTTGGAAATTCGCTAAAATTTCAGTGTTTCTTATATATCATCCAAATCGTCGAGATACGTAGAAATAGGAACGATTTAGAAATTCTGATAATTTTGACATTTTTCTTGGAAATTCGCTAAAATTTCAGTTTTTCATGGAAATTCGCTAAAATTTCAGGGTTTCTTATATATCATCCAAATCGTCGAGTTACGTAGAAATAGGAACGATTTAGAAATTCGGTTAATATTGACATTTTTCATGGAAATTCGCTAAAATTTCAGTTTTTCTTGGAAATTCGCTAAAATTTCAGTGTTTCTTATTTATCATCCAAATCGTCGAGTTACGTAGAAATAGGAACGATTTACAAATTTGGTTAATATTGACATTTTTCATGGAAATTCGCTAAAATTTCAGTTTTTCTTGGAAATTCGCTAAAATTTCAGTGTTTCTTATATATCATCCAAATCGTCGAGATACGTAGAAATAGGAACGATTTAGAAATTCGGTTAATATTGACATTTTTCATGGAAATTCGCTAAAATTTCAGTTTTTCTTGGAAATTCGCTAAAATTTCAGTGTTTCTTATATATCATCCAAATCGTCGAGTTACGTAGAAATAGGAACGATTTAGAAATTCGGTTAATATTGACATTTTTCATGGAAATTCGCTAAAATTTCAGTTTTTCTTGGAAATTCGCTAAAATTTCAGTGTTTCTTATATATCATCCAAATCGTCGAGTTACGTAGAAATAGGAACGATTTAGAAATTCGGTTAATATTGACATTTTTCTTGGAAATTCGCTAAAATTTCAGTTTTTCTTGGAAATTCGCTAAAATTTCAGTGTTTCTTATATATCATCCAAATCGTCGAGTTACGTAGAAATAGGAACGATTTAGAAATTCTGTTAATTTTGAAATTTTTCTTGGAAATTCGCTAAAATTTCAGTTTTTCTTGGAAATTCGCTAAAATTTCAGTGTTTCTTATATATCATCCAAATCGTCGAGATACGTAGAAATAGGAACGATTTAGAAATTCTGTTAATTTTGACATTTTTCTTGGAAATTCGCTAAAATTTCAGTTTTTCTTGGAAATTCGCTAAAATTTCAGGGTTTCTTATATATCATCCAAATCGTCGAGTTACGTAGAAATAGGAACGATTTAGAAATTCGGTTAATATTGACATTTTTCATGGAAATTCGCTAAAATTTCAGTTTTTCTTGGAAATTCGCTAAAATTTCAGTGTTTCTTATATATCATCCAAATCGTCGAGTTACGTAGAAATAGGAACGATTTAGAAATTTGGTTAATATTGACATTTTTCATGGAAATTCGCTAAAATTTCAGTTTTTCTTGGAAATTCGCTAAAATTTCAGTGTTTCTTATATATCATCCAAATCGTCGAGATACGTAGAAATAGGAACGATTTAGAAATTCGGTTAATATTGACATTTTTCATGGAAATTCGCTAAAATTTCAGTTTTTCTTGGAAATTCGCTAAAATTTCAGTGTTTCTTATATATCATCCAAATCGTCGAGATACGTAGAAATAGGAACGATTTAGAAATTCTGTTAATTTTGACATTTTTCTTGGAAATTCGCTAAAATTTCAGTTTTTCTTGGAAATTCGCTAAAATTTCAGTGTTTCTTATATATCATCCAAATCGTCGAGTTACGTAGAAATAGGAACGATTTAGAAATTCGGTTAATATTGACATTTTTCATGGAAATTCCCTAAAATTTCAGTTTTTCTTGGAAATTCGCTAAAATTTCAGTGTTTCTTATATATCATCCAAATCGTCGAGATACGTAGAAATAGGAACGATTTAGAAATTCGGTTAATATTGACATTTTTCTTGGAAATTCGCTAAAATTTCAGTTTTTCTTGGAAATTCGCTAAAATTTCAGTGTTTCTTATATATCATCCAAATCGTCGAGTTACGTAGAAATAGGAACGATTTAGAAATTCTGTTAATTTTGACATTTTTCTTGGAAATTCGCTAAAATTTCAGTTTTTCTTGGAAATTCGCTAAAATTTCAGTGTTTCTTATATATCATCCAAATCGTCGAGATACGTAGAAATAGGAACGATTTAGAAATTCGGTTAATATTGACATTTTTCATGGAAATTCGCTAAAATTTCAGTTTTTCTTGGAAATTCGCTAAAATTTCAGTGTTTCTTATATATCATCCAAATCGTCGAGATACGTAGAAATAGGAACGATTTAGAAATTCGGTTAATATTGACATTTTTCTTGGAAATTCGCTAAAATTTCAGTTTTTCTTGGAAATTCGCTAAAATTTCAGTGTTTCTTATATATCATCCAAATCGTCGAGATACGTAGAAATAGGAACGATTTAGAAATTCGGTTAATATTGACATTTTTCATGGAAATTCGCTAAAATTTCAGTTTTTCTTGGAAATTCGCTAAAATTTCAGTGTTTCTTATATATCATCCAAATCGTCGAGTTACGTAGAAATAGGAACGATTTAGAAATTCGGTTAATATTGACATTTTTCATGGAAATTCGCTAAAATTTCAGTTTTTCTTGGAAATTCGCTAAAATTTCAGTGTTTCTTATATATCATCCAAATCGTCGAGTTACGTAGAAATAGGAACGATTTAGAAATTCGGTTAATATTGACATTTTTCTTGGAAATTCGCTAAAATTTCAGTTTTTCTTGGAAATTCGCTAAAATTTCAGTGTTTCTTATATATCATCCAAATCGTCGAGTTACGTAGAAATAGGAACGATTTAGAAATTCGGTTAATATTGACATTTTTCTTGGAAATTCGCTAAAATTTCAGTTTTTCTTGGAAATTCGCTAAAATTTCAGTGTTTCTTATATATCATCCAAATCGTCGAGATACGTAGAAATAGGAACGATTTAGAAATTCGGTTAATATTGACATTTTTCATGGAAATTCGCTAAAATTTCAGTTTTTCTTGGAAATTCGCTAAAATTTCAGTGTTTCTTATATATCATCCAAATCGTCGAGATACGTAGAAATAGTAACGATTTAGAAATTCGGTTAATATTGACATTTTTCATGGAAATTCGCTAAAATTTCAGTTTTTCTTGGAAATTCGCTAAAATTTCAGTTTTTCTTGGAAATTCGCTAAAATTTCAGTGTTTCTTATATATCATCCAAATCTTCGAGTTACGTAGAAATAGGAACGATTTGGAAATTCGGTTAATATTGACATTTTTCTTGGAAATTCGCTAAAATTTCAGTGTTTCTTATATATCATCCAAATCGTCGAGATACGTAGAAATAGGAACGATTTAGAAATTCGGTTAATATTGACATTTTTCATGGAAATTCGCTAAAATTTCAGTTTTTCTTGGAAATTCGCTAAAATTTCAGTGTTTCTTATATATCATCCAAATCGTCGAGTTACGTAGAAATAGGAACGATTTAGAAATTCGGTTAATATTGACATTTTTCTTGGAAATTCGCTAAAATTTCAGTTTTTCTTGGAAATTCGCTAAAATTTCAGGGTTTCTTATATATCATCCAAATCGTCGAGTTACGTAGAAATAGGAACGATTTAGAAATTCGGTTAATATTGACAGTTTTCATGGAAATTCGCTAAAATTTCAGTTTTTCTTGGAAATTCGCTAAAATTTCAGTGTTTCTTATATATCATCCAAATCGTCGGGTTACGTAGAAATAGGAACGATTTAGAAATTTGGTTAATATTGACATTTTTCATGGAAATTCGCTAAAATTTCAGTTTTTCTTGGAAATTCGCTAAAATTTCAGTGTTTCTTATATATCATCCAAATCGTCGAGATACGTAGAAATAGGAACGATTTAGAAATTCGGTTAATATTGACATTTTTCATGGAAATTCGCTAAAATTTCAGTTTTTCTTGGAAATTCGCTAAAATTTCAGTGTTTCTTATATATCATCCAAATCGTCGAGATACGTAGAAATAGTAACGATTTAGAAATTCGGTTAATATTGACATTTTTCATGGAAATTCGCTAAAATTTCAGTTTTTCTTGGAAATTCGCTAAAATTTCAGTTTTTCTTGGAAATTCGCTAAAATTTCAGTGTTTCTTATATATCATCCAAATCGTCGAGTTACGTAGAAATAGGAACGATTTGGAAATTCGGTTAATATTGACATTTTTCATGGAAATTCGCTAAAATTTCAGTTTTTCTTGGAAATTCGCTAAAATTTCAGTGTTTCTTATATATCATCCAAATCGTCGAGATACGTAGAAATAGGAACGATTTAGAAATTCGGTTAATATTGAAATTTTTCATGGAAATTCGCTAAAATTTCAGTTTTTCTTGGAAATTCGCTAAAATTTCAGTGTTTCTTATATATCATCCAAATCGTCGAGTTACGTAGAAATAGGAACGATTTAGAAATTCGGTTAATATTGACATTTTTCTTGGAAATTCGCTAAAATTTCAGTTTTTCTTGGAAATTCGCTAAAATTTCAGGGTTTATTATATGTCATCCAAATCGTCGAGTTACGTAGAAATAGGAACGATTTAGAAATTCGGTTAATATTGACATTTTTCATGGAAATTCGCTAAAATTTCAGTTTTTCTTGGAAATTCGCTAAAATTTCAGTGTTTCTTATATATCATCCAAATCGTCGGGTTACGTAGAAATAGGAACGATTTAGAAATTTGGTTAATATTGACATTTTTCATGGAAATTCGCTAAAATTTCAGTTTTTCTTGGAAATTCGCTAAAATTTATGTGTTTCTTATATATCATCCAAATCGTCGAGATACGTAGAAATAGGAACGATTTAGAAATTCGGTTAATATTGACATTTTTCATGGAAATTCGCTAAAATTTCAGTTTTTCTTGGAAATTCGCTAAAATTTCAGTGTTTCTTATATATCATCCAAATCGTCGAGATACGTAGAAATAGTAACGATTTAGAAATTCGGTTAATATTGACATTTTTCATGGAAATTCGCTAAAATTTCAGTTTTTCTTGGAAATTCGCTAAAATTTCAGTTTTTCTTGGAAATTCGCTAAAATTTCAGTGTTTCTTATATATCATCCAAATCGTCGAGATACGTAGAAATAGGAACGATTTAGAAATTCGGTTAATATTGACATTTTTCTTGGAAATTCGCTAATATTTCAGTTTTTCTTGGAAATTCGCTAAAATTTCAGTGTTTCTTATATATCATCCAAATCGTCGAGTTACGTAGAAATAGGAACGATTTAGAAATTCTGTTAATTTTGACATTTTTCTTGGAAATTCGCTAAAATTTCAGTTTTTCTTGGAAATTCGCTAAAATTTCAGTGTTTCTTATATATCATCCAAATCGTCGAGATACGTAGAAATAGGAACGATTTAGAAATTCGGTTAATATTGACATTTTTCATGGAAATTCGCTAAAATTTCAGTTTTTCTTGGAAATTCGCTAAAATTTCAGTGTTTCTTATATATCATCCAAATCGTCGGGTTACGTAGAAATAGGAACGATTTAGAAATTTGGTTAATATTGACATTTTTCATGGAAATTCGCTAAAATTTCAGTTTTTCTTGGAAATTCGCTAAAATTTCAGTGTTTCTTATATATCATCCAAATCGTCGAGATACGTAGAAATAGGAACGATTTAGAAATTCGGTTAATATTGACATTTTTCATGGAAATTCGCTAAAATTTCAGTTTTTCTTGGAAATTCGCTAAAATTTCAGTGTTTCTTATATATCATCCAAATCGTCGAGATACGTAGAAATAGTAACGATTTAGAAATTCGGTTAATATTGACATTTTTCATGGAAATTCGCTAAAATTTCAGTTTTTCTTGGAAATTCGCTAAAATTTCAGTTTTTCTTGGAAATTCGCTAAAATTTCAGTGTTTCTTATATATCATCCAAATCGTCGAGTTACGTAGAAATAGGAACGATTTGGAAATTCGGTTAATATTGACATTTTTCATGGAAATTCGCTAAAATTTCAGTTTTTCTTGGAAATTCGCTAAAATTTCAGTGTTTCTTATATATCATCCAAATCGTCGAGATACGTAGAAATAGGAACGATTTAGAAATTCGGTTAATATTGACATTTTTCATGGAAATTCGCTAAAATTTCAGTTTTTCTTGGAAATTCGCTAAAATTTCAGTGTTTCTTATATATCATCCAAATCGTCGAGTTACGTAGAAATAGGAACGATTTAGAAATTCGGTTAATATTGACATTTTTCTTGGAAATTCGCTAAAATTTCAGTTTTTCTTGGAAATTCGCTAAAATTTCAGGGTTTCTTATATATCATCCAAATCGTCGAGTTACGTAGAAATAGGAACGATTTAGAAATTCGGTTAATATTGACATTTTTCATGGAAATTCGCTAAAATTTCAGTTTTTCTTGGAAATTCGCTAAAATTTCAGTGTTTCTTATATATCATCCAAATCGTCGGGTTACGTAGAAATAGGAACGATTTAGAAATTTGGTTAATATTGACATTTTTCATGGAAATTCGCTAAAATTTCAGTTTTTCTTGGAAATTCGCTAAAATTTATGTGTTTCTTATATATCATCCAAATCGTCGAGATACGTAGAAATAGGAACGATTTAGAAATTCGGTTAATATTGACATTTTTCATGGAAATTCGCTAAAATTTCAGTTTTTCTTGGAAATTCGCTAAAATTTCAGTGTTTCTTATATATCATCCAAATCGTCGAGATACGTAGAAATAGTAACGATTTAGAAATTCGGTTAATATTGACATTTTTCATGGAAATTCGCTAAAATTTCAGTTTTTCTTGGAAATTCGCTAAAATTTCAGTTTTTCTTGGAAATTCGCTAAAATTTCAGTGTTTCTTATATATCATCCAAATCGTCGAGTTACGTAGAAATAGGAACGATTTGGAAATTCGGTTAATATTGACATTTTTCATGGAAATTCGCTAAAATTTCAGTTTTTCTTGGAAATTCGCTAAAATTTCAGTGTTTCTTATATATCATCCAAATCGTCGAGATACGTAGAAATAGGAACGATTTAGAAATTCGGTTAATATTGACATTTTTCATGGAAATTCGCTAAAATTTCAGTTTTTCTTGGAAATTCGCTAAAATTTCAGTGTTTCTTATATATCATCCAAATCGTCGAGTTACGTAGAAATAGGAACGATTTAGAAATTCGGTTAATATTGACATTTTTCTTGGAAATTCGCTAAAATTTCAGTTTTTCTTGGAAATTCGCTAAAATTTCAGGGTTTCTTATATATCATCCAAATCGTCGAGTTACGTAGAAATAGGAACGATTTAGAAATTCGGTTAATATTGACATTTTTCATGGAAATTCGCTAAAATTTCAGTTTTTCTTGGAAATTCGCTAAAATTTCAGTGTTTCTTATATATCATCCAAATCGTCGGGTTACGTAGAAATAGGAACGATTTAGAAATTTGGTTAATATTGACATTTTTCATGGAAATTCGCTAAAATTTCAGTTTTTCTTGGAAATTCGCTAAAATTTCAGTGTTTCTTATATATCATCCAAATCGTCGAGATACGTAGAAATAGGAACGATTTAGAAATTCGGTTAATATTGACATTTTTCATGGAAATTCGCTAAAATTTCAGTTTTTCTTGGAAATTCGCTAAAATTTCAGTGTTTCTTATATATCATCCAAATCGTCGAGTTACGTAGAAATAGGAACGATTTAGAAATTCTGTTAATTTTGACATTTTTCTTGGAAATTCGCTAAAATTTCAGTTTTTCTTGGAAATTCGCTAAAATTTCAGTGTTTCTTATATATCATCCAAATCGTCGAGATACGTAGAAATAGGAACGATTTAGAAATTCGGTTAATATTGACATTTTTCATGGAAATTCGCTAAAATTTCAGTTTTTCTTGGAAATTCGCTAAAATTTCAGTGTTTCTTATATATCATCCAAATCGTCGAGTTACGTAGAAATAGGAACGATTTAGAAATTCGGTTAATATTGACATTTTTCATGGAAATTCGCTAAAATTTCAGTTTTTCTTGGAAATTCGCTAAAATTTCAGTGTTTCTTATATATCATCCAAATCGTCGAGATACGTAGAAATAGGAACGATTTAGAAATTCGGTTAATATTGACATTTTTCATGGAAATTCACTAAAATTTCAGTTTTTCTTGGAAATTCGCTAAAATTTCAGTGTTTCTTATATATCATCCAAATCGTCGAGTTACGTAGAAATAGGAACGATTTAGAAATTCGGTTAATATTGACATTTTTCATGGAAATTCGCTAAAATTTCAGTTTTTCTTGGAAATTCGCTAAAATTTCAGTGTTTCTTATATACCATCCAAATCGTCGAGTTACGTAGAAATAGGAACGATTTAGAAATTCGGTTAATATTGACATTCTTCTTGGAAATTCGCTAAAATTTCAGTTTTTCTTGGAAATTCGCTAAAATTTCAGTGTTTCTTATATATCATCCAAATCGTCGAGTTACGTAGAAATAGGAACGATTTATAAATTCGGTTAATATTGACATTTTTCTTGGAAATTCGCTAAAATTTCAGTTTTTCTTGGAAATTCGCTAAAATTTCAGTGTTTCTTATATATCATCCAAATCGTCGAGATACGTAGAAATAGGAACGATTTAGAAATTCGGTTAATATTGACATTTTTCATGGAAATTCGCTAAAATTTCAGTTTTTCTTGGAAATTCGCTAAAATTTCAGTGTTTCTTATATATCATCCAAATCGTCGAGATACGTAGAAATAGGAACGATTTAGAAATTAGGTTAATATTGACATTTTTCATGGAAATTCGCTAAAATTTCAGTTTTTCTTGGAAATTCGCTAAAATTTCAGTTTTTCTTGGAAATTCGCTAAAATTTCAGTGTTTCTTATATATCATCCAAATCGTCGAGTTACGTAGAAATAGGAACGATTTGGAAATTCGGTTAATATTGACATTTTTCATGGAAATTCGCTAAAATTTCAGTTTTTCTTGGAAATTCGCTAAAATTTCAGTTTTTCTTGGAAATTCGCTAAAATTTCAGTGTTTCTTATATATCATCCAAATCGTCGAGATACGTAGAAATAGGAACGATTTAGAAATTCGGTTAATATTGACATTTTTCATGGAAATTCGCTAAAATTTCAGTTTTTCTTGGAAATTCGCTAAAATTTCAGTGTTTCTTATATATCATCCAAATCGTCGAGTTACGTAGAAATAGGAACGATTTAGAAATTCGGTTAATATTGACATTTTTCATGGAAATTCGCTAAAATTTCAGTTTTTCTTGGAAATTCGCTAAAATTTCAGTGTTTCTTATATATCATCCAAATCGTCGAGATACGTAGAAATAGGAACGATTTAGAAATTCGGTTAATATTGACATTTTTCATGGAAATTCACTAAAATTTCAGTTTTTCTTGGAAATTCGCTAAAATTTCAGTGTTTCTTATATATCATCCAAATCGTCGAGTTACGTAGAAATAGGAACGATTTAGAAATTCGGTTAATATTGACATTTTTCATGGAAATTCGCTAAAATTTCAGTTTTTCTTGGAAATTCGCTAAAATTTCAGTGTTTCTTATATACCATCCAAATCGTCGAGTTACGTAGAAATAGGAACGATTTAGAAATTCGGTTAATATTGACATTCTTCTTGGAAATTCGCTAAAATTTCAGTTTTTCTTGGAAATTCGCTAAAATTTCAGTGTTTCTTATATATCATCCAAATCGTCGAGTTACGTAGAAATAGGAACGATTTATAAATTCGGTTAATATTGACATTTTTCTTGGAAATTCGCTAAAATTTCAGTTTTTCTTGGAAATTCGCTAAAATTTCAGTGTTTCTTATATATCATCCAAATCGTCGAGATACGTAGAAATAGGAACGATTTAGAAATTCGGTTAATATTGACATTTTTCATGGAAATTCGCTAAAATTTCAGTTTTTCTTGGAAATTCGCTAAAATTTCAGTGTTTCTTATATATCATCCAAATCGTCGAGATACGTAGAAATAGGAACGATTTAGAAATTAGGTTAATATTGACATTTTTCATGGAAATTCGCTAAAATTTCAGTTTTTCTTGGAAATTCGCTAAAATTTCAGTTTTTCTTGGAAATTCGCTAAAATTTCAGTGTTTCTTATATATCATCCAAATCGTCGAGTTACGTAGAAATAGGAACGATTTGGAAATTCGGTTAATATTGACATTTTTCATGGAAATTCGCTAAAATTTCAGTTTTTCTTGGAAATTCGCTAAAATTTCAGTGTTTCTTATATATCATCCAAATCGTCGAGTTACGTAGAAATAGGAACGATTTAGAAATTCGGTTAATATTGACATTTTTCATGGAAATTCGCTAAAATTTCAGTTTTTCTTGGAAATTCGCTAAAATTTCAGTGTTTCTTATATATCATCCAAATCGTCGAGTTACGTAGAAATAGGAACGATTTAGAAATTCTGTTAATTTTGACATTTTTCTTGGAAATTCGCTAAAATTTCAGTTTTTCTTGGAAATTCGCTAAAATTTCAGTGTTTCTTATATATCATCCAAATCGTCGAGTTACGTAGAAATAGGAACGATTTAGAAATTCTGTTAATTTTGACATTTTTCTTGGATATTCGCTAAAATTTCAGTTTTTCTTGGAAATTCGCTAAAATTTCGGTGTTTCTTATATATCATCCAAATCGTCGAGATACGTAGAAATAGGAACGATTTAGAAATTCGGTTAATATTGACATTTTTCATGGAAATTCGCTAAAATTTCAGTTTTTCTTGCAAATTCGCTAAAATTTCAGTGTTTCTTATACATCATCCAAATCGTCGAGATACGTAGAAATAGGAACGATTTAGAAATTCGGTTAATATTGACATTTTTCATGGAAATTCGCTAAAATTTCAGTTTTTCTTGGAAATTCGCTAAAATTTCAGTGTTTCTTATATATCATCCAAATCGTCGAGTTACGTAGAAATAGGAACGATTTAGAAATTCGGTTAATATTGACATTTTTCTTGGAAATTCGCTAAAATTTCAGTTTTTCTTGGAAATTCGCTAAAATTTCAGTGTTTCTTATATATCATCCAAATCGTCGAGTTACGTAGAAATAGGAACGATTTAGAAATTCGGTTAATATTGACATTTTTCTTGGAAATTCGCTAAAATTTCAGTTTTTCTTGGAAATTCGCTAGAATTTCAGTGTTTCTTATATATCATCCAAATCGTCGAGATACGTAGAAATAGGAACGATTTAGAAATTCGGTTAATATTGACATTTTTCATGGAAATTCGCTAAAATTTCAGTTTTTCTTGGAAATTCGCTAAAATTTCAGTGTTTCTTATATATCATCCAAATCGTCGAGATACGTAGAAATAGGAACGATTTAGAAATTCGGTTAATATTGACATTTTTCATGGAAATTCGCTAAAATTTCAGTTTTTCTTGGAAATTCGCTAAAATTTCAGTTTTTCTTGGAAATTCGCTAAAATTTCAGTGTTTCTTATATATCATCCAAATCGTCGAGTTACGTAGAAATAGGAACGATTTGGAAATTCGGTTAATATTGACATTTTTCATGGAAATTCGCTAAAATTTCAGTTTTTCTTGGAAATTCGCTAAAATTTCAGTGTTTCTTATATATCATCCAAATCGTCGAGTTACGTAGAAATAGGAACGATTTAGAAATTCGGTTAATATTGACATTTTTCTTGGAAATTCGCTAAAATTTCAGTTTTTCTTGGAAATTCGCTAAAATTTCAGTGTTTCTTATATATCGTCCAAATCGTCGAGTTACGTAGAAATAGGAACGATTTAGAAATTCTGTTAATTTTGAAATTTTTCTTGGAAATTCGCTAAAATTTCAGTTTTTCTTGGAAATTCGCTAAAATTTCAGTGTTTCTTATATATCATCCAAATCGTCGAGATACGTAGAAATAGGAACGATTTAGAAATTCTGTTAATTTTGACATTTTTCTTGGAAATTCGCTAAAATTTCAGTTTTTCTTGGAAATTCGCTAAAATTTCAGTGTTTCTTATATATCATCCAAATCGTCGAGTTACGTAGAAATAGGAACGATTTAGAAATTCTGTTAATTTTGACATTTTTCTTGGATATTCGCTAAAATTTCAGTTTTTCTTGGAAATTCGCTAAAATTTCGGTGTTTCTTATATATCATCCAAATCGTCGAGATACGTAGAAATAGGAACGATTTAGAAATTCGGTTAATATTGACATTTTTCATGGAAATTCGCTAAAATTTCAGTTTTTCTTGCAAATTCGCTAAAATTTCAGTGTTTCTTATATATCATCCAAATCGTCGAGATACGTAGAAATAGGAACGATTTAGAAATTCGGTTAATATTGACATTTTTCATGGAAATTCGCTAAAATTTCAGTTTTTCTTGGAAATTCGCTAAAATTTCAGTGTTTCTTATATATCATCCAAATCGTCGAGTTACGTAGAAATAGGAACGATTTAGAAATTCGGTTAATATTGACATTTTTCTTGGAAATTCGCTAAAATTTCAGTTTTTCTTGGAAATTCGCTAAAATTTCAGTGTTTCTTATATATCATCCAAATCGTCGAGTTACGTAGAAATAGGAACGATTTAGAAATTCGGTTAATATTGACATTTTTCTTGGAAATTCGCTAAAATTTCAGTTTTTCTTGGAAATTCGCTAGAATTTCAGTGTTTCTTATATATCATCCAAATCGTCGAGATACGTAGAAATAGGAACGATTTAGAAATTCGGTTAATATTGACATTTTTCATGGAAATTCGCTAAAATTTCAGTTTTTCTTGGAAATTCGCTAAAATTTCAGTGTTTCTTATATATCATCCAAATCGTCGAGATACGTAGAAATAGGAACGATTTAGAAATTCGGTTAATATTGACATTTTTCATGGAAATTCGCTAAAATTTCAGTTTTTCTTGGAAATTCGCTAAAATTTCAGTTTTTCTTGGAAATTCGCTAAAATTTCAGTGTTTCTTATATATCATCCAAATCGTCGAGTTACGTAGAAATAGGAACGATTTGGAAATTCGGTTAATATTGACATTTTTCATGGAAATTCGCTAAAATTTCAGTTTTTCTTGGAAATTCGCTAAAATTTCAGTGTTTCTTATATATCATCCAAATCGTCGAGTTACGTAGAAATAGGAACGATTTAGAAATTCGGTTAATATTGACATTTTTCTTGGAAATTCGCTAAAATTTCAGTTTTTCTTGGAAATTCGCTAAAATTTCAGTGTTTCTTATATATCGTCCAAATCGTCGAGTTACGTAGAAATAGGAACGATTTAGAAATTCTGTTAATTTTGAAATTTTTCTTGGAAATTCGCTAAAATTTCAGTTTTTCTTGGAAATTCGCTAAAATTTCAGTGTTTCTTATATATCATCCAAATCGTCGAGATACGTAGAAATAGGAACGATTTAGAAATTCTGTTAATTTTGACATTTTTCTTGGAAATTCGCTAAAATTTCAGTTTTTCTTGGAAATTCGCTAAAATTTCAGGGTTTCTTATATATCATCCAAATCGTCGAGTTACGTAGAAATAGGAACGATTTAGAAATTCGGTTAATATTGACATTTTTCATGGAAATTCGCTAAAATTTCAGTTTTTCTTGGAAATTCGCTAAAATTTCAGTGTTTCTTATATATCATCCAAATCGTCGAGTTACGTAGAAATAGGAACGATTTAGAAATTTGGTTAATATTGACATTTTTCATGGAAATTCGCTAAAATTTCAGTTTTTCTTGGAAATTCGCTAAAATTTCAGTGTTTCTTATATATCATCCAAATCGTCGAGTTACGTAGAAATAGGAACGATTTAGAAATTCTGTTAATTTTGAAATTTTTCTTGGAAATTCGCTAAAATTTCAGTTTTTCTTGGAAATTCGCTAAAATTTCAGTGTTTCTTATATATCATCCAAATCGTCGAGATACGTAGAAATAGGAACGATTTAGAAATTCGGTTAATATTGACATTTTTCTTGGAAATTCGCTAAAATTTCAGTTTTTCTTGGAAATTCGCTAAAATTTCAGTGTTTCTTATATATCATCCAAATCGTCGAGATACGTAGAAATAGGAACGATTTAGAAATTCTGTTAATTTTGACATTTTTCTTGGAAATTCGCTAAAATTTCAGTTTTTCTTGGAAATTCGCTAAAATTTCAGTTTTTCTTGGAAATTCGCTAAAATTTCAGTGTTTCTTATATATCATCCAAATCGTCGAGTTACGTAGAAATAGGAACGATTTAGAAATTTGGTTAATATTGACATTTTTCATAAAAATTCGCTAAAATTTCAGTTTTTCTTGGAAATTCGCTAAAATTTCAGTGTTTCTTATATATCATCCAAATCGTCGAGTTACGTAGAAATAGGAACGATTTATAAATTCGGTTAATATTGACATTTTTCTTGGAAATTCGCTAAAATTTCAGTTTTTCTTGGAAATTCGCTAAAATTTCAGTGTTTCTTATATATCATCCAAATCGTCGAGATACGTAGAAATAGGAACGATTTAGAAATTCGGTTAATATTGACATTTTTCATGGAAATTCGCTAAAATTTCAGTTTTTCTTGGAAATTCGCTAAAATTTCAGTGTTTCTTATATATCATCCAAATCGTCGAGATACGTAGAAATAGGAACGATTTAGAAATTAGGTTAATATTGACATTTTTCATAGAAATTCGCTAAAATTTCAGTTTTTCTTGGAAATTCGCTAAAATTTCAGTTTTTCTTGGAAATTCGCTAAAATTTCAGTGTTTCTTATATATCATCCAAATCGTCGAGTTACGTAGAAATAGGAACGATTTAGAAATTCGGTTAATATTGACATTTTTCATGGAAATTCGCTAAAATTTCAGTTTTTCTTGGAAATTCGCTAAAATTTCAGTGTTTCTTATATATCATCCAAATCGTCGAGTTACGTAGAAATAGGAACGATTTAGAAATTCTGTTAATTTTGACATTTTTCTTGGAAATTCGCTAAAATTTCAGTTTTTCTTGGAAATTCGCTAAAATTTCAGTGTTTCTTATATATCATCCAAATCGTCGAGTTACGTAGAAATAGGAACGATTTAGAAATTCTGTTAATTTTGACATTTTTCTTGGATATTCGCTAAAATTTCAGTTTTTCTTGGAAATTCGCTAAAATTTCGGTGTTTCTTATATATCATCCAAATCGTCGAGATACGTAGAAATAGGAACGATTTAGAAATTCGGTTAATATTGACATTTTTCATGGAAATTCGCTAAAATTTCAGTTTTTCTTGGAAATTCGCTAAAATTTCAGTGTTTCTTATATATCATCCAAATCGTCGAGATACGTAGAAATAGGAACGATTTAGAAATTCGGTTAATATTGACATTTTTCATGGAAATTCGCTAAAATTTCAGTTTTTCTTGGAAATTCGCTAAAATTTCAGTGTTTCTTATATATCATCCAAATCGTCGAGTTACGTAGAAATAGGAACGATTTAGAAATTCGGTTAATATTGACATTTTTCTTGGAAATTCGCTAAAATTTCAGTTTTTCTTGGAAATTCGCTAAAATTTCAGTGTTTCTTATATATCATCCAAATCGTCGAGTTACGTAGAAATAGGAACGATTTAGAAATTCGGTTAATATTGACATTTTTCTTGGAAATTCGCTAAAATTTCAGTTTTTCTTGGAAATTCGCTAAAATTTCAGTGTTTCTTATATATCATCCAAATCGTCGAGATACGTAGAAATAGGAACGATTTAGAAATTCGGTTAATATGGACATTTTTCATGGAAATTCGCTAAAATTTCAGTTTTTCTTGGAAATTCGCTAAAATTTCAGTGTTTCTTATATATCATCCAAATCGTCGAGATACGTAGAAATAGGAACGATTTAGAAATTCGGTTAATATTGACATTTTTCATGGAAATTCGCTAAAATTTCAGTTTTTCTTGGAAATTCGCTAAAATTTCAGTTTTTCTTGGAAATTCGCTAAAATTTCAGTGTTTCTTATATATCATCCAAATCGTCGAGTTACGTAGAAATAGGAACGATTTGGAAATTCGGTTAATATTGACATTTTTCATGGAAATTCGCTAAAATTTCAGTTTTTCTTGGAAATTCGCTAAAATTTCAGTGTTTCTTATATATCATCCAAATCGTCGAGTTACGTAGAAATAGGAACGATTTAGAAATTCGGTTAATATTGACATTTTTCTTGGAAATTCGCTAAAATTTCAGTGTTTCTTATATATCGTCCAAATCGTCGAGTTACGTAGAAATAGGAACGATTTAGAAATTCTGTTAATTTTGAAATTTTTCTTGGAAATTCGCTAAAATTTCAGTTTTTCTTGGAAATTCGCTAAAATTTCAGTGTTTCTTATATATCATCCAAATCGTCGAGATACGTAGAAATAGGAACGATTTAGAAATTCTGTTAATTTTGACATTTTTCTTGGAAATTCGCTAAAATTTCAGTTTTTCTTGGAAATTCGCTAAAATTTCAGGGTTTCTTATATATCATCCAAATCGTCGAGTTACGTAGAAATAGGAACGATTTAGAAATTCGGTTAATATTGACATTTTTCATGGAAATTCGCTAAAATTTCAGTTTTTCTTGGAAATTCGCTAAAATTTCAGTGTTTCTTATATATCATCCAAATCGTCGAGTTACGTAGAAATAGGAACGATTTAGAAATTTGGTTAATATTGACATTTTTCATGGAAATTCGCTAAAATTTCAGTTTTTCTTGGAAATTCGCTAAAATTTCAGTGTTTCTTATATATCATCCAAATCGTCGAGTTACGTAGAAATAGGAACGATTTAGAAATTCTGTTAATTTTGAAATTTTTCTTGGAAATTCGCTAAAATTTCAGTTTTTCTTGGAAATTCGCTAAAATTTCAGTGTTTCTTATATATCATCCAAATCGTCGAGATACGTAGAAATAGGAACGATTTAGAAATTCGGTTAATATTGACATTTTTCTTGGAAATTCGCTAAAATTTCAGTTTTTCTTGGAAATTCGCTAAAATTTCAGTGTTTCTTATATATCATCCAAATCGTCGAGATACGTAGAAATAGGAACGATTTAGAAATTCTGATAATTTTGACATTTTTCTTGGAAATTCGCTAAAATTTCAGTTTTTCTTGGAAATTCGCTAAAATTTCAGGGTTTCTTATATATCATCCAAATCGTCGAGTTACGTAGAAATAGGAACGATTTAGAAATTCGGTTAATATTGACATTTTTCATGGAAATTCGCTAAAATTTCAGTTTTTCTTGGAAATTCGCTAAAATTTCAGTGTTTCTTATATATCATCCAAATCGTCGAGTTACGTAGAAATAGGAACGATTTAGAAATTCTGTTAATTTTGAAATTTTTCTTGGAAATTCGCTAAAATTTCAGTTTTTCTTGGAAATTCGCTAAAATTTCAGTGTTTCTTATATATCATCCAAATCGTCGAGATACGTAGAAATAGGAACGATTTAGAAATTCTGATAATTTTGACATTTTTCTTGGAAATTCGCTAAAATTTCAGTTTTTCTTGGAAATTCGCTAAAATTTCAGGGTTTCTTATATATCATCCAAATCGTCGAGTTACGTAGAAATAGGAACGATTTAGAAATTCGGTTAATATTGACATTTTTCATGGAAATTCGCTAAAATTTCAGTTTTTCTTGGAAATTCGCTAAAATTTCAGTGTTTCTTATATATCATCCAAATCGTCGAGTTACGTAGAAATAGGAACGATTTAGAAATTCGGTTAATATTGACATTTTTCATGGAAATTCGCTAAAATTTCAGTTTTTCTTGGAAATTCGCTAAAATTTCAGTGTTTCTTATATATCATCCAAATCGTCGAGTTACGTAGAAATAGGAACGATTTAGAAATTCGGTTAATATTGACATTTTTCTTGGAAATTCGCTAAAATTTCAGTTTTTCTTGGAAATTCGCTAAAATTTCAGTGTTTCTTATATATCATCCAAATCGTCGAGTTACGTAGAAATAGGAACGATTTAGAAATTCGGTTAATATTGACATTTTTCTTGGAAATTCGCTAAAATTTCAGTTTTTCTTGGAAATTCGCTAAAATTTCAGTGTTTCTTATATATCATCCAAATCGTCGAGATACGTAGAAATAGGAACGATTTAGAAATTCGGTTAATATTGACATTTTTCATGGAAATTCGCTAAAATTTCAGTTTTTCTTGGAAATTCGCTAAAATTTCTGTGTTTCTTATATATCATCCAAATCGTCGAGATACGTAGAAATAGGAACGATTTAGAAATTCGGTTAATATTGACATTTTTCATGGAAATTCGCTAAAATTTCAGTTTTTCTTGGAAATTCGCTAAAATTTCAGTTTTTCTTGGAAATTCGCTAAAATTTCAGTGTTTCTTATATATCATCCAAATCGTCGAGTTACGTAGAAATAGGAACGATTTGGAAATTCGGTTAATATTGACATTTTTCATGGAAATTCGCTAAAATTTCAGTTTTTCTTGGAAATTCGCTAAAATTTCAGTGTTTCTTATATATCATCCAAATCGTCGAGTTACGTAGAAATAGGAACGATTTAGAAATTCGGTTAATATTGACATTTTTCTTGGAAATTCGCTAAAATTTCAGTTTTTCTTGGAAATTCGCTAAAATTTCAGGGTTTCTTATATATCATCCAAATCGTCGAGTTACGTAGAAATAGGAACGATTTAGAAATTCGGTTAATATTGACATTTTTCATGGAAATTCGCTAAAATTTCAGTTTTTCTTGGAAATTCGCTAAAATTTCAGTGTTTCTTATATATCATCCAAATCGTCGAGTTACGTAGAAATAGGAACGATTTAGAAATTCGGTTAATATTGACATTTTTCTTGGAAATTCGCTAAAATTTCAGTTTTTCTTGGAAATTCGCTAAAATTTCAGTGTTTCTTATATATCATCCAAATCGTCGAGTTACGTAGAAATAGGAACGATTTAGAAATTCGGTTAATATTGACATTTTTCTTGGAAATTCGCTAAAATTTCAGTTTTTCTTGGAAATTCGCTAAAATTTCAGTTTTTCTTGGAAATTCGCTAAAATTTCAGTGTTTCTTATATATCATCCAAATCGTCGAGTTACGTAGAAATAGGAACGATTTGGAAATTCGGTTAATATTGACATTTTTCATGGAAATTCGCTAAAATTTCAGTTTTTCTTGGAAATTCGCTAAAATTTCAGTGTTTCTTATATATCATCCAAATCGTCGAGTTACGTAGAAATAGGAACGATTTAGAAATTCGGTTAATATTGACATTTTTCTTGGAAATTCGCTAAAATTTCAGTTTTTCTTGGAAATTCGCTAAAATTTCAGTGTTTCTTATATATCATCCAAATCGTCGAGTTACGTAGAAATAGGAACGATTTAGAAATTCGGTTAATATTGACATTTTTCTTGGAAATTCGCTAAAATTTCAGTTTTTCTTGGAAATTCGCTAAAATTTCAGTGTTTCTTATATATCATCCAAATCGTCAAGTTACGTAGAAATAGGAACGATTTAGAAATTCGGTTAATATTGACATTTTTCTTGGAAATTCGCTAAAATTTCAGTTTTTCTTGGAAATTCGCTAAAATTTCAGTGTTTCTTATATATCATCCAAATCGTCGAGATACGTAGAAATAGGAACGATTTAGAAATTCGGTTAATATTGACATTTTTCATGGAAATTCGCTAAAATTTCAGTTTTTCTTGGAAATTCGCTAAAATTTCAGTGTTTCTTATATACCATCCAAATCGTCGAGATACGTAGAAATAGGAACGATTTAGAAATTCGGTTAATATTGACATTTTTCATGGAAATTCGCTAAAATTTCAGTTTTTCTTGGAAATTCGCTAAAATTTCAGTTTTTCTTGGAAATTCGCTAAAATTTCAGTGTTTCTTATATATCATCCAAATCGTCGAGTTACGTAGAAATAGGAACGATTTGGAAATTCGGTTAATATTGACATTTTTCATGGAAATTCGCTAAAATTTCAGTTTTTCTTGGAAATTCGCTAAAATTTCAGTGTTTCTTATATATCATCCAAATCGTCGAGTTACGTAGAAATAGGAACGATTTAGAAATTCGGTTAATATTGACATTTTTCTTGGAAATTCGCTAAAATTTCAGTTTTTCTTGGAAATTCTCTAAAATTTCAGTGTTTCTTATATATCGTCCAAATCGTCGAGTTACGTAGAAATAGGAACGATTTAGAAATTCTGTTAATTTTGAAATTTTTCTTGGAAATTCGCTAAAATTTCAGTTTTTCTTGGAAATTCGCTAAAATTTCAGTGTTTCTTATATATCATCCAAATCGTCGAGATACGTAGAAATAGGAACGATTTAGAAATTCTGTTAATTTTGACATTTTTCTTGGAAATTCGCTAAAATTTCAGTTTTTCTTGGAAATTCGCTAAAATTTCAGGGTTTCTTATATATCATCCAAATCGTCGAGTTACGTAGAAATAGGAACGATTTAGAAATTCGGTTAATATTGACATTTTTCATGGAAATTCGCTAAAATTTCAGTTTTTCTTGGAAATTCGCTAAAATTTCAGTGTTTCTTATATATCATCCAAATCGTCGAGTTACGTAGAAATAGGAACGATTTAGAAATTTGGTTAATATTGACATTTTTCATGGAAATTCGCTAAAATTTCAGTTTTTCTTGGAAATTCGCTAAAATTTCAGTGTTTCTTATATATCATCCAAATCGTCGAGTTACGTAGAAATAGGAACGATTTAGAAATTCTGTTAATTTTGAAATTTTTCTTGGAAATTCGCTAAAATTTCAGTTTTTCTTGGAAATTCGCTAAAATTTCAGTGTTTCTTATATATCATCCAAATCGTCGAGATACGTAGAAATAGGAACGATTTAGAAATTCGGTTAATATTGACATTTTTCATGGAAATTCGCTAAAATTTCAGTTTTTCTTGGAAATTCGCTAAAATTTCAGTGTTTCTTATATATCATCCAAATCGTCGAGTTACGTAGAAATAGGAACGATTTAGAAATTCGGTTAATATTGACATTTTTCATGGAAATTCGCTAAAATTTCAGTTTTTCTTGGAAATTCGCTAAAATTTCAGTGTTTCTTATATATCATCCAAATCGTCGAGTTACGTAGAAATAGGAACGATTTAGAAATTCGGTTAATATTGACATTTTTCTTGGAAATTCGCTAAAATTTCAGTTTTTCTTGGAAATTCGCTAAAATTTCAGTGTTTCTTATATATCATCCAAATCGTCGAGTTACGTAGAAATAGGAACGATTTAGAAATTCGGTTAATATTGACATTTTTCTTGGAAATTCGCTAAAATTTCAGTTTTTCTTGGAAATTCGCTAAAATTTCAGTGTTTCTTATATATCATCCAAATCGTCGAGATACGTAGAAATAGGAACGATTTAGAAATTCGGTTAATATTGACATTTTTCATGGAAATTCGCTAAAATTTCAGTTTTTCTTGGAAATTCGCTAAAATTTCAGTGTTTCTTATATATCATCCAAATCGTCGAGATACGTAGAAATAGGAACGATTTAGAAATTCGGTTAATATTGACATTTTTCATGGAAATTCGCTAAAATTTCAGTTTTTCTTGGAAATTCGCTAAAATTTCAGTGTTTCTTATATACCATCCAAATCGTCGAGATACGTAGAAATAGGAACGATTTAGAAATTCGGTTAATATTGACATTTTTCATGGAAATTCGCTAAAATTTCAGTTTTTCTTGGAAATTCGCTAAAATTTCAGTTTTTCTTGGAAATTCGCTAAAATTTCAGTGTTTCTTATATATCATCCAAATCGTCGAGTTACGTAGAAATAGGAACGATCTGGAAATTCGGTTAATATTGACATTTTTCATGGAAATTCGCTAAAATTTCAGTTTTTCTTGGAAATTCGCTAAAATTTCAGTGTTTCTTATATATCATCCAAATCGTCGAGTTACGTAGAAATAGGAACGATTTAGAAATTCGGTTAATATTGACATTTTTCTTGGAAATTCGCTAAAATTTCAGTTTTTCTTGGAAATTCTCTAAAATTTCAGTGTTTCTTATATATCGTCCAAATCGTCGAGTTACGTAGAAATAGGAACGATTTAGAAATTCTGTTAATTTTGAAATTTTTCTTGGAAATTCGCTAAAATTTCAGTTTTTCTTGGAAATTCGCTAAAATTTCAGTGTTTCTTATATATCATCCAAATCGTCGAGATACGTAGAAATAGGAACGATTTAGAAATTCTGTTAATTTTGACATTTTTCTTGGAAATTCGCTAAAATTTCAGTTTTTCTTGGAAATTCGCTAAAATTTCAGGGTTTCTTATATATCATCCAAATCGTCGAGTTACGTAGAAATAGGAACGATTTAGAAATTCGGTTAATATTGACATTTTTCATGGAAATTCGCTAAAATTTCAGTTTTTCTTGGAAATTCGCTAAAATTTCAGTGTTTCTTATATATCATCCAAATCGTCGAGTTACGTAGAAATAGGAACGATTTAGAAATTTGGTTAATATTGACATTTTTCATGGAAATTCGCTAAAATTTCAGTTTTTCTTGGAAATTCGCTAAAATTTCAGTGTTTCTTATATATCATCCAAATCGTCGAGTTACGTAGAAATAGGAACGATTTAGAAATTCTGTTAATTTTGAAATTTTTCTTGGAAATTCGCTAAAATTTCAGTTTTTCTTGGAAATTCGCTAAAATTTCAGTGTTTCTTATATATCATCCAAATCGTCGAGATACGTAGAAATAGGAACGATTTAGAAATTCGGTTAATATTGACATTTTTCATGGAAATTCGCTAAAATTTCAGTTTTTCTTGGAAATTCGCTAAAATTTCAGTGTTTCTTATATATCATCCAAATCGTCGAGTTACGTAGAAATAGGAACGATTTAGAAATTCGGTTAATATTGACATTTTTCATGGAAATTCGCTAAAATTTCAGTTTTTCTTGGAAATTCGCTAAAATTTCAGTGTTTCTTATATATCATCCAAATCGTCGAGTTACGTAGAAATAGGAACGATTTAGAAATTCGGTTAATATTGACATTTTTCTTGGAAATTCGCTAAAATTTCAGTTTTTCTTGGAAATTCGCTAAAATTTCAGTGTTTCTTATATATCATCCAAATCGTCGAGTTACGTAGAAATAGGAACGATTTAGAAATTCGGTTAATATTGACATTTTTCTTGGAAATTCGCTAAAATTTCAGTTTTTCTTGGAAATTCGCTAAAATTTCAGTGTTTCTTATATATCATCCAAATCGTCGAGATACGTAGAAATAGGAACGATTTAGAAATTCGGTTAATATTGACATTTTTCATGGAAATTCGCTAAAATTTCAGTTTTTCTTGGAAATTCGCTAAAATTTCAGTGTTTCTTATATATCATCCAAATCGTCGAGATACGTAGAAATAGGAACGATTTAGAAATTCGGTTAATATTGACATTTTTCATGGAAATTCGCTAAAATTTCAGTTTTTCTTGGAAATTCGCTAAAATTTCAGTTTTTCTTGGAAATTCGCTAAAATTTCAGTGTTTCTTATATATCATCCAAATCGTCGAGTTACGTAGAAATAGGAACGATTTGGAAATTCGGTTAATATTGACATTTTTCATGGAAATTCGCTAAAATTTCAGTTTTTCTTGGAAATTCGCTAAAATTTCAGTGTTTCTTATATATCATCCAAATCGTCGAGATACGTAGAAATAGGAACGATTTAGAAATTCGGTTAATATTGACATTTTTCATGGAAATTCGCTAAAATTTCAGTTTTTCTTGGAAATTCGCTAAAATTTCAGTGTTTCTTATATATCATCCAAATCGTCGAGTTACGTAGAAATAGGAACGATTTAGAAATTCGGTTAATATTGACATTTTTCTTGGAAATTCGCTAAAATTTCAGTTTTTCTTGGAAATTCGCTAAAATTTCAGGGTTTCTTATATATCATCCAAATCGTCGAGTTACGTAGAAATAGGAACGATTTAGAAATTCGGTTAATATTGACATTTTTCATGGAAATTCGCTAAAATTTCAGTTTTTCTTGGAAATTCGCTAAAATTTCAGTGTTTCTTATATATCATCCAAATCGTCGAGTTACGTAGAAATAGGAACGATTTAGAAATTCGGTTAATATTGACATTTTTCTTGGAAATTCGCTAAAATTTCAGTTTTTCTTGGAAATTCGCTAAAATTTCAGTGTTTCTTATATATCATCCAAATCGTCGAGTTACGTAGAAATAGGAACGATTTAGAAATTCGGTTAATATTGACATTTTTCTTAGAAATTCGCTAAAATTTCAGTTTTTCTTGGAAATTCGCTAAAATTTCAGTTTTTCTTGGAAATTCGCTAAAATTTCAGTGTTTCTTATATATCATCCAAATCGTCGAGTTACGTAGAAATAGGAACGATTTGGAAATTCGGTTAATATTGACATTTTTCATGGAAATTCGCTAAAATTTCAGTTTTTCTTGGAAATTCGCTAAAATTTCAGTGTTTCTTATATATCATCCAAATCGTCGAGTTACGTAGAAATAGGAACGATTTAGAAATTCGGTTAATATTGACATTTTTCTTGGAAATTCGCTAAAATTTCAGTTTTTCTTGGAAATTCGCTAAAATTTCAGTGTTTCTTATATATCATCCAAATCGTCGAGTTACGTAGAAATAGGAACGATTTAGAAATTCTGTTAATTTTGAAATTTTTCTTGGAAATTCGCTAAAATTTCAGTTTTTCTTGGAAATTCGCTAAAATTTCACTGTTTCTTATATATCATCCAAATCGTCGAGATACGTAGAAATAGGAACGATTTAGAAATTCTGTTAATTTTGACATTTTTCTTGGAAATTCGCTAAAATTTCAGTTTTTCTTGGAAATTCGCTAAAATTTCAGGGTTTCTTATATATCATCCAAATCGTCGAGTTACGTAGAAATAGGAACGATTTAGAAATTCGGTTAATATTGACATTTTTCATGGAAATTCGCTAAAATTTCAGTTTTTCTTGGAAATTCGCTAAAATTTCAGTGTTTCTTATATATCATCCAAATCGTCGAGTTACGTAGAAATAGGAACGATTTAGAAATTTGGTTAATATTGACATTTTTCATGGAAATTCGCTAAAATTTCAGTTTTTCTTGGAAATTCGCTAAAATTTCAGTGTTTCTTATATATCATCCAAATCGTCGAGTTACGTAGAAATAGGAACGATTTAGAAATTCTGTTAATTTTGAAATTTTTCTTGGAAATTCGCTAAAATTTCAGTTTTTCTTGGAAATTCGCTAAAATTTCAGTGTTTCTTATATATCATCCAAATCGTCGAGATACGTAGAAATAGGAACGATTTAGAAATTCTGATAATTTTGACATTTTTCTTGGAAATTCGCTAAAATTTCAGTTTTTCTTGGAAATTCGCTAAAATTTCAGGGTTTCTTATATATCATCCAAATCGTCGAGTTACGTAGAAATAGGAACGATTTAGAAATTCGGTTAATATTGACATTTTTCATGGAAATTCGCTAAAATTTCAGTTTTTCTTGGAAATTCGCTAAAATTTCAGTGTTTCTTATATATCATCCAAATCGTCGAGTTACGTAGAAATAGGAACGATTTAGAAATTTGGTTAATATTGACATTTTTCATGGAAATTCGCTAAAATTTCAGTTTTTCTTGGAAATTCGCTAAAATTTCAGTGTTTCTTATATACCATCCAAATCGTCGAGATACGTAGAAATAGGAACGATTTAGAAATTCGGTTAATATTGACATTTTTCATGGAAAATCGCTAAAATTTCAGTTTTTCTTGGAAATTCGCTAAAATTTCAGTGTTTCTTATATATCATCCAAATCGTCGAGTTACGTAGAAATAGGAACGATTTAGAAATTCGGTTAATATTGACATTTTTCTTGGAAATTCGCTAAAATTTCAGTTTTTCTTGGAAATTCGCTAAAATTTCAGTGTTTCTTATATATCATCCAAATCGTCGAGATACGTAGAAATAGGAACGATTTAGAAATTCGGTTAATATTGACATTTTTCATGGAAATTCGCTAAAATTTCAGTTTTTCTTGGAAATTCGCTAAAATTTCAGTGTTTCTTATATATCATCCAAATCGTCGAGATACGTAGAAATAGGAACGATTTAGAAATTCGGTTAATATTGACATTTTTCATGGAAATTCGCTAAAATTTCAGTTTTTCTTGGAAATTCGCTAAAATTTCAGTTTTTCTTGGAAATTCGCTAAAATTTCAGTGTTTCTTATATATCATCCAAATCGTCGAGTTACGTAGAAATAGGAACGATTTGGAAATTCGGTTAATATTGACATTTTTCATGGAAATTCGCTAAAATTTCAGTTTTTCTTGGAAATTCGCTAAAATTTCAGTGTTTCTTATATATCATCCAAATCGTCGAGATACGTAGAAATAGGAACGATTTAGAAATTCGGTTAATATTGACATTTTTCATGGAAATTCGCTAAAATTTCAGTTTTTCTTGGAAATTCGCTAAAATTTCAGTGTTTCTTATATATCATCCAAATCGTCGAGTTACGTAGAAATAGGAACGATTTAGAAATTCGGTTAATATTGACATTTTTCTTGGAAATTCGCTAAAATTTCAGTTTTTCTTGGAAATTCGCTAAAATTTCAGGGTTTCTTATATATCATCCAAATCGTTGAGTTACGTAGAAATAGGAACGATTTAGAAATTCGGTTAATATTGACATTTTTCATGGAAATTCGCTAAAATTTCAGTTTTTCTTGGAAATTCGCTAAAATTTCAGTGTTTCTTATATATCATCCAAATCGTCGAGTTACGTAGAAATAGGAACGATTTAGAAATTTGGTTAATATTGACATTTTTCATGGAAATTCGCTAAAATTTCAGTTTTTCTTGGAAATTCGCTAAAATTTCAGTGTTTCTTATATATCATCCAAATCGTCGAGATACGTAGAAATAGGAACGATTTAGAAATTCGGTTAATATTGACATTTTTCATGGAAATTCGCTAAAATTTCAGTTTTTCTTGGAAATTCGCTAAAATTTCAGTGTTTCTTATATATCATCCAAATCGTCGAGTTACGTAGAAATAGGAACGATTTAGAAATTCTGTTAATTTTGACATTTTTCTTGGAAATTCGCTAAAATTTCAGTTGTTCTTGGAAATTCGCTAAAATTTCAGTGTTTCTTATATATCATCCAAATCGTCGAGATACGTAGAAATAGGAACGATTTAGAAATTCGGTTAATATTGACATTTTTCATGGAAATTCGCTAAAATTTCAGTTTTTCTTGGAAATTCGCTAAAATTTCAGTGTTTCTTATATATCATCCAAATCGTCGAGTTACGTAGAAATAGGAACGATTTAGAAATTCGGTTAATATTGACATTTTTCATGGAAATTCGCTAAAATTTCAGTTTTTCTTGGAAATTCGCTAAAATTTCAGTGTTTCTTATATATCATCCAAATCGTCGAGATACGTAGAAATAGGAACGATTTAGAAATTCGGTTAATATTGACATTTTTCATGGATTTTCGCTAAAATTTCAGTTTTTCTTGGAAATTCGCTAAAATTTCAGTGTTTCTTATATATCATCCAAATCGTCGAGTTACGTAGAAATAGGAACGATTTAGAAATTCGGTTAATATTGACATTTTTCATGGAAATTCGCTAAAATTTCAGTTTTTCTTGGAAATTCGCTAAAATTTCAGTGTTTCTTATATATCATCCAAATCGTCGAGTTACGTAGAAATAGGAACGATTTAGAAATTCGGTTAATATTGACATTTTTCATGGAAATTCGCTAAAATTTCAGTTTTTCTTGGAAATTCGCTAAAATTTCAGTGTTTCTTATATATCATCCAAATCGTCGAGATACGTAGAAATAGGAACGATTTAGAAATTCGGTTAATATTGACATTTTTCTTGGAAATTCGCTAAAATTTCAGTTTTTCTTGGAAATTCGCTAAAATTTCAGTGTTTCTTATATATCATCCAAATCGTCGAGATACGTAGAAATAGGAACGATTTAGAAATTCGGTTAATATTGACATTTTTCATGGAAATTCGCTAAAATTTCAGTTTTTCTTGGAAATTCGCTAAAATTTCAGTGTTTCTTATATATCATCCAAATCGTCGAGTTACGTAGAAATAGGAACGATTTAGAAATTCGGTTAATATTGACATTTTTCATGGAAATTCGCTAAAATTTCAGTTTTTCTTGGAAATTCGCTAAAATTTCAGTGTTTATTATATATCATCCAAATCGTCGAGTTACGTAGAAATAGGAACGATTTAGAAATTCGGTTAATATTGACATTTTTCTTGGAAATTCGCTAAAATTTCAGTTTTTCTTGGAAATTCGCTAAAATTTCAGTGTTTCTTATATATCATCCAAATCGTCGAGTTACGTAGAAATAGGAACGATTTAGAAATTCTGTTAATTTTGAAATTTTTCTTGGAAATTCGCTAAAATTTCAGTTTTTCTTGGAAATTCGCTAAAATTTCAGTGTTTCTTATATATCATCCAAATCGTCGAGATACGTAGAAATAGGAACGATTTAGAAATTCTGTTAATTTTGACATTTTTCTTGGAAATTCGCTAAAATTTCAGTTTTTCTTGGAAATTCGCTAAAATTTCAGGGTTTCTTATATATCATCCAAATCGTCGAGTTACGTAGAAATAGGAACGATTTAGAAATTCGGTTAATATTGACATTTTTCATGGAAATTCGCTAAAATTTCAGTTTTTCTTGGAAATTCGCTAAAATTTCAGTGTTTCTTATATATCATCCAAATCGTCGAGTTACGTAGAAATAGGAACGATTTAAAAATTTGGTTAATATTGACATTTTTCATGGAAATTCGCTAAAATTTCAGTTTTTCTTGGAAATTCGCTAAAATTTCAGTGTTTCTTATATATCATCCAAATCGTCGAGATACGTAGAAATAGGAACGATTTAGAAATTCGGTTAATATTGACATTTTTCATGGAAATTCGCTAAAATTTTAGTTTTTCTTGGAAATTCGCTAAAATTTCAGTGTTTCTTATATATCATCCAAATCGTCGAGATACGTAGAAATAGGAACGATTTAGAAATTCGGTTAATATTGACATTTTTCATGGAAATTCGCTAAAATTTCAGTTTTTCTTGGAAATTCGCTAAAATTTCAGTGTTTCTTATATATCATCCAAATCGTCGAGATACGTAGAAATAGGAACGATTTAGAAATTCGGTTAATATTGACATTTTTCATGGAAATTCGCTAAAATTTCAGTTTTTCTTGGAAATTCGCTAAAATTTCAGTTTTTCTTGGAAATTCGCTAAAATTTCAGTGTTTCTTATATATCATCCAAATCGTCGAGTTACGTAGAAATAGGAACGATTTGGAAATTCGGTTAATATTGACATTTTTCATGGAAATTCGCTAAAATTTCAGTTTTTCTTGGAAATTCGCTAAAATTTCAGTGTTTCTTATATATCATCCAAATCGTCGAGATACGTAGAAATAGGAACGATTTAGAAATTCGGTTAATATTGACATTTTTCATGGAAATTCGCTAAAATTTCAGTTTTTCTTGGAAATTCGCTAAAATTTCAGTGTTTCTTATATATCATCCAAATCGTCGAGTTACGTAGAAATAGGAACGATTTAGAAATTCGGTTAATATTGACATTTTTCTTGGAAATTCGCTAAAATTTCAGTTTTTCTTGGAAATTCGCTAAAATTTCAGGGTTTCTTATATATCATCCAAATCGTTGAGTTACGTAGAAATAGGAACGATTTAGAAATTCGGTTAATATTGACATTTTTCATGGAAATTCGCTAAAATTTCAGTTTTTCTTGGAAATTCGCTAAAATTTCAGTGTTTCTTATATATCATTCAAATCGTCGAGTTACGTAGAAATAGGAACGATTTAGAAATTTGGTTAATATTGACATTTTTCATGGAAATTCGCTAAAATTTCAGTTTTTCTTGGAAATTCGCTAAAATTTCAGTGTTTCTTATATATCATCCAAATCGTCGAGATACGTAGAAATAGGAACGATTTAGAAATTCGGTTAATATTGACATTTTTCATGGAAATTCGCTAAAATTTCAGTTTTTCTTGGAAATTCGCTAAAATTTCAGTGTTTCTTATATATCATCCAAATCGTCGAGTTACGTAGAAATAGGAACGATTTAGAAATTCTGTTAATTTTGACATTTTTCTTGGAAATTCGCTAAAATTTCAGTTTTTCTTGGAAATTCGCTAAAATTTCAGTGTTTCTTATATATCATCCAAATCGTCGAGATACGTAGAAATAGGAACGATTTAGAAATTCGGTTAATATTGACATTTTTCATGGAAATTCGCTAAAATTTCAGTTTTTCTTGGAAATTCGCTAAAATTTCAGTGTTTCTTATATATCATCCAAATCGTCGAGTTACGTAGAAATAGGAACGATTTAGAAATTCGGTTAATATTGACATTTTTCATGGAAATTCGCTAAAATTTCAGTTTTTCTTGGAAATTCGCTAAAATTTCAGTGTTTCTTATATATCATCCAAATCGTCGAGATACGTAGAAATAGGAACGATTTAGAAATTCGGTTAATATTGACATTTTTCATGGATTTTCGCTAAAATTTCAGTTTTTCTTGGAAATTCGCTAAAATTTCAGTGTTTCTTATATATCATCCAAATCGTCGAGTTACGTAGAAATAGGAACGATTTAGAAATTCGGTTAATATTGACATTTTTCATGGAAATTCGCTAAAATTTCAGTTTTTCTTGGAAATTCGCTAAAATTTCAGTGTTTCTTATATATCATCCAAATCGTCGAGTTACGTAGAAATAGGAACGATTTAGAAATTCGGTTAATATTGACATTTTTCATGGAAATTCGCTAAAATTTCAGTTTTTCTTGGAAATTCGCTAAAATTTCAGTGTTTCTTATATATCATCCAAATCGTCGAGATACGTAGAAATAGGAACGATTTAGAAATTCGGTTAATATTGACATTTTTCTTGGAAATTCGCTAAAATTTCAGTTTTTCTTGGAAATTCGCTAAAATTTCAGTGTTTCTTATATATCATCCAAATCGTCGAGATACGTAGAAATAGGAACGATTTAGAAATTCGGTTAATATTGACATTTTTCATGGAAATTCGCTAAAATTTCAGTTTTTCTTGGAAATTCGCTAAAATTTCAGTGTTTCTTATATATCATCCAAATCGTCGAGTTACGTAGAAATAGGAACGATTTAGAAATTCGGTTAATATTGACATTTTTCATGGAAATTCGCTAAAATTTCAGTTTTTCTTGGAAATTCGCTAAAATTTCAGTGTTTATTATATATCATCCAAATCGTCGAGTTACGTAGAAATAGGAACGATTTAGAAATTCGGTTAATATTGACATTTTTCTTGGAAATTCGCTAAAATTTCAGTTTTTCTTGGAAATTCGCTAAAATTTCAGTGTTTCTTATATATCATCCAAATCGTCGAGTTACGTAGAAATAGGAACGATTTAGAAATTCTGTTAATTTTGAAATTTTTCTTGGAAATTCGCTAAAATTTCAGTTTTTCTTGGAAATTCGCTAAAATTTCAGTGTTTCTTATATATCATCCAAATCGTCGAGATACGTAGAAATAGGAACGATTTAGAAATTCTGTTAATTTTGACATTTTTCTTGGAAATTCGCTAAAATTTCAGTTTTTCTTGGAAATTCGCTAAAATTTCAGTTTTTCTTGGAAATTCGCTAAAATTTCAGGGTTTCTTATATATCATCCAAATCGTCGAGTTACGTAGAAATAGGAACGATTTAGAAATTCGGTTAATATTGACATTTTTCATGGAAATTCGCTAAAATTTCAGTTTTTCTTGGAAATTCGCTAAAATTTCAGTGTTTCTTATATATCATCCAAATCGTCGAGTTACGTAGAAATAGGAACGATTTAGAAATTTGGTTAATATTGACATTTTTCATGGAAATTCGCTAAAATTTCAGTTTTTCTTGGAAATTCGCTAAAATTTCAGTGTTTCTTATATATCATCCAAATCGTCGAGATACGTAGAAATAGGAACGATTTAGAAATTCGGTTAATATTGACATTTTTCATGGAAATTCGCTAAAATTTTAGTTTTTCTTGGAAATTCGCTAAAATTTCAGTGTTTCTTATATATCATCCAAATCGTCGAGATACGTAGAAATAGGAACGATTTAGAAATTCTGTTAATTTTGACATTTTTCTTGGAAATTCGCTAAAATTTCAGTTTTTCTTGGAAATTCGCTAAAATTTCAGTGTTTCTTATATATCATCCAAATCGTCGAGATACGTAGAAATAGGAACGATTTAGAAATTCGGTTAATATTGACATTTTTCATGGAAATTCCCTAAAATTTCAGTTTTTCTCGGAAATTCGCTAAAATTTCAGTGTTTCTTATATATCATCCAAATCGTCGAGATACGTAGAAAAAGGAACGATTTAGAAATTCGGTTAATATTGACATTTTTCATGGAAATTCCCTAAAATTTCAGTTTTTCTCGGAAATTCGCTAAAATTTCAGTGTTTCTTATATATCATCCAAATCGTCGAGATACGTAGAAATAGGAACGATTTAGAAATTTGGTTAATATTGACATTTTTCTTGGAAATTCGCTAAAATTTCAGTTTTTCTTGGAAATTCGCTAAAATTTCAGTGTTTCTTATATATCATCCAAATCGTCGAGATACGTAGAAATAGGAACGATTTAGAAATTCGGTTAATATTGACATTTTTCATGGAAATTCGCTAAAATTTCAGTTTTTCTTGGAAATTCGCTAAAATTTCAGTGTTTCTTATATATCATCCAAATCGTCGAGTTACGTAGAAATAGGAACGATTTAGAAATTCGGTTAATATTGACATTTTTCTTGGAAATTCGCTAAAATTTCAGTTTTTCTTGGAAATTCGCTAAAATTTCAGGGTTTCTTATATATCATCCAAATCGTTGAGTTACGTAGAAATAGGAACGATTTAGAAATTCGGTTAATATTGACATTTTTCATGGAAATTCGCTAAAATTTCAGTTTTTCTTGGAAATTCGCTAAAATTTCAGTGTTTCTTATATATCATCCAAATCGTCGAGTTACGTAGAAATAGGAACGATTTAGAAATTTGGTTAATATTGACATTTTTCATGGAAATTCGCTAAAATTTCAGTTTTTCTTGGAAATTCGCTAAAATTTCAGTGTTTCTTATATATCATCCAAATCGTCGAGATACGTAGAAATAGGAACGATTTAGAAATTCGGTTAATATTGACATTTTTCATGGAAATTCGCTAAAATTTCAGTTTTTCTTGGAAATTCGCTAAAATTTCAGTGTTTCTTATATATCATCCAAATCGTCGAGTTACGTAGAAATAGGAACGATTTAGAAATTCTGTTAATTTTGACATTTTTCTTGGAAATTCGCTAAAATTTCAGTTTTTCTTGGAAATTCGCTAAAATTTCAGTGTTTCTTATATATCATCCAAATCGTCGAGATACGTAGAAATAGGAACGATTTAGAAATTCGGTTAATATTGACATTTTTCATGGAAATTCGCTAAAATTTCAGTTTTTCTTGGAAATTCGCTAAAATTTCAGTGTTTCTTATATATCATCCAAATCGTCGAGTTACGTAGAAATAGGAACGATTTAGAAATTCGGTTAATATTGACATTTTTCATGGAAATTCGCTAAAATTTCAGTTTTTCTTGGAAATTCGCTAAAATTTCAGTGTTTCTTATATATCATCCAAATCGTCGAGATACGTAGAAATAGGAACGATTTAGAAATTCGGTTAATATTGACATTTTTCATGGATTTTCGCTAAAATTTCAGTTTTTCTTGGAAATTCGCTAAAATTTCAGTGTTTCTTATATATCATCCAAATCGTCGAGTTACGTAGAAATAGGAACGATTTAGAAATTCGGTTAATATTGACATTTTTCATGGAAATTCGCTAAAATTTCAGTTTTTCTTGGAAATTCGCTAAAATTTCAGTGTTTCTTATATATCATCCAAATCGTCGAGTTACGTAGAAATAGGAACGATTTAGAAATTCGGTTAATATTGACATTTTTCATGGAAATTCGCTAAAATTTCAGTTTTTCTTGGAAATTCGCTAAAATTTCAGTGTTTCTTATATATCATCCAAATCGTCGAGATACGTAGAAATAGGAACGATTTAGAAATTCGGTTAATATTGACATTTTTCTTGGAAATTCGCTAAAATTTCAGTTTTTCTTGGAAATTCGCTAAAATTTCAGTGTTTCTTATATATCATCCAAATCGTCGAGATACGTAGAAATAGGAACGATTTAGAAATTCGGTTAATATTGACATTTTTCATGGAAATTCGCTAAAATTTCAGTTTTTCTTGGAAATTCGCTAAAATTTCAGTGTTTCTTATATATCATCCAAATCGTCGAGTTACGTAGAAATAGGAACGATTTAGAAATTCGGTTAATATTGACATTTTTCATGGAAATTCGCTAAAATTTCAGTTTTTCTTGGAAATTCGCTAAAATTTCAGTGTTTCTTATATATCATCCAAATCGTCGAGATACGTAGAAATAGGAACGATTTAGAAATTCGGTTAATATTGACATTTTTCATGGAAATTCCCTAAAATTTCAGTTTTTCTTGGAAATTCGCTAAAATTTCAGTGTTTCTTATATATCATCCAAATCGTCGAGATACGTAGAAATAGGAACGATTTAGAAATTCGGTTAATATTGACATTTTTCTTGGAAATTCGCTAAAATTTCAGTTTTTCTTGGAAATTCGCTAAAATTTCAGTGTTTCTTATATATCATCCAAATCGTCGAGTTACGTAGAAATAGGAACGATTTAGAAATTCTGTTAATTTTGACATTTTTCTTGGAAATTCGCTAAAATTTCAGTTTTTCTTGGAAATTCGCTAAAATTTCAGTGTTTCTTATATATCATCCAAATCGTCGAGATACGTAGAAATAGGAACGATTTAGAAATTCGGTTAATATTGACATTTTTCATGGAAATTCGCTAAAATTTCAGTTTTTCTTGGAAATTCGCTAAAATTTCAGTGTTTCTTATATATCATCCAAATCGTCGAGTTACGTAGAAATAGGAACGATTTAGAAATTCGGTTAATATTGACATTTTTCATGGAAATTCGCTAAAATTTCAGTTTTTCTTGGAAATTCGCTAAAATTTCAGTGTTTCTTATATATCATCCAAATCGTCGAGTTACGTAGAAATAGGAACGATTTAGAAATTCCGTTAATATTGACATTTTTCATGGAAATTCGCTAAAATTTCAGTTTTTCTTGGAAATTCGCTAAAATTTCAGTGTTTCTTATATATCATCCAAATCGTCGAGTTACGTAGAAATAGGAACGATTTAGAAATTCGGTTAATATTGACATTTTTCTTGGAAATTCGCTAAAATTTCAGTTTTTCTTGGAAATTCGCTAAAATTTCAGTGTTTCTTATATATCATCCAAATCGTCGAGTTACGTAGAAATAGGAACGATTTAGAAATTCGGTTAATATTGACATTTTTCTTGGAAATTCGCTAAAATTTCAGTTTTTCTTGGAAATTCGCTAAAATTTCAGTGTTTCTTATATATCATCCAAATCGTCGAGTTACGTAGAAATAGGAACGATTTAGAAATTCGTTTAATATTGACATTTTTCTTGGAAATTCGCTAAAATTTCAGTTTTTCTTGGAAATTCGCTAAAATTTCAGTTTTTCTTGGAAATTCGCTAAAATTTCAGTGTTTCTTATATATCATCCAAATCGTCGAGTTACGTAGAAATAGGAACGATTTGGAAATTCGGTTAATATTGACATTTTTCATGGAAATTCGCTAAAATTTCAGTTTTTCTTGGAAATTCGCTAAAATTTCAGTGTTTCTTATATATCATCCAAATCGTCGAGTTACGTAGAAATAGGAACGATTTAGAAATTCGGTTAATATTGACATTTTTCTTGGAAATTCGCTAAAATTTCAGTTTTTCTTGGAAATTCGCTAAAATTTCAGTGTTTCTTATATATTATCCAAATCGTCGAGTTACGTAGAAATAGGAACGATATAGAAATTCTGTTAATTTTGAAATTTTTCTTGGAAATTCGCTAAAATTTCAGTTTTTCTTGGAAATTCGCTAAAATTTCAGTGTTTCTTATATATCATCCAAATCGTCGAGATACGTAGAAATAGGAACGATTTAGAAATTCTGTTAATTTTGACATTTTTCTTGGAAATTCGCTAAAATTTCAGTTTTTCTTGGAAATTCGCTAAAATTTCAGGGTTTCTTATATATCATCCAAATCGTCGAGTTACGTAGAAATAGGAACGATTTAGAAATTCGGTTAATATTGACATTTTTCATGGAAATTCGCTAAAATTTCAGTTTTTCTTGGAAATTCGCTAAAATTTCAGTGTTTCTTATATATCATCCAAATCGTCGAGTTACGTAGAAATAGGAACGATTTAGAAATTTGGTTAATATTGACATTTTTCATGGAAATTCGCTAAAATTTCAGTTTTTCTTGGAAATTCGCTAAAATTTCAGTGTTTCTTATATATCATCCAAATCGTCGAGTTACGTAGAAATAGGAACGATTTAGAAATTCGGTTAATATTGACATTTTTCTTGGAAATTCGCTAAAATTTCAGTTTTTCTTGGAAATTCGCTAAAATTTCAGGGTTTCTTATATATCATCCAAATCGTCGAGATACGTAGAAATAGGAACGATTTAGAAATTCTGATAATTTTGACATTTTTCTTGGAAATTCGCTAAAATTTCAGTTTTTCTTGGAAATTCGCTAAAATTTCAGGGTTTCTTATATATCATCCAAATCGTCGAGTTACGTAGAAATAGGAACGATTTAGAAATTCGGTTAATATTGACATTTTTCATGGAAATTCGCTAAAATTTCAGTTTTTCCTGGAAATTCGCTAAAATTTCAGTGTTTCTTATATATCATCCAAATCGTCGAGTTACGTAGAAATAGGAACGATTTAGAAATTTGGTTAATATTGACATTTTTCATGGAAATTCGCTAAAATTTCAGTTTTTCTTGGAAATTCGCTAAAATTTCAGTGTTTCTTATATATCATCCAAATCGTCGAGATACGTAGAAATAGGAACGATTTAGAAATTCGGTTAATATTGACATTTTTCATGGAAATTCGCTAAAATTTCAGTTTTTCTTGGAAATTCGCTAAAATTTCAGTGTTTCTTATATATCATCCAAATCGTCGAGTTACGTAGAAATAGGAACGATTTAGAAATTCGGTTAATATTGACATTTTTCATGGAAATTCGCTAAAATTTCAGTTTTTCTTGGAAATTCGCTAAAATTTCAGTGTTTCTTATATATCATCCAAATCGTCGAGTTACGTAGAAATAGGAACGATTTAGAAATTCGGTTAATATTGACATTTCTCTTGGAAATTCGCTAAAATTTCAGTTTTTCTTGGAAATTCGCTAAAATTTCAGTGTTTCTTATATATCATCCAAATCGTCGAGTTACGTAGAAATAGGAACGATTTAGAAATTCGGTTAATATTGACATTTTTCTTGGAAATTCGCTAAAATTTCAGTTTTTCTTGGAAATTCGCCAAAAATTTCAGTGTTTCTTATATATCATCCAAATCGTCGAGATACGTAGAAATAGGAACGATTTAGAAATTCGGTTAATATTGACATTTTTCATGGAAATTCGCTAAAATTTCAGTTTTTCTTGGAAATTCGCTAAAATTTCAGTGTTTCTTATATATCATCCAAATCGTCGAGATACGTAGAAATAGGAACGATTTAGAAATTCGGTTAATATTGACATTTTTCATGGAAATTCGCTAAAATTTCAGTTTTTCTTGGAAATTCGCTAAAATTTCAGTTTTTCTTGGAAATTCGCTAAAATTTCAGTTTTTCTTGGAAATTCGCTAAAATTTCAGTGTTTCTTATATATCATCCAAATCGTCGAGTTACGTAGAAATAGGAACGATTTGGAAATTCGGTTAATATTGACATTTTTCATGGAAATTCGCTAAAATTTCAGTTTTTCTTGGAAATTCGCTAAAATTTCAGTGTTTCTTATATATCATCCAAATCGTCGAGTTACGTAGAAATAGGAACGATTTAGAAATTCGGTTAATATTGACATTTTTCATGGAAATTCGCTAAAATTTCAGTTTTTCTTGGAAATTCGCTAAAATTTCAGTGTTTCTTATATATCATCCAAATTGTCGAGATACGTAGAAATAGGAACGATTTAGAAATTCTGTTAATTTTGACATTTTTCTTGGAAATTCGCTAAAATTTCAGTTTTTCTTGGAAATTCGCTAAAATTTCAGTGTTTCTTATATATCATCCAAATCGTCGAGATACGTAGAAATAGGAACGATTTAGAAATTCGGTTAATATTGACATTTTTCATGGAAATTCGCTAAAATTTCAGTTTTTCTTGGAAATTCGCTAAAATTTCAGTGTTTCTTATATATCATCCAAATCGTCGAGATACGTAGAAATAGGAACGATTTAGAAATTCGGTTAATATTGACATTTTTCATGGAAATTCCCTAAAATTTCAGTTTTTCTTGGAAATTCGCTAAAATTTCAGTGTTTCTTATATATCATCCAAATCGTCGAGATACGTAGAAATAGGAACGATTTAGAAATTCTGTTAATTTTGACATTTTTCTTGGAAATTCGCTAAAATTTCAGTTTTTCTTGGAAATTCGCTAAAATTTCAGTGTTTCTTATATATCATCCAAATCGTCGAGTTACGTAGAAATAGGAACGATTTAGAAATTCGGTTAATATTGACATTTTTCATGGAAATTCCCTAAAATTTCAGTTTTTCTTGGAAATTCGCTAAAATTTCAGTGTTTCTTATATATCATCCAAATCGTCGAGATACGTAGAAATAGGAACGATTTAGAAATTCGGTTAATATTGACATTTTTCATGGAAATTCGCTAAAATTTCAGTTTTTCTTGGAAATTCGCTAAAATTTCAGTGTTTCTTATATATCATCCAAATTGTCGAGATACGTAGAAATAGGAACGATTTAGAAATTCTGTTAATTTTGACATTTTTCTTGGAAATTCGCTAAAATTTCAGTTTTTCTTGGAAATTCGCTAAAATTTCAGTGTTTCTTATATATCATCCAAATCGTCGAGATACGTAGAAATAGGAACGATTTAGAAATTCGGTTAATATTGACATTTTTCATGGAAATTCGCTAAAATTTCAGTTTTTCTTGGAAATTCGCTAAAATTTCAGTGTTTCTTATATATCATCCAAATCGTCGAGATACGTAGAAATAGGAACGATTTAGAAATTCGGTTAATATTGACATTTTTCATGGAAATTCGCTAAAATTTCAGTTTTTCTTGGAAATTCGCTAAAATTTCAGTTTTTCTTGGAAATTCGCTAAAATTTCAGTGTTTCTTATATATCATCCAAATCGTCGAGTTACGTAGAAATAGGAACGATTTGGAAATTCGGTTAATATTGACATTTTTCATGGAAATTCGCTAAAATTTCAGTTTTTCTTGGAAATTCGCTAAAATTTCAGTGTTTCTTATATATCATCCAAATCGTCGAGATACGTAGAAATAGGAACGATTTAGAAATTCGGTTAATATTGACATTTTTCATGGAAATTCGCTAAAATTTCAGTTTTTCTTGGAAATTCGCTAAAATTTCAGTGTTTCTTATATATCATCCAAATCGTCGAGTTACGTAGAAATAGGAACGATTTAGAAATTCGGTTAATATTGACATTTTTCTTGGAAATTCGCTAAAATTTCAGTTTTTCTTGGAAATTCGCTAAAATTTCAGGGTTTCTTATATATCATCCAAATCGTCGAGTTACGTAGAAATAGGAACGATTTAGAAATTCGGTTAATATTGACATTTTTCATGGAAATTCGCTAAAATTTCAGTTTTTCTTGGAAATTCGCTAAAATTTCAGTGTTTCTTATATATCATCCAAATCGTCGAGTTACGTAGAAATAGGAACGATTTAGAAATTTGGTTAATATTGACATTTTTCATGGAAATTCGCTAAAATTTCAGTTTTTCTTGGAAATTCGCTAAAATTTCAGTGTTTCTTATATATCATCCAAATCGTCGAGATACGTAGAAATAGGAACGATTTAGAAATTCGGTTAATATTGACATTTTTCATGGAAATTCGCTAAAATTTCAGTTTTTCTTGGAAATTCGCTAAAATTTCAGTGTTTCTTATATATCATCCAAATCGTCGAGTTACGTAGAAATAGGAACGATTTAGAAATTCTGTTAATTTTGACATTTTTCTTGGAAATTCGCTAAAATTTCAGTTTTTCTTGGAAATTCGCTAAAATTTCAGTGTTTCTTATATATCATCCAAATCGTCGAGATACGTAGAAATAGGAACGATTTAGAAATTCGGTTAATATTGACATTTTTCATGGATTTTCGCTAAAATTTCAGTTTTTCTTGGAAATTCGCTAAAATTTCAGTGTTTCTTATATATCATCCAAATCGTCGAGTTACGTAGAAATAGGAACGATTTAGAAATTCGGTTAATATTGACATTTTTCATGGAAATTCGCTAAAATTTCAGTTTTTCTTGGAAATTCGCTAAAATTTCAGTGTTTCTTATATATCATCCAAATCGTCGAGTTACGTAGAAATAGGAACGATTTAGAAATTCGGTTAATATTGACATTTTTCATGGAAATTCGCTAAAATTTCAGTTTTTCTTGGAAATTCGCTAAAATTTCAGTGTTTCTTATATATCATCCAAATCGTCGAGATACGTAGAAATAGGAACGATTTAGAAATTCGGTTAATATTGACATTTTTCTTGGAAATTCGCTAAAATTTCAGTTTTTCTTGGAAATTCGCTAAAATTTCAGTGTTTCTTATATATCATCCAAATCGTCGAGATACGTAGAAATAGGAACGATTTAGAAATTCGGTTAATATTGACATTTTTCATGGAAATTCGCTAAAATTTCAGTTTTTCTTGGAAATTCGCTAAAATTTCAGTGTTTCTTATATATCATCCAAATCGTCGAGTTACGTAGAAATAGGAACGATTTAGAAATTCGGTTAATATTGACATTTTTCATGGAAATTCGCTAAAATTTCAGTTTTTCTTGGAAATTCGCTAAAATTTCAGTGTTTCTTATATATCATCCAAATCGTCGAGTTACGTAGAAATAGGAACGATTTAGAAATTCGGTTAATATTGACATTTTTCTTGGAAATTCGCTAAAATTTCAGTTTTTCTTGGAAATTCGCTAAAATTTCAGTGTTTCTTATATATCATCCAAATCGTCGAGTTACGTAGAAATAGGAACGATTTAGAAATTCTGTTAATTTTGAAATTTTTCTTGGAAATTCGCTAAAATTTCAGTTTTTCTTGGAAATTCGCTAAAATTTCAGTGTTTCTTATATATCATCCAAATCGTCGAGATACGTAGAAATAGGAACGATTTAGAAATTCTGTTAATTTTGACATTTTTCTTGGAAATTCGCTAAAATTTCAGTTTTTCTTGGAAATTCGCTAAAATTTCAGGGTTTCTTATATATCATTCAAATCGTCGAGTTACGTAGAAATAGGAACGATTTAGAAATTCGGTTAATATTGACATTTTTCATGGAAATTCGCTAAAATTTCAGTTTTTCTTGGAAATTCGCTAAAATTTCAGTGTTTCTTATATATCATCCAAATCGTCGAGTTACGTAGAAATAGGAACGATTTAGAAATTTGGTTAATATTGACATTTTTCATGGAAATTCGCTAAAATTTCAGTTTTTCTTGGAAATTCGCTAAAATTTCAGTGTTTCTTATATATCATCCAAATCGTCGAGATACGTAGAAATAGGAACGATTTAGAAATTCGGTTAATATTGACATTTTTCATGGAAATTCGCTAAAATTTCAGTTTTTCTTGGAAATTCGCTAAAATTTCAGTGTTTCTTATATATCATCCAAATCGTCGAGATACGTAGAAATAGGAACGATTTAGAAATTCGGTTAATTTTGACATTTTTCTTGGAAATTCGCTAAAATTTCAGTTTTTCTTGGAAATTCGCTAAAATTTCAGTGTTTCTTATATATCATCCAAATCGTCGAGATACGTAGAAATAGGAACGATTTAGAAATTCAGTTAATATTGACATTTTTCATGGAAATTCGCTAAAATTTCAGTTTTTCCTGGAAATTCGCTAAAATTTCAGTGTTTCTTATATATCATCCAAATCGTCGAGTTACGTAGAAATAGGAACGATTTAGAAATTCGGTTAATATTGACATTTTTCATGGAAATTCGCTAAAATTTCAGTTTTTCTTGGAAATTCGCTAAAATTTCAGTGTTTCTTATATATCATCCAAATCGTCGAGTTACGTAGAAATAGGAACGATTTAGAAATTCGGTTAATATTGATATTTTTCTTGGAAATTCGCTAAAATTTCAGTTTTTCTTGGAAATTCGCTAAAATTTCAGTGTTTCTTATATATCATCCAAACCGTCGAGTTACGTAGAAATAGGAACGATTTAGAAATTCGGTTAATATTGACATTTTTCTTGGAAATTCGCTAAAATTTCAGTTTTTCTTGGAAATTCGCTAAAATTTCAGTGTTTCTTATATATCATCCAAATCGTCGAGATACGTAGAAATAGGAACGATTTAGAAATTCGGTTAATATTGACATTTTTCATGGAAATTCGCTAAAATTTCAGTTTTTCTTGGAAATTCGCTAAAATTTCAGTGTTTCTTATATATCACCCAAATCGTCGAGATACGTAGAAATAGGAACGATTTAGAAATTCGGTTAATATTGACATTTTTCATGGAAATTCGCTAAAATTTCAGTTTTTCTTGGAAATTCGCTAAAATTTCAGTTTTTCTTGGAAATTCGCTAAAATTTCAGTGTTTCTTATATATCATCCAAATCGTCGAGTTACGTAGAAATAGGAACGATTTGGAAATTCGGTTAATATTGACATTTTTCATGGAAATTCGCTAAAATTTCAGTTTTTCTTGGAAATTCGCTAAAATTTCAGTGTTTCTTATATATCATCCAAATCGTCGAGATACGTAGAAATAGGAACGATTTAGAAATTCGGTTAATATTGACATTTTTCATGGAAATTCGCTAAAATTTCAATTTTTCTTGGAAATTCGCTAAAATTTCAGTGTTTCTTATATATCATCCAAATCGTCGAGTTACGTAGAAATAGGAACGATTTAGAAATTCGGTTAATATTGACATTTTTCTTGGAAATTCGCTAAAATTTCAGTTTTTCTTGGAAATTCGCTAAAATTTCAGGGTTTCTTATATATCATCCAAATCGTCGAGTTACGTAGAAATAGGAACGATTTAGAAATTCGGTTAATATTGACATTTTTCATGGAAATTCGCTAAAATTTCAGTTTTTCTTGGAAATTCGCTAAAATTTCAGTGTTTCTTATATATCATCCAAATCGTCGAGTTACGTAGAAATAGGAACGATTTAGAAATTTGGTTAGTATTGACATTTTTCATGGAAATTCGCTAAAATTTCAGTTTTTCTTGGAAATTCGCTAAAATTTCACTGTTTCTTATATATCATCCAAATCGTCGAGATACGTAGAAATAGGAACGATTTAGAAATTCGGTTAATATTGACATTTTTCATGGAAATTCGCTAAAATTTCAGTTTTTCTTGGAAATTCGCTAAAATTTCAGTGTTTCTTATATATCATCCAAATCGTCGAGTTACGTAGAAATAGGAACGATTTAGAAATTCTGTTAATTTTGACATTTTTCTTGGAAATTCGCTAAAATTTCAGTTTTTCTTGGAAGTTCGCTAAAATTTCAGTGTTTCTTATATATCATCCAAATCGTCGAGATACGTAGAAATAGGAACGATTTAGAAATTCGGTTAATATTGACATTTTTCATGGAAATTCGCTAAAATTTCAGTTTTTCTTGGAAATTCGCTAAAATTTCAGTGTTTCTTATATATCATCCAAATCGTCGAGTTACGTAGAAATAGGAACGATTTAGAAATTCGGTTAATATTGACATTTTTCATGGAAATTCGCTAAAATTTCAGTTTTTCTTGGAAATTCGCTAAAATTTCAGTGTTTCTTATATATCATCCAAATCGTCGAGTTACGTAGAAATAGGAACGATTTAGAAATTCAGTTAATTTTGACATTTTTCTTGGAAATTCGCTAAAATTTCAGTTTTTCTTGGAAATTCGCTAAAATTTCAGTGTTTCTTATATATCATCCAAATCGTCGAGTTACGTAGAAATAGGAACGATTTAGAAATTCGGTTAATATTAACATTTTTCATGGAAATTCGCTAAAATTTCAGTTTTTCTTGGAAATTCGCTAAAATTTCAGTGTTTCTTATATATCATCCAAATCGTCGAGTTACGTAGAAATAGGAACGATTTAGAAATTCAGTTAATTTTGACATTTTTCTTGGAAATTCGCTAAAATTTCAGTTTTTCTTGGAAATTCGCTAAAATTTCAGTGTTTCTTATATATCATCCAAATCGTCGAGATACGTAGAAATAGGAACGATTTAGAAATTCGGTTAATATTGACATTTTTCATGGAAATTCGCTAAAATTTCAGTTTTTCTTGGAAATTCGCTAAAATTTCAGTGTTTCTTATATATCATCCAAATCGTCGAGTTACGTAGAAATAGGAACGATTTAGAAATTCGGTTAATATTGACATTTTTCATGGAAATTCGCTAAGATTTCAGTTTTTCTTGGAAATTCGCTAAAATTTCAGTGTTTCTTATATATCATCCAAATCGTCGAGTTACGTAGAAATAGGAACGATTTAGAAATTCGGTTAATATTGACATTTTTCATGGAAATTCGCTAAAATTTCAGTTTTTCTTGGAAATTCGCTAAAATTTCAGTGTTTCTTATATATCATCCAAATCGTCGAGTTACGTAGAAATAGGAACGATTTAGAAATTCGGTTAATATTGACATTTTTCTTGGAAATTCGCTAAAATTTCAGTTTTTCTTGGAAATTCGCTAAAATTTCAGTGTTTCTTATATATCATCCAAATCGTCGAGTTACGTAGAAATAGGAACGATTTAGAAATTCGGTTAATATTGACATTTTTCTTGGAAATTCGCTAAAATTTCAGTTTTTCTTGGAAATTCGCTAAAATTTCAGTGTTTCTTATATATCATCCAAATCGTCGAGTTACGTAGAAATAGGAACGATTTAGAAATTCAGTTAATTTTGACATTTTTCTTGGAAATTCGCTAAAATTTCAGTTTTTCTTGGAAATTCGCTAAAATTTCAGTGTTTCTTATATATCATCCAAATCGTCGAGATACGTAGAAATAGGAACGATTTAGAAATTCGGTTAATATTGACATTTTTCATGGAAATTCGCTAAAATTTCAGTTTTTCTTGGAAGTTCGCTAAAATTTCAGTGTTTCTTATATATCATCCAAATCGTCGAGTTACGTAGAAATAGGAACGATTTAGAAATTCGGTTAATATTGACATTTTTCATGGAAATTCGCTAAGATTTCAGTTTTTCTTGGAAATTCGCTAAAATTTCAGTGTTTCTTATATATCATCCAAATCGTCGAGATACGTAGAAATAGGAACGATTTAGAAATTCGGTTAATATTGACATTTTTCATGGAAATTCGCTAAAATTTCAGTTTTTCTTGGAAATTCGCTAAAATTTCAGTGTTTCTTATATATCATCCAAATCGTCGAGATACGTAGAAATAGGAACGATTTAGAAATTCTGTTAATTTTGACATTTTTCTTGGAAATTCGCTAAAATTTCAGTTTTTCTTGGAAATTCGCTGAAATTTCAGTGTTTCTTATATATCATCCAAATCGTCGAGATACGTAGAAATAGGAACGATTTAGAAATTCAGTTAATATTGACATTTTTCATGGAAATTCGCTAAAATTTCAGTTTTTCCTGGAAATTCGCTAAAATTTCAGTGTTTCTTATATATCATCCAAATCGTCGAGTTACGTAGAAATAGGAACGATTTAGAAATTCGGTTAATATTGACATTTTTCATGGAAATTCGCTAAAATTTCAGTTTTTCTTGGAAATTCGCTAAAATTTCAGTGTTTCTTATATATCATCCAAATCGTCGAGTTACGTAGAAATAGGAGCGATTTAGAAATTCGGTTAATATTGACATTTTTCTTGGAAATTCGCTAAAATTTCAGTTTTTCTTGGAAATTCGCTAAAATTTCAGTGTTTCTTATATATCATCCAAACCGTCGAGTTACGTAGAAATAGGAACGATTTAGAAATTCGGTTAATATTGACATTTTTCTTGGAAATTCGCTAAAATTTCAGTTTTTCTTGGAAATTCGCTAAAATTTCAGTGTTTCTTATATATCATCCAAATCGTCGAGATACGTAGAAATAGGAACGATTTAGAAATTCGGTTAATATTGACATTTTTCATGGAAATTCGCTAAAATTTCAGTTTTTCTTGGAAATTCGCTAAAATTTCAGTGTTTCTTATATATCACCCAAATCGTCGAGATACGTAGAAATAGGAACGATTTAGAAATTCGGTTAATATTGACATTTTTCATGGAAATTCGCTAAAATTTCAGTTTTTCTTGGAAATTCGCTAAAATTTCAGTTTTTCTTGGAAATTCGCTAAAATTTCAGTGTTTCTTATATATCATCCAAATCGTCGAGTTACGTAGAAATAGGAACGATTTGGAAATTCGGTTAATATTGACATTTTTCATGGAAATTCGCTAAAATTTCAGTTTTTCTTGGAAATTCGCTAAAATTTCAGTGTTTCTTATATATCATCCAAATCGTCGAGATACGTAGAAATAGGAACGATTTAGAAATTCGGTTAATATTGACATTTTTCATGGAAATTCGCTAAAATTTCAGTTTTTCTTGGAAATTCGCTAAAATTTCAGTGTTTCTTATATATCATCCAAATCGTCGAGTTACGTAGAAATAGGAACGATTTAGAAATTCGGTTAATATTGACATTTTTCTTGGAAATTCGCTAAAATTTCAGTTTTTCTTGGAAATTCGCTAAAATTTCAGGGTTTCTTATATATCATCCAAATCGTCGAGTTACGTAGAAATAGGAACGATTTAGAAATTCGGTTAATATTGACATTTTTCATGGAAATTCGCTAAAATTTCAGTTTTTCTTGGAAATTCGCTAAAATTTCAGTGTTTCTTATATATCATCCAAATCGTCGAGTTACGTAGAAATAGGAACGATTTAGAAATTTGGTTAATATTGACATTTTTCATGGAAATTCGCTAAAATTTCAGTTTTTCTTGGAAATTCGCTAAAATTTCACTGTTTCTTATATATCATCCAAATCGTCGAGATACGTAGAAATAGGAACGATTTAGAAATTCGGTTAATATTGACATTTTTCATGGAAATTCGCTAAAATTTCAGTTTTTCTTGGAAATTCGCTAAAATTTCAGTGTTTCTTATATATCATCCAAATCGTCGAGTTACGTAGAAATAGGAACGATTTAGAAATTCTGTTAATTTTGACATTTTTCTTGGAAATTCGCTAAAATTTCAGTTTTTCTTGGAAATTCGCTAAAATTTCAGTGTTTCTTATATATCATCCAAATCGTCGAGATACGTAGAAATAGGAACGATTTAGAAATTCGGTTAATATTGACATTTTTCATGGAAATTCGCTAAAATTTCAGTTTTTCTTGGAAATTCGCTAAAATTTCAGTGTTTCTTATATATCATCCAAATCGTCGAGTTACGTAGAAATAGGAACGATTTAGAAATTCGGTTAATATTAACATTTTTCATGGAAATTCGCTAAAATTTCAGTTTTTCTTGGAAATTCGCTAAAATTTCAGTGTTTCTTATATATCATCCAAATCGTCGAGTTACGTAGAAATAGGAACGATTTAGAAATTCAGTTAATTTTGACATTTTTCTTGGAAATTCGCTAAAATTTCAGTTTTTCTTGGAAATTCGCTAAAATTTCAGTGTTTCTTATATATCATCCAAATCGTCGAGATACGTAGAAATAGGAACGATTTAGAAATTCGGTTAATATTGACATTTTTCATGGAAATTCGCTAAAATTTCAGTTTTTCTTGGAAATTCGCTAAAATTTCAGTGTTTCTTATATATCATCCAAATCGTCGAGATACGTAGAAATAGGAACGATTTAGAAATTCTGTTAATTTTGACATTTTTCTTGGAAATTCGCTAAAATTTCAGTTTTTCTTGGAAATTCGCTAAAATTTCAGTGTTTCTTATATATCATCCAAATCGTCGAGATACGTAGAAATAGGAACGATTTAGAAATTCAGTTAATATTGACATTTTTCATGGAAATTCGCTAAAATTTCAGTTTTTCCTGGAAATTCGCTAAAATTTCAGTGTTTCTTATATATCATCCAAATCGTCGAGTTACGTAGAAATAGGAACGATTTAGAAATTCGGTTAATATTGACATTTTTCATGGAAATTCGCTAAAATTTCAGTTTTTCTTGGAAATTCGCTAAAATTTCAGTGTTTCTTATATATCATCCAAATCGTCGAGTTACGTAGAAATAGGAACGATTTAGAAATTCGGTTAATATTGACATTTTTCTTGGAAATTCGCTAAAATTTCAGTTTTTCTTGGAAATTCGCTAAAATTTCAGTGTTTCTTATATATCATCCAAACCGTCGAGTTACGTAGAAATAGGAACGATTTAGAAATTCGGTTAATATTGACATTTTTCTTGGAAATTCGCTAAAATTTCAGTTTTTCTTGGAAATTCGCTAAAATTTCAGTGTTTCTTATATATCATCCAAATCGTCGAGATACGTAGAAATAGGAACGATTTAGAAATTCGGTTAATATTGACATTTTTCATGGAAATTCGCTAAAATTTCAGTTTTTCTTGGAAATTCGCTAAAATTTCAGTGTTTCTTATATATCACCCAAATCGTCGAGATACGTAGAAATAGGAACGATTTAGAAATTCGGTTAATATTGACATTTTTCATGGAAATTCGCTAAAATTTCAGTTTTTCTTGGAAATTCGCTAAAATTTCAGTTTTTCTTGGAAATTCGCTAAAATTTCAGTGTTTCTTATATATCATCCAAATCGTCGAGTTACGTAGAAATAGGAACGATTTGGAAATTCGGTTAATATTGACATTTTTCATGGAAATTCGCTAAAATTTCAGTTTTTCTTGGAAATTCGCTAAAATTTCAGTGTTTCTTATATATCATCCAAATCGTCGAGATACGTAGAAATAGGAACGATTTAGAAATTCGGTTAATATTGACATTTTTCATGGAAATTCGCTAAAATTTCAGTTTTTCTTGGAAATTCGCTAAAATTTCAGTGTTTCTTATATATCATCCAAATCGTCGAGTTACGTAGAAATAGGAACGATTTAGAAATTCGGTTAATATTGACATTTTTCATGGAAATTCGCTAAAATTTCAGTTTTTCTTGGAAATTCGCTAAAATTTCAGTGTTTCTTATATATCATCCAAATCGTCGAGTTACGTAGAAATAGGAACGATTTAGAAATTCGGTTAATATTGACATTTTTCTTGGAAATTCGCTAAAATTTCAGTTTTTCTTGGAAATTCGCTAAAATTTCAGTGTTTCTTATATATCATCCAAATCGTCGAGTTACGTAGAAATAGGAACGATTTAGAAATTCGGTTAATATTGACATTTTTCTTGGAAATTCGCTAAAATTTCAGTTTTTCTTGGAAATTCGCTAAAATTTCAGTGTTTCTTATATATCATCCAAATCGTCGAGTTACGTAGAAATAGGAACGATTTAGAAATTCAGTTAATTTTGACATTTTTCTTGGAAATTCGCTAAAATTTCAGTTTTTCTTGGAAATTCGCTAAAATTTCAGTGTTTCTTATATATCATCCAAATCGTCGAGATACGTAGAAATAGGAACGATTTAGAAATTCGGTTAATATTGACATTTTTCATGGAAATTCGCTAAAATTTCAGTTTTTCTTGGAAGTTCGCTAAAATTTCAGTGTTTCTTATATATCATCCAAATCGTCGAGTTACGTAGAAATAGGAACGATTTAGAAATTCGGTTAATATTGACATTTTTCATGGAAATTCGCTAAGATTTCAGTTTTTCTTGGAAATTCGCTAAAATTTCAGTGTTTCTTATATATCATCCAAATCGTCGAGATACGTAGAAATAGGAACGATTTAGAAATTCGGTTAATATTGACATTTTTCATGGAAATTCGCTAAAATTTCAGTTTTTCTTGGAAATTCGCTAAAATTTCAGTGTTTCTTATATATCATCCAAATCGTCGAGATACGTAGAAATAGGAACGATTTAGAAATTCTGTTAATTTTGACATTTTTCTTGGAAATTCGCTAAAATTTCAGTTTTTCTTGGAAATTCGCTAAAATTTCAGTGTTTCTTATATATCATCCAAATCGTCGAGATACGTAGAAATAGGAACGATTTAGAAATTCAGTTAATATTGACATTTTTCATGGAAATTCGCTAAAATTTCAGTTTTTCCTGGAAATTCGCTAAAATTTCAGTGTTTCTTATATATCATCCAAATCGTCGAGTTACGTAGAAATAGGAACGATTTAGAAATTCGGTTAATATTGACATTTTTCATGGAAATTCGCTAAAATTTCAGTTTTTCTTGGAAATTCGCTAAAATTTCAGTGTTTCTTATATATCATCCAAATCGTCGAGTTACGTAGAAATAGGAGCGATTTAGAAATTCGGTTAATATTGACATTTTTCTTGGAAATTCGCTAAAATTTCAGTTTTTCTTGGAAATTCGCTAAAATTTCAGTGTTTCTTATATATCATCCAAACCGTCGAGTTACGTAGAAATAGGAACGATTTAGAAATTCGGTTAATATTGACATTTTTCTTGGAAATTCGCTAAAATTTCAGTTTTTCTTGGAAATTCGCTAAAATTTCAGTGTTTCTTATATATCATCCAAATCGTCGAGATACGTAGAAATAGGAACGATTTAGAAATTCGGTTAATATTGACATTTTTCATGGAAATTCGCTAAAATTTCAGTTTTTCTTGGAAATTCGCTAAAATTTCAGTGTTTCTTATATATCACCCAAATCGTCGAGATACGTAGAAATAGGAACGATTTAGAAATTCGGTTAATATTGACATTTTTCATGGAAATTCGCTAAAATTTCAGTTTTTCTTGGAAATTCGCTAAAATTTCAGTTTTTCTTGGAAATTCGCTAAAATTTCAGTGTTTCTTATATATCATCCAAATCGTCGAGTTACGTAGAAATAGGAACGATTTGGAAATTCGGTTAATATTGACATTTTTCATGGAAATTCGCTAAAATTTCAGTTTTTCTTGGAAATTCGCTAAAATTTCAGTGTTTCTTATATATCATCCAAATCGTCGAGATACGTAGAAATAGGAACGATTTAGAAATTCGGTTAATATTGACATTTTTCATGGAAATTCGCTAAAATTTCAGTTTTTCTTGGAAATTCGCTAAAATTTCAGTGTTTCTTATATATCATCCAAATCGTCGAGTTACGTAGAAATAGGAACGATTTAGAAATTCGGTTAATATTGACATTTTTCTTGGAAATTCGCTAAAATTTCAGTTTTTCTTGGAAATTCGCTAAAATTTCAGGGTTTCTTATATATCATCCAAATCGTCGAGTTACGTAGAAATAGGAACGATTTAGAAATTCGGTTAATATTGACATTTTTCATGGAAATTCGCTAAAATTTCAGTTTTTCTTGGAAATTCGCTAAAATTTCAGTGTTTCTTATATATCATCCAAATCGTCGAGTTACGTAGAAATAGGAACGATTTAGAAATTTGGTTAATATTGACATTTTTCATGGAAATTCGCTAAAATTTCAGTTTTTCTTGGAAATTCGCTAAAATTTCACTGTTTCTTATATATCATCCAAATCGTCGAGATACGTAGAAATAGGAACGATTTAGAAATTCGGTTAATATTGACATTTTTCATGGAAATTCGCTAAAATTTCAGTTTTTCTTGGAAATTCGCTAAAATTTCAGTGTTTCTTATATATCATCCAAATCGTCGAGTTACGTAGAAATAGGAACGATTTAGAAATTCTGTTAATTTTGACATTTTTCTTGGAAATTCGCTAAAATTTCAGTTTTTCTTGGAAATTCGCTAAAATTTCAGTGTTTCTTATATATCATCCAAATCGTCGAGATACGTAGAAATAGGAACGATTTAGAAATTCGGTTAATATTGACATTTTTCATGGAAATTCGCTAAAATTTCAGTTTTTCTTGGAAATTCGCTAAAATTTCAGTGTTTCTTATATATCATCCAAATCGTCGAGTTACGTAGAAATAGGAACGATTTAGAAATTCGGTTAATATTAACATTTTTCATGGAAATTCGCTAAAATTTCAGTTTTTCTTGGAAATTCGCTAAAATTTCAGTGTTTCTTATATATCATCCAAATCGTCGAGTTACGTAGAAATAGGAACGATTTAGAAATTCAGTTAATTTTGACATTTTTCTTGGAAATTCGCTAAAATTTCAGTTTTTCTTGGAAATTCGCTAAAATTTCAGTGTTTCTTATATATCATCCAAATCGTCGAGATACGTAGAAATAGGAACGATTTAGAAATTCGGTTAATATTGACATTTTTCATGGAAATTCGCTAAAATTTCAGTTTTTCTTGGAAATTCGCTAAAATTTCAGTGTTTCTTATATATCATCCAAATCGTCGAGATACGTAGAAATAGGAACGATTTAGAAATTCTGTTAATTTTGACATTTTTCTTGGAAATTCGCTAAAATTTCAGTTTTTCTTGGAAATTCGCTAAAATTTCAGTGTTTCTTATATATCATCCAAATCGTCGAGATACGTAGAAATAGGAACGATTTAGAAATTCAGTTAATATTGACATTTTTCATGGAAATTCGCTAAAATTTCAGTTTTTCCTGGAAATTCGCTAAAATTTCAGTGTTTCTTATATATCATCCAAATCGTCGAGTTACGTAGAAATAGGAACGATTTAGAAATTCGGTTAATATTGACATTTTTCATGGAAATTCGCTAAAATTTCAGTTTTTCTTGGAAATTCGCTAAAATTTCAGTGTTTCTTATATATCATCCAAATCGTCGAGTTACGTAGAAATAGGAACGATTTAGAAATTCGGTTAATATTGACATTTTTCTTGGAAATTCGCTAAAATTTCAGTTTTTCTTGGAAATTCGCTAAAATTTCAGTGTTTCTTATATATCATCCAAACCGTCGAGTTACGTAGAAATAGGAACGATTTAGAAATTCGGTTAATATTGACATTTTTCTTGGAAATTCGCTAAAATTTCAGTTTTTCTTGGAAATTCGCTAAAATTTCAGTGTTTCTTATATATCATCCAAATCGTCGAGATACGTAGAAATAGGAACGATTTAGAAATTCGGTTAATATTGACATTTTTCATGGAAATTCGCTAAAATTTCAGTTTTTCTTGGAAATTCGCTAAAATTTCAGTGTTTCTTATATATCACCCAAATCGTCGAGATACGTAGAAATAGGAACGATTTAGAAATTCGGTTAATATTGACATTTTTCATGGAAATTCGCTAAAATTTCAGTTTTTCTTGGAAATTCGCTAAAATTTCAGTTTTTCTTGGAAATTCGCTAAAATTTCAGTGTTTCTTATATATCATCCAAATCGTCGAGTTACGTAGAAATAGGAACGATTTGGAAATTCGGTTAATATTGACATTTTTCATGGAAATTCGCTAAAATTTCAGTTTTTCTTGGAAATTCGCTAAAATTTCAGTGTTTCTTATATATCATCCAAATCGTCGAGATACGTAGAAATAGGAACGATTTAGAAATTCGGTTAATATTGACATTTTTCATGGAAATTCGCTAAAATTTCAGTTTTTCTTGGAAATTCGCTAAAATTTCAGTGTTTCTTATATATCATCCAAATCGTCGAGTTACGTAGAAATAGGAACGATTTAGAAATTCGGTTAATATTGACATTTTTCTTGGAAATTCGCTAAAATTTCAGTTTTTCTTGGAAATTCGCTAAAATTTCAGGGTTTCTTATATATCATCCAAATCGTCGAGTTACGTAGAAATAGGAACGATTTAGAAATTCGGTTAATATTGACATTTTTCATGGAAATTCGCTAAAATTTCAGTTTTTCTTGGAAATTCGCTAAAATTTCAGTGTTTCTTATATATCATCCAAATCGTCGAGTTACGTAGAAATAGGAACGATTTAGAAATTTGGTTAATATTGACATTTTTCATGGAAATTCGCTAAAATTTCAGTTTTTCTTGGAAATTCGCTAAAATTTCAGTGTTTCTTATATATCATCCAAATCGTCGAGATACGTAGAAATAGGAACGATTTAGAAATTCGGTTAATATTGACATTTTTCATGGAAATTCGCTAAAATTTCAGTTTTTCTTGGAAATTCGCTAAAATTTCAGTGTTTCTTATATATCATCCAAATCGTCGAGTTACGTAGAAATAGGAACGATTTAGAAATTCTGTTAATTTTGACATTTTTCTTGGAAATTCGCTAAAATTTCAGTTTTTCTTGGAAGTTCGCTAAAATTTCAGTGTTTCTTATATATCATCCAAATCGTCGAGATACGTAGAAATAGGAACGATTTAGAAATTCGGTTAATATTGACATTTTTCATGGAAATTCGCTAAAATTTCAGTTTTTCTTGGAAATTCGCTAAAATTTCAGTGTTTCTTATATATCATCCAAATCGTCGAGTTACGTAGAAATAGGAACGATTTAGAAATTCGGTTAATATTGACATTTTTCATGGAAATTCGCTAAAATTTCAGTTTTTCTTGGAAATTCGCTAAAATTTCAGTGTTTCTTATATATCATCCAAATCGTCGAGTTACGTAGAAATAGGAACGATTTAGAAATTCCGTTAATTTTGACATTTTTCTTGGAAATTCGCTAAAATTTCAGTTTTTCTTGGAAATTCGCTAAAATTTCAGTGTTTCTTATATATCATCCAAATCGTCGAGATACGTAGAAATAGGAACGATTTAGAAATTCGGTTAATATTGACATTTTTCATGGAAATTCGCTAAAATTTCAGTTTTTCTTGGAAATTCGCTAAAATTTCAGTGTTTCTTATATATCATCCAAATCGTCGAGTTACGTAGAAATAGGAACGATTTAGAAATTCGGTTAATATTGACATTTTTCATGGAAATTCGCTAAGATTTCAGTTTTTCTTGGAAATTCGCTAAAATTTCAGTGTTTCTTATATATCATCCAAATCGTCGAGATACGTAGAAATAGGAACGATTTAGAAATTCGGTTAATATTGACATTTTTCATGGAAATTCGCTAAAATTTCAGTTTTTCTTGGAAATTCGCTAAAATTTCAGTGTTTCTTATATATCATCCAAATCGTCGAGATACGTAGAAATAGGAACGATTTAGAAATTCTGTTAATTTTGACATTTTTCTTGGAAATTCGCTAAAATTTCAGTTTTTCTTGGAAATTCGCTAAAATTTCAGTGTTTCTTATATATCATCCAAATCGTCGAGATACGTAGAAATAGGAACGATTTAGAAATTCAGTTAATATTGACATTTTTCATGGAAATTCGCTAAAATTTCAGTTTTTCCTGGAAATTCGCTAAAATTTCAGTGTTTCTTATATATCATCCAAATCGTCGAGTTACGTAGAAATAGGAACGATTTAGAAATTCGGTTAATATTGACATTTTTCATGGAAATTCGCTAAAATTTCAGTTTTTCTTGGAAATTCGCTAAAATTTCAGTGTTTCTTATATATCATCCAAATCGTCGAGTTACGTAGAAATAGGAGCGATTTAGAAATTCGGTTAATATTGACATTTTTCTTGGAAATTCGCTAAAATTTCAGTTTTTCTTGGAAATTCGCTAAAATTTCAGTGTTTCTTATATATCATCCAAACCGTCGAGTTACGTAGAAATAGGAACGATTTAGAAATTCGGTTAATATTGACATTTTTCTTGGAAATTCGCTAAAATTTCAGTTTTTCTTGGAAATTCGCTAAAATTTCAGTGTTTCTTATATATCATCCAAATCGTCGAGATACGTAGAAATAGGAACGATTTAGAAATTCGGTTAATATTGACATTTTTCATGGAAATTCGCTAAAATTTCAGTTTTTCTTGGAAATTCGCTAAAATTTCAGTGTTTCTTATATATCACCCAAATCGTCGAGATACGTAGAAATAGGAACGATTTAGAAATTCGGTTAATATTGACATTTTTCATGGAAATTCGCTAAAATTTCAGTTTTTCTTGGAAATTCGCTAAAATTTCAGTGTTTCTTATATATCATCCAAATCGTCGAGTTACGTAGAAATAGGAACGATTTGGAAATTCGGTTAATATTGACATTTTTCATGGAAATTCGCTAAAATTTCAGTTTTTCTTGGAAATTCGCTAAAATTTCAGTGTTTCTTATATATCATCCAAATCGTCGAGATACGTAGAAATAGGAACGATTTAGAAATTCGGTTAATATTGACATTTTTCATGGAAATTCGCTAAAATTTCAGTTTTTCTTGGAAATTCGCTAAAATTTCAGTGTTTCTTATATATCATCCAAATCGTCGAGTTACGTAGAAATAGGAACAATTTAGAAATTCGGTTAATATTGACATTTTTCTTGGAAATTCGCTAAAATTTCAGTTTTTCTTGGAAATTCGCTAAAATTTCAGGGTTTCTTATATATCATCCAAATCGTCGAGTTACGTAGAAATAGGAACGATTTAGAAATTCGGTTAATATTGACATTTTTCATGGAAATTCGCTAAAATTTCAGTTTTTCTTGGAAATTCGCTAAAATTTCAGTGTTTCTTATATATCATCCAAATCGTCGAGTTACGTAGAAATAGGAACGATTTAGAAATTTGGTTAATATTGACATTTTTCATGGAAATTCGCTAAAATTTCAGTTTTTCTTGGAAATTCGCTAAAATTTCACTGTTTCTTATATATCATCCAAATCGTCGAGATACGTAGAAATAGGAACGATTTAGAAATTCGGTTAATATTGACATTTTTCATGGAAATTCGCTAAAATTTCAGTTTTTCTTGGAAATTCGCTAAAATTTCAGTGTTTCTTATATATCATCCAAATCGTCGAGTTACGTAGAAATAGGAACGATTTAGAAATTCTGTTAATTTTGACATTTTTCTTGGAAATTCGCTAAAATTTCAGTTTTTCTTGGAAATTCGCTAAAATTTCAGTGTTTCTTATATATCATCCAAATCGTCGAGATACGTAGAAATAGGAACGATTTAGAAATTCGGTTAATATTGACATTTTTCATGGAAATTCGCTAAAATTTCAGTTTTTCTTGGAAATTCGCTAAAATTTCAGTGTTTCTTATATATCATCCAAATCGTCGAGTTACGTAGAAATAGGAACGATTTAGAAATTCGGTTAGTATTAACATTTTTCATGGAAATTCGCTAAAATTTCAGTTTTTCTTGGAAATTCGCTAAAATTTCAGTGTTTCTTATATATCATCCAAATCGTCGAGTTACGTAGAAATAGGAACGATTTAGAAATTCAGTTAATTTTGACATTTTTCTTGGAAATTCGCTAAAATTTCAGTTTTTCTTGGAAATTCGCTAAAATTTCAGTGTTTCTTATATATCATCCAAATCGTCGAGATACGTAGAAATAGGAACGATTTAGAAATTCGGTTAATATTGACATTTTTCATGGAAATTCGCTAAAATTTCAGTTTTTCTTGGAAATTCGCTAAAATTTCAGTGTTTCTTATATATCATCCAAATCGTCGAGTTACGTAGAAATAGGAACGATTTAGAAATTCGGTTAATATTGACATTTTTCATGGAAATTCGCTAAGATTTCAGTTTTTCTTGGAAATTCGCTAAAATTTCAGTGTTTCTTATATATCATCCAAATCGTCGAGTTACGTAGAAATAGGAACGATTTAGAAATTCGGTTAATATTGACATTTTTCATGGAAATTCGCTAAAATTTCAGTTTTTCTTGGAAATTCGCTAAAATTTCAGTGTTTCTTATATATCATCCAAATCGTCGAGTTACGTAGAAATAGGAACGATTTAGAAATTCGGTTAATATTGACATTTTTCTTGGAAATTCGCTAAAATTTCAGTTTTTCTTGGAAATTCGCTAAAATTTCAGTGTTTCTTATATATCATCCAAATCGTCGAGTTACGTAGAAATAGGAACGATTTAGAAATTCGGTTAATATTGACATTTTTCTTGGAAATTCGCTAAAATTTCAGTTTTTCTTGGAAATTCGCTAAAATTTCAGTGTTTCTTATATATCATCCAAATCGTCGAGTTACGTAGAAATAGGAACGATTTAGAAATTCGGTTAATATTGACATTTTTCATGGAAATTCGCTAAAATTTCAGTTTTTCTTGGAAATTCGCTAAAATTTCAGTGTTTCTTATATATCATCCAAATCGTCGAGATACGTAGAAATAGGAACGATTTAGAAATTCGGTTAATATTGACATTTTTCATGGAAATTCGCTAAAATTTCAGTTTTTCTTGGAAATTCGCTAAAATTTCAGTGTTTCTTATATATCATCCAAATCGTCGAGTTACGTAGAAATAGGAACGATTTGGAAATTCGGTTAGTATTGACATTTTTCAAGGAAATTCGCTAAAATTTCAGTTTTTCTTGGAAATTCGCTAAAATTTCAGTGTTTCTTATATATCATCCAAATCGTCGAGATACGTAGAAATAGGAACGATTTAGAAATTCGGTTAATATTGACATTTTTCATGGAAATTCGCTAAAATTTCAGTTTTTCTTGGAAATTCGCTAAAATTTCAGTGTTTCTTATATATCATCCAAATCGTCGAGTTACGTAGATATAGGAACGATTTAGAAATTCGGTTAATATTGACATTTTTCTTGGAAATTCGCTAAAATTTCAGTTTTTCTTGGAAATTCGTTAAAATTTCAGGGCTTCTTATATATCATCCAAATCGTCGAGTTACGTAGAAATAGGAACGATTTAGAAATTCGGTTAATATTGACATTTTTCATGGAAATTCGCTAAAATTTCAGTTTTTCTTGGAAATTCGCTAAAATTTCAGTGTTTCTTATATATCATCCAAATCGTCGAGTTACGTAGAAATAGGAACGATTTAGAAATTCGGTTAATATTGACATTTTTCTTGGAAATTCGCTAAAATTTCAGTTTTTCTTGGAAATTCGCTAAAATTTCAGTGTTTCTTATATATCATCCAAATCGTCGAGTTACGTAGAAATAGGAACGATTTAGAAATTCGGTTAATATTGACATTTTTCATGGAAATTCGCTAAAATTTCAGTTTTTCTTGGAAATTCGCTAAAATTTCAGTGTTTCTTATATATCATCCAAATCGTCGAGTTACGTAGAAATAGGAACGATTTAGAAATTCGGTTAATATTGACATTTTTCTTGGAAATTCGCTAAAATTTCAGTTTTTCTTGGAAATTCGCTAAAATTTCAGTGTTTCTTATATATCATCCAAATCGTCGAGTTACGTAGAAATAGGAACGATTTAGAAATTCGGTTAATATTGACATTTTTCATGGAAATTCGCTAAAATTTCAGTTTTTCTTGGAAATTCGCTAAAATTTCAGTGTTTCTTATATATCATCCAAATCGTCGAGATACGTAGAAATAGGAACGATTTAGAAATTCGGTTAATATTGACATTTTTCATGGAAATTCGCTAAAATTTCAGTTTTTCTTGGAAATTCGCTAAAATTTCAGTGTTTCTTATATATCATCCAAATCGTCGAGTTACGTAGAAATAGGAACGATTTGGAAATTCGGTTAGTATTGACATTTTTCAAGGAAATTCGCTAAAATTTCAGTTTTTCTTGGAAATTCGCTAAAATTTCAGTGTTTCTTATATATCATCCAAATCGTCGAGATACGTAGAAATAGGAACGATTTAGAAATTCGGTTAATATTGACATTTTTCATGGAAATTCGCTAAAATTTCAGTTTTTCTTGGAAATTCGCTAAAATTTCAGTGTTTCTTATATATCATCCAAATCGTCGAGTTACGTAGATATAGGAACGATTTAGAAATTCGGTTAATATTGACATTTTTCTTGGAAATTCGCTAAAATTTCAGTTTTTCTTGGAAATTCGTTAAAATTTCAGGGCTTCTTATATATCATCCAAATCGTCGAGTTACGTAGAAATAGGAACGATTTAGAAATTCGGTTAATATTGACATTTTTCATGGAAATTCGCTAAAATTTCAGTTTTTCTTGGAAATTCGCTAAAATTTCAGTGTTTCTTATATATCATCCAAATCGTCGAGTTACGTAGAAATAGGAACGATTTAGAAATTCGGTTAATATTGACATTTTTCTTGGAAATTCGCTAAAATTTCAGTTTTTCTTGGAAATTCGCTAAAATTTCAGTGTTTCTTATATATCATCCAAATCGTCGAGTTACGTAGAAATAGGAACGATTTAGAAATTCGGTTAATATTGACATTTTTCATGGAAATTCGCTAAAATTTCAGTTTTTCTTGGAAATTCGCTAAAATTTCAGTGTTTCTTATATATCATCCAAATCGTCGAGTTACGTAGAAATAGGAACGATTTAGAAATTCGGTTAATATTGACATTTTTCATGGAAATTCGCTAAAATTTCAGTTTTTCTTGGAAATTCGCTAAAATTTCAGTGTTTCTTATATATCATCCAAATCGTCGAGTTACGTAGAAATAGGAACGATTTAGAAATTCGGTTAATATTGACATTTTTCATGGAAATTCGCTAAAATTTCAGTTTTTCTTGGAAATTCGCTAAAATTTCAGTGTTTCTTATATATCATCCAAATCGTCGAGTTACGTAGAAATAGGAACGATTTAGAAATTCTGTTAATTTTGACATTTTTCTTGGAAATTCGCTAAAATTTCAGTTTTTCTTGGAAATTCGCTAAAATTTCAGTGTTTCTTATATATCATCCAAATCGTCGAGATACGTAGAAATAGGAACGATTTAGAAATTCGGTTAATATTGACATTTTTCATGGAAATTCGCTAAAATTTCAGTTTTTCTTGGAAATTCGCTAAAATTTCAGTGTTTCTTATATATCATCCAAATCGTCGAGTTACGTAGAAATAGGAACGATTTAGAAATTCGGTTAATATTGACATTTTTCATGGAAATTCGCTAAAATTTCAGTTTTTCTTGGAAATTCGCTAAAATTTCAGTGTTTCTTATATATCATCCAAATCGTCGAGATACGTAGAAATAGGAACGATTTAGAAATTCGGTTAATATTGACATTTTTCATGGAAATTCGCTAAAATTTCAGTTTTTCTTGGAAATTCGCTAAAATTTCAGTGTTTCTTATATATCATCCAAATCGTCGAGATACGTAGAAATAGGAACGATTTAGAAATTTGGTTAATATTGACATTTTTCATGGAAATTCGCTAAAATTTCAGTTTTTCTTGGAAATTCGCTAAAATTTCAGTGTTTCTTATATATCATCCAAATCGTCGAGTTACGTAGAAATAGGAACGATTTAGAAATTCGGTTAATATTGACATTTTTCATGGAAATTCGCTAAAATTTCAGTTTTTCTTGGAAATTCGCTAAAATTTCAGTGTTTCTTATATATCATCCAAATCGTCGAGTTACGTAGAAATAGGAACGATTTAGAAATTCGGTTAATATTGACATTTTTCTTGGAAATTCGCTAAAATTTCAGTTTTTCTTGGAAATTCGCTAAAATTTCAGTGTTTCTTATATATCATCCAAATCGTCGAGTTACGTAGAAATAGGAACGATTTAGAAATTCGGTTAATATTGACATTTTTCATGGAAATTCGCTAAAATTTCAGTTTTTCTTGGAAATTCGCTAAAATTTCAGTGTTTCTTATATATCATCCAAATCGTCGAGTTACGTAGAAATAGGAACGATTTAGAAATTCGGTTAATATTGACATTTTTCTTGGAAATTCGCTAAAATTTCAGTTTTTCTTGGAAATTCGCTAAAATTTCAGTGTTTCTTATATATCATCCAAATCGTCGAGTTACGTAGAAATAGGAACGATTTAGAAATTTGGTTAATATTGACATTTTTCATGGAAATTCGCTAAAATTTCAGTTTTTCTTGGAAATTCTCTAAAATTTCAGTGTTTCTTATATATCATCCAAATCGTCGAGATACGTAGAAATAGGAACGATTTAGAAATTCGGTTAATATTGACATTTCTCATGGAAATTCGCTAAAATTTCAGTTTTTCTTGGAAATTCGCTAAAATTTCAGTGTTTCTTATATATCATCCAAATCGTCGAGATACGTAGAAATAGGAACGATTTAGAAATTCGGTTAATATTGACATTTTTCATGGAAATTCGCTAAAATTTCAGTATTACTTGGAAATTCGCTAAAATTTCAGTGTTTCTTATATATCATCCAAATCGTCGAGTTACGTAGAAATAGGAACGATTTAGCAATTCGGTTAATATTGACATTTTTCATGGAAATTCGCTAAAATTTCAGTTTTTCTTGGAAATTCGCTAAAATTTCAGTGTTTCTTATATATCATCCAAATCGTCGAGTTACGTAGAAATAGGAACGATTTAGAAATTCGGTTAATATTGACATTTTTCTTGGAAATTCGCTAAAATTTCAGTTTTTCTTGGAAATTCGCTAAAATTTCAGTGTTTCTTATATATCATCCAAATCGTCGAGTTACGTAGAAATAGGAACGATTTAGAAATTCGGTTAATATTGACATTTTTCATGGAAATTCGCTAAAATTTCAGTTTTTCTTGGAAATTCGCTAAAATTTCAGTGTTTCTTATATATCATCCAAATCGTCGAGTTACGTAGAAATAGGAACGATTTAGAAATTCGGTTAATATTGACATTTTTCATGGAAATTCGCTAAAATTTCAGTTTTTCTTGGAAATTCGCTAAAATTTCAGTGTTTCTTATATATCATCCAAATCGTCGAGTTACGTAGAAATAGGAACGATTTAGAAATTCTGTTAATTTTGACATTTTTCTTGGAAATTCGCTAAAATTTCAGTTTTTCTTGGAAATTCGCTAAAATTTCAGTGTTTCTTATATATCATCCAAATCGTCGAGATACGTAGAAATAGGAACGATTTAGAAATTCGGTTAATATTGACATTTTTCATGGAAATTCGCTAAAATTTCAGTTTTTCTTGGAAATTCGCTAAAATTTCAGTGTTTCTTATATATCATCCAAATCGTCGAGATACGTAGAAATAGGAACGATTTAGAAATTCGGTTAATATTGACATTTTTCATGGAAATTCCCTAAAATTTCAGTTTTTCTTGGAAATTCGCTAAAATTTCAGTGTTTCTTATATATCATCCAAATCGTCGAGATACGTAGAAATAGGAACGATTTAGAAATTCGGTTAATATTGACATTTTTCATGGAAATTCGCTAAAATTTCAGTTTTTCTTGGAAATTCGCTAAAATTTCAGTGTTTCTTATATATCATCCAAATCGTCGAGATACGTAGAAATAGGAACGATTTAGAAATTTGGTTAATATTGACATTTTTCATGGAAATTCGCTAAAATTTCAGTTTTTCTTGGAAATTCGCTAAAATTTCAGTGTTTCTTATATATCATCCAAATCGTCGAGTTACGTAGAAATAGGAACGATTTAGAAATTCGGTTAATATTGACATTTTTCATGGAAATTCGCTAAAATTTCAGTTTTTCTTGGAAATTCGCTAAAATTTCAGTGTTTCTTATATATCATCCAAATCGTCGAGTTACGTAGAAATAGGAACGATTTAGAAATTCGGTTAATATTGACATTTTTCTTGGAAATTCGCTAAAATTTCAGTTTTTCTTGGAAATTCGCTAAAATTTCAGTGTTTCTTATATATCATCCAAATCGTCGAGTTACGTAGAAATAGGAACGATTTAGAAATTCGGTTAATATTGACATTTTTCTTGGAAATTCGCTAAAATTTCAGTTTTTCTTGGAAATTCGCTAAAATTTCAGTGTTTCTTATATATCATCCAAATCGTCGAGATACGTAGAAATAGGAACGATTTAGAAATTCGGTTAATATTGACATTTTTCATGGAAATTCGCTAAAATTTCAGTTTTTCTTGGAAATTCGCTAAAATTTCAGTGTTTCTTATATATCATCCAAATCGTCGAGTTACGTAGAAATAGGAACGATTTAGAAATTTGGTTAATATTGACATTTTTCATGGAAATTCGCTAAAATTTCAGTTTTTCTTGGAAATTCTCTAAAATTTCAGTGTTTCTTATATATCATCCAAATCGTCGAGATACGTAGAAATAGGAACGATTTAGAAATTCGGTTAATATTGACATTTCTCATGGAAATTCGCTAAAATTTCAGTTTTTCTTGGAAATTCGCTAAAATTTCAGTGTTTCTTATATGTCATCCAAATCGTCGAGTTACGTAGAAATAGGAACGATTTAGAAATTCTGTTAATTTTGACATTTTTCTTGGAAATTCGCTAAAATTTCAGTTTTTCTTGGAAATTCGCTAAAATTTCAGTGTTTCTTATATATCATCCAAATCGTCGAGATACGTAGAAATAGGAACGATTTAGAAATTCGGTTAATATTGACATTTTTCATGGAAATTCGCTAAAATTTCAGTTTTTCTTGGAAATTCGCTAAAATTTCAGTGTTTCTTATATATCATCCAAATCGTCGAGTTACGTAGAAATAGGAACGATTTAGAAATTCGGTTAATATTGACATTTTTCATGGAAATTCGCTAAAATTTCAGTTTTTCTTGGAAATTCGCTAAAATTTCAGTGTTTCTTATATATCATCCAAATCGTCGAGATACGTAGAAATAGGAACGATTTAGAAATTCGGTTAATATTGACATTTTTCATGGAAATTCGCTAAAATTTCAGTTTTACTTGGAAATTCGCTAAAATTTCAGTGTTTCTTATATATCATCCAAATCGTCGAGTTACGTAGAAATAGGAACGATTTAGAAATTCGGTTAATATTGACATTTTTCTTGGAAATTCGCTAAAATTTCAGTTTTTCTTGGAAATTCGCTAAAATTTCAGTGTTTCTTATATATCATCCAAATCGTCGAGTTACGTAGAAATAGGAACGATTTAGAAATTCGGTTAATATTGACATTTTTCTTGGAAATTCGCTAAAATTTCAGTTTTTCTTGGAAATTCGCTAAAATTTCAGTGTTTCTTATATATCATCCAAATCGTCGAGATACGTAGAAATAGGAACGATTTAGAAATTCGGTTAATATTGACATTTTTCATGGAAATTCGCTAAAATTTCAGTTTTTCTTGGAAATTCGCTAAAATTTCAGTGTTTCTTATATATCATCCAAATCGTCGAGATACGTAGAAATAGGAACGATTTAGAAATTCGGTTAATATTGACATTTTTCATGGAAATTCGCTAAAATTTCAGTTTTTCTTGGAAATTCGCTAAAATTTCAGTGTTTCTTATATATCATCCAAATCGTCGAGACACGTAGAAATAGGAACGATTTAGAAATTCGGTTAATATTGACATTTTTCATGGAAATTCGCTAAAATTTCAGTTTTTCTTGGAAATTCGCTAAAATTTCAGTTTTTCTTGGAAATTCGCTAAAATTTCAGTGTTTCTTATATATCATCCAAATCGTCGAGTTACGTAGAAATAGGAACGATTTAGAAATTCGGTTAATATTGACATTTTTCATGGAAATTCGCTAAAATTTCAGTTTTTCTTGGAAATTCGCTAAAATTTCAGTGTTTCTTATATATCATCCAAATCGTCGAGATACGTAGAAATAGGAACGATTTAGAAATTCGGTTAATATTGACATTTTTCATGGAAATTCGCTAAAATTTCAGTTTTTCTTGGAAATTCGCTAAAATTTCAGTGTTTCTTATATATCATCCAAATCGTCGAGTTACGTAGAAATAGGAACGATTTAGAAATTCGGTTAATATTGACATTTTTCATGGAAATTCGCTAAAATTTCAGTTTTTCTTGGAAATTCGCTAAAATTTCAGTGTTTCTTATATATCATCCAAATCGTCGAGATACGTAGAAATAGGAACGATTTAGAAATTCGGTTAATATTGACATTTTTCATGGAAATTCGCTAAAATTTCAGTTTTTCTTGGAAATTCGCTAAAATTTCAGTGTTTCTTATATATCATCCAAATCGTCGAGTTACGTAGAAATAGGAACGATTTAGAAATTCGGTTAATATTGACATTTTTCATGGAAATTCGCTAAAATTTCAGTTTTTCTTGGAAATTCGCTAAAATTTCAGTGTTTCTTATATATCATCCAAATCGTCGAGTTACGTAGAAATAGGAACGATTTAGAAATTCGGTTAATATTGACATTTTTCTTGGAAATTCGCTAAAATTTCAGTTTTTCTTGGAAATTCGCTAAAATTTCAGTGTTTCTTATATATCATCCAAATCGTCGAGTTACGTAGAAATAGGAACGATTTAGAAATTCGGTTAATATTGACATTTTTCTTGGAAATTCGCTAAAATTTCAGTTTTTCTTGGAAATTCGCTAAAATTTCAGTGTTTCTTATATATCATCCAAATCGTCGAGATACGTAGAAATAGGAACGATTTAGAAATTCGGTTAATATTGACATTTTTCATGGAAATTCGCTAAAATTTCAGTTTTTCTTGGAAATTCGCTAAAATTTCAGTGTTTCTTATATATCATCCAAATCGTCGAGATACGTAGAAATAGGAACGATTTAGAAATTCGGTTAATATTGACATTTTTCATGGAAATTCGCTAAAATTTCAGTTTTTCTTGGAAATTCGCTAAAATTTCAGTTTTTCTTGGAAATTCGCTAAAATTTCAGTGTTTCTTATATATCATCCAAATCGTCGAGTTACGTAGAAATAGGAACGATTTGGAAATTCGGTTAATATTGACATTTTTCATGGAAATTCGCTAAAATTTCAGTTTTTCTTGGAAATTCGCTAAAATTTCAGTGTTTCTTATATATCATCCAAATCGTCGAGTTACGTAGAAATAGGAACGATTTAGAAATTCGGTTAATATTGACATTTTTCTTGGAAATTCGCTAAAATTTCAGTTTTTCTTGGAAATTCGCTAAAATTTCAGTGTTTCTTATATATCATCCAAATCGTCGAGTTACGTAGAAATAGGAACGATTTAGAAATTCTGCTAATTTTGAAATTTTTCTTGGAAATTCGCTAAAATTTCAGTTTTTCTTGGAAATTCGCTAAAATTTCAGTGTTTCTTATATATCATCCAAATCGTCGAGATACGTAGAAATAGGAACGATTTAGAAATTCTGTTAATTTTGACATTTTTCTTGGAAATTCGCTAAAATTTCAGTTTTTCTTGGAAATTCGCTAAAATTTCAGGGTTTCTTATATATCATCCAAATCGTCGAGTTACGTAGAAATGGGAACGATTTAGAAATTCGGTTAATATTGACATTTTTCATGGAAATTCGCTAAAATTTCAGTTTTTCTTGGAAATTCGCTAAAATTTCAGTGTTTCTTATATATCATCCAAATCGTCGAGTTACGTAGAAATAGGAACGATTTAGAAATTTGGTTAATATTGACATTTTTCATGGAAATTCGCTAAAATTTCAGTTTTTCTTGGAAATTCGCTAAAATTTCAGTGTTTCTTATATATCATCCAAATCGTCGAGATACGTAGAAATAGGAACGATTTAGAAATTCGGTTAATATTGACATTTTTCATGGAAATTCGCTAAAATTTCAGTTTTTCTTGGAAATTCGCTAAAATTTCAGTTTTTCTTGGAAATTCGCTAAAATTTCAGTGTTTCTTATATATCATCCAAATCGTCGAGATACGTAGAAATAGGAACGATTTAGAAATTCGGTTAATATTGACATTTTTCATGGAAATTCGCTAAAATTTCAGTTTTTCTTGGAAATTCGCTAAAATTTCAGTGTTTCTTATATATCATCCAAATCGTCGAGTTACGTAGAAATAGGAACGATTTAGAAATTCGGTTAATATTGACATTTTTCTTGGAAATTCGCTAAAATTTCAGTTTTTCTTGGAAATTCGCTAAAATTTCAGTGTTTCTTATATTTCATCCAAATCGTCGAGTTACGTAGAAATAGGAACGATTTAGCAATTCGGTTAATATTGACATTTTTCTTGGAAATTCGCTAAAATTTCAGTTTTTCTTGGAAATTCGCTAAAATTTCAGTGTTTCTTATATATCATCCAAATCGTCGAGATACGTAGAAATAGGAACGATTTAGAAATTCGGTTAATATTGACATTTTTCATGGAAATTCGCTAAAATTTCAGTTTTTCTTGGAAATTCGCTAAAATTTCAGTGTTTCTTATATATCATCCAAATCGTCGAGATACGTAGAAATAGTAACGATTTAGAAATTCGGTTAATATTGACATTTTTCTTGGAAATTCGCTAAAATTTCAGTTTTTCTTGGAAATTCGCTAAAATTTCAGTGTTTCTTATATATCATCCAAATCGTCGAGTTACGTAGAAATAGGAACGATTTAGAAAGTCTGTTAATTTTGACATTTTTCTTGGAAATTCGCTAAAATTTCAGTTTTTCTTGGAAATTCGCTAAAATTTCAGTGTTTCTTATATATCATCCAAATCGTCGAGTTACGTAGAAATAGGAACGATTTAGAAATTCGGTTAATATTGACATTTTTCTTGGAAATTCGCTAAAATTTCAGTTTTTCTTGGAAATTCGCTAAAATTTCAGGGTTTCTTATATATCATCCAAATCGTCGAGTTACGTAGAAATAGGAACGATTTAGAAATTCGGTTAATATTGACATTTTTCATGGAAATTCGCTAAAATTTCAGTTTTTCTTGGAAATTCGCTAAAATTTCAGTGTTTCTTATATATCATCCAAATCGTCGGGTTACGTAGAAATAGGAACGATTTAGAAATTTGGTTAATATTGACATTTTTCATGGAAATTCGCTAAAATTTCAGTTTTTCTTGGAAATTCGCTAAAATTTCAGTGTTTCTTATATATCATCCAAATCGTCGAGATACGTAGAAATAGGAACGATTTAGAAATTCGGTTAATATTGACATTTTTCATGGAAATTCGCTAAAATTTCAGTTTTTCTTGGAAATTCGCTAAAATTTCAGTGTTTCTTATATATCATCCAAATCGTCGAGTTACGTAGAAATAGGAACGATTTAGAAATTCTGTTAATTTTGACATTTTTCTTGGAAATTCGCTAAAATTTCAGTTTTTCTTGGAAATTCGCTAAAATTTCAGTGTTTCTTATATATCATCCAAATCGTCGAGATACGTAGAAATAGGAACGATTTAGAAATTCGGTTAATATTGACATTTTTCATGGAAATTCGCTAAAATTTCAGTTTTTCTTGGAAATTCGCTAAAATTTCAGTTTTTCTTGGAAATTCGCTAAAATTTCAGTGTTTCTTATATATCATCCAAATCGTCGAGATACGTAGAAATAGGAGCGATTTAGAAATTCGGTTAATATTGACATTTTTCATGGAAATTCGCTAAAATTTCAGTTTTTCTTGGAAATTCGCTAAAATTTCAGTGTTTCTTATATATCATCCAAATCGTCGAGATACGTAGAAATAGGAACGATTTAGAAATTCGGTTAATATTGACATTTTTCATGGAAATTCGCTAAAATTTCAGTTTTTCTTGGAAATTCGCTAAAATTTCAGTTTTTCTTGGAAATTCGCTAAAATTTCAGTGTTTCTTATATATCATCCAAATCGTCGAGTTACGTAGAAATAGGAACGATTTGGAAATTCGGTTAATATTGACATTTTTCATGGAAATTCGCTAAAATTTCAGTTTTTCTTGGAAATTCGCTAAAATTTCAGTGTTTCTTATATATCATCCAAATCGTCGAGATACGTAGAAATAGGAACGATTTAGAAATTCGGTTAATATTGACAATTTTCATGGAAATTCGCTAAAATTTCAGTTTTTCTTGGAAATTCGCTAAAATTTCAGTTTTTCTTGGAAATTCTTATATATCATCCAAATCGTCGAGTTACGTAGAAATAGGAACGATTTGGAAATTCGGTTAATATTGACATTTTTCATGGAAATTCGCTAAAATTTCAGTTTTTCTTGGAAATTCGCTAAAATTTCAGTGTTTCTTATATATCATCCAAATCGTCGAGTTACGTAGAAATAGGAACGATTTAGAAATTCGGTTAATATTGACATTTTTCTTGGAAATTCGCTAAAATTTCAGTTTTTCTTGGAAATTCGCTAAAATTTCAGTGTTTCTTATATATCATCCAAATCGTCGAGTTACGTAGAAATAGGAACGATTTAGAAATTTGGTTAATATTGACATTTTTCATGGAAATTCGCTAAAATTTCAGTTTTTCTTGGAAATTCGCTAAAATTTCAGTGTTTCTTATATATCATCCAAATCGTCGAGATACGTAGAAATAGGAACGATTTAGAAATTCGGTTAATATTGACATTTTTCATGGAAATTCGCTGAAATTTCAGTTTTTCTTGGAAATTCGCTAAAATTTCAGTGTTTCTTATATATCATCCAAATCGTCGAGTTACGTAGAAATAGGAACGATTTAGAAATTCTGTTAATTTTGACATTTTTCTTGGATATTCGCTAAAATTTCAGTTTTTCTTGGAAATTCGCTAAAATTTCAGTGTTTCTTATATATCATCCAAATCGTCGAGATACGTAGAAATAGGAACGATTTAGAAATTCGGTTAATATTGACATTTTTCATGGAAATTCGCTAAAATTTCAGTTTTTCTTGGAAATTCGCTAAAATTTCAGTGTTTCTTATATATCATCCAAATCGTCGAGTTACGTAGAAATAGGAACGATTTAGAAATTCTGTTAATTTTGACATTTTTCTTGGAAATTCGCTAAAATTTCAGTTTTTCTTGGAAATTCGCTAAAATTTCAGTGTTTCTTATATATCATCCAAATCGTCGAGATACGTAGAAATAGGAACGATTTAGAAATTCGGTTAATATTGACATTTTTCATGGAAATTCGCTAAAATTTCAGTTTTTCTTGGAAATTCGCTAAAATTTCAGTGTTTCTTATATATCATCCAAATCGTCGAGTTACGTAGAAATAGGAACGATTTAGAAATTCGGTTAATATTGACATTTTTCATGGAAATTCGCTAAAATTTCAGTTTTTCTTGGAAATTCGCTAAAATTTCAGTGTTTCTTATATATCATCCAAATCGTCGAGATACGTAGAAATAGGAACGATTTAGAAATTCGGTTAATATTGACATTTTTCATGGAAATTCGCTAAAATTTCAGTTTTACTTGGAAATTCGCTAAAATTTCAGTGTTTCTTATATATCATCCAAATCGTCGAGTTACGTAGAAATAGGAACGATTTAGAAATTCGGTTAATATTGACATTTTTCATGGAAATTCGCTAAAATTTCAGTTTTTCTTGGAAATTCGCTAAAATTTCAGTGTTTCTTATATATCATCCAAATCGTCGAGTTACGTAGAAATAGGAACGATTTAGAAATTCGGTTAATATTGACATTTTTCTTGGAAATTCGCTAAAATTTCAGTTTTTCTTGGAAATTCGCTAAAATTTCAGTGTTTCTTATATATCATCCAAATCGTCGAGTTACGTAGAAATAGGAACGATTTAGAAATTCGGTTAATATTGACATTTTTCTTGGAAATTCGCTAAAATTTCAGTTTTTCTTGGAAATTCGCTAAAATTTCAGTGTTTCTTATATATCATCCAAATCGTCGAGATACGTAGAAATAGGAACGATTTAGAAATTCGGTTAATATTGACATTTTTCATGGAAATTCGCTAAAATTTCAGTTTTTCTTGGAAATTCGCTAAAATTTCAGTGTTTCTTATATATCATCCAAATCGTCGAGATACGTAGAAATAGGAACGATTTAGAAATTCGGTTAATATTGACATTTTTCATGGAAATTCGCTAAAATTTCAGTTTTTCTTGGAAATTCGCTAAAATTTCAGTGTTTCTTATATATCATCCAAATCGTCGAGACACGTAGAAATAGGAACGATTTAGAAATTCGGTTAATATTGACATTTTTCATGGAAATTCGCTAAAATTTCAGTTTTTCTTGGAAATTCGCTAAAATTTCAGTTTTTCTTGGAAATTCGCTAAAATTTCAGTGTTTCTTATATATCATCCAAATCGTCGAGTTACGTAGAAATAGGAACGATTTAGAAATTCGGTTAATATTGACATTTTTCATGGAAATTCGCTAAAATTTCAGTTTTTCTTGGAAATTCGCTAAAATTTCAGTGTTTCTTATATATCATCCAAATCGTCGAGATACGTAGAAATAGGAACGATTTAGAAATTCGGTTAATATTGACATTTTTCATGGAAATTCGCTAAAATTTCAGTTTTTCTTGGAAATTCGCTAAAATTTCAGTGTTTCTTATATATCATCCAAATCGTCGAGTTACGTAGAAATAGGAACGATTTAGAAATTCGGTTAATATTGACATTTTTCATGGAAATTCGCTAAAATTTCAGTTTTTCTTGGAAATTCGCTAAAATTTCAGTGTTTCTTATATATCATCCAAATCGTCGAGATACGTAGAAATAGGAACGATTTAGAAATTCGGTTAATATTGACATTTTTCATGGAAATTCGCTAAAATTTCAGTTTTTCTTGGAAATTCGCTAAAATTTCAGTGTTTCTTATATATCATCCAAATCGTCGAGTTACGTAGAAATAGGAACGATTTAGAAATTCGGTTAATATTGACATTTTTCATGGAAATTCGCTAAAATTTCAGTTTTTCTTGGAAATTCGCTAAAATTTCAGTGTTTCTTATATATCATCCAAATCGTCGAGTTACGTAGAAATAGGAACGATTTAGAAATTCGGTTAATATTGACATTTTTCTTGGAAATTCGCTAAAATTTCAGTTTTTCTTGGAAATTCGCTAAAATTTCAGTGTTTCTTATATATCATCCAAATCGTCGAGTTACGTAGAAATAGGAACGATTTAGAAATTCGGTTAATATTGACATTTTTCTTGGAAATTCGCTAAAATTTCAGTTTTTCTTGGAAATTCGCTAAAATTTCAGTGTTTCTTATATATCATCCAAATCGTCGAGATACGTAGAAATAGGAACGATTTAGAAATTCGGTTAATATTGACATTTTTCATGGAAATTCGCTAAAATTTCAGTTTTTCTTGGAAATTCGCTAAAATTTCAGTGTTTCTTATATATCATCCAAATCGTCGAGATACGTAGAAATAGGAACGATTTAGAAATTCGGTTAATATTGACATTTTTCATGGAAATTCGCTAAAATTTCAGTTTTTCTTGGAAATTCGCTAAAATTTCAGTTTTTCTTGGAAATTCGCTAAAATTTCAGTGTTTCTTATATATCATCCAAATCGTCGAGTTACGTAGAAATAGGAACGATTTGGAAATTCGGTTAATATTGACATTTTTCATGGAAATTCGCTAAAATTTCAGTTTTTCTTGGAAATTCGCTAAAATTTCAGTGTTTCTTATATATCATCCAAATCGTCGAGTTACGTAGAAATAGGAACGATTTAGAAATTCGGTTAATATTGACATTTTTCTTGGAAATTCGCTAAAATTTCAGTTTTTCTTGGAAATTCGCTAAAATTTCAGTGTTTCTTATATATCATCCAAATCGTCGAGTTACGTAGAAATAGGAACGATTTAGAAATTCTGCTAATTTTGAAATTTTTCTTGGAAATTCGCTAAAATTTCAGTTTTTCTTGGAAATTCGCTAAAATTTCAGTGTTTCTTATATATCATCCAAATCGTCGAGATACGTAGAAATAGGAACGATTTAGAAATTCTGTTAATTTTGACATTTTTCTTGGAAATTCGCTAAAATTTCAGTTTTTCTTGGAAATTCGCTAAAATTTCAGTGTTTCTTATATATCATCCAAATCGTCGAGTTACGTAGAAATAGGAACGATTTAGAAATTCGGTTAATATTGACATTTTTCTTGGAAATTCGCTAAAATTTCAGTTTTTCTTGGAAATTCGCTAAAATTTCAGTGTTTCTTATATATCATCCAAATCGTCGAGTTACGTAGAAATAGGAACGATTTAGAAATTCGGTTAATATTGACATTTTTCTTGGAAATTCGCTAAAATTTCAGTTTTTCTTGGAAATTCGCTAAAATTTCAGTGTTTCTTATATATCATCCAAATCGTCGAGATACGTAGAAATAGGAACGATTTAGAAATTCGGTTAATATTGACATTTTTCATGGAAATTCGCTAAAATTTCAGTTTTTCTTGGAAATTCGCTAAAATTTCAGTGTTTCTTATATATCATCCAAATCGTCGAGATACGTAGAAATAGGAACGATTTAGAAATTCGGTTAATATTGACATTTTTCATGGAAATTCGCTAAAATTTCAGTTTTTCTTGGAAATTCGCTAAAATTTCAGTGTTTCTTATATATCATCCAAATCGTCGAGACACGTAGAAATAGGAACGATTTAGAAATTCGGTTAATATTGACATTTTTCATGGAAATTCGCTAAAATTTCAGTTTTTCTTGGAAATTCGCTAAAATTTCAGTTTTTCTTGGAAATTCGCTAAAATTTCAGTGTTTCTTATATATCATCCAAATCGTCGAGTTACGTAGAAATAGGAACGATTTAGAAATTCGGTTAATATTGACATTTTTCATGGAAATTCGCTAAAATTTCAGTTTTTCTTGGAAATTCGCTAAAATTTCAGTGTTTCTTATATATCATCCAAATCGTCGAGATACGTAGAAATAGGAACGATTTAGAAATTCGGTTAATATTGACATTTTTCATGGAAATTCGCTAAAATTTCAGTTTTTCTTGGAAATTCGCTAAAATTTCAGTGTTTCTTATATATCATCCAAATCGTCGAGTTACGTAGAAATAGGAACGATTTAGAAATTCGGTTAATATTGACATTTTTCATGGAAATTCGCTAAAATTTCAGTTTTTCTTGGAAATTCGCTAAAATTTCAGTGTTTCTTATATATCATCCAAATCGTCGAGATACGTAGAAATAGGAACGATTTAGAAATTCGGTTAATATTGACATTTTTCATGGAAATTCGCTAAAATTTCAGTTTTTCTTGGAAATTCGCTAAAATTTCAGTTTTTCTTGGAAATTCGCTAAAATTTCAGTGTTTCTTATATATCATCCAAATCGTCGAGATACGTAGAAATAGGAACGATTTAGAAATTCGGTTAATATTGACATTTTTCTTGGAAATTCGCTAAAATTTCAGTTTTTCTTGGAAATTCGCTAAAATTTCAGTGTTTCTTATATATCATCCAAATCGTCGAGTTACGTAGAAATAGGAACGATTTAGAAATTCTGCTAATTTTGAAATTTTTCTTGGAAATTCGCTAAAATTTCAGTTTTTCTTGGAAATTCGCTAAAATTTCAGTGTTTCTTATATATCATCCAAATCGTCGAGATACGTAGAAATAGGAACGATTTAGAAATTCTGTTAATTTTGACATTTTTCTTGGAAATTCGCTAAAATTTCAGTTTTTCTTGGAAATTCGCTAAAATTTCAGTGTTTCTTATATATCATCCAAATCGTCGAGTTACGTAGAAATAGGAACGATTTAGAAATTCGGTTAATATTGACATTTTTCTTGGAAATTCGCTAAAATTTCAGTTTTTCTTGGAAATTCGCTAAAATTTCAGTGTTTCTTATATATCATCCAAATCGTCGAGTTACGTAGAAATAGGAACGATTTAGAAATTCGGTTAATATTGACATTTTTCTTGGAAATTCGCTAAAATTTCAGTTTTTCTTGGAAATTCGCTAAAATTTCAGTGTTTCTTATATATCATCCAAATCGTCGAGATACGTAGAAATAGGAACGATTTAGAAATTCGGTTAATATTGACATTTTTCATGGAAATTCGCTAAAATTTCAGTTTTTCTTGGAAATTCGCTAAAATTTCAGTGTTTCTTATATATCATCCAAATCGTCGAGATACGTAGAAATAGGAACGATTTAGAAATTCGGTTAATATTGACATTTTTCATGGAAATTCGCTAAAATTTCAGTTTTTCTTGGAAATTCGCTAAAATTTCAGTGTTTCTTATATATCATCCAAATCGTCGAGACACGTAGAAATAGGAACGATTTAGAAATTCGGTTAATATTGACATTTTTCATGGAAATTCGCTAAAATTTCAGTTTTTCTTGGAAATTCGCTAAAATTTCAGTTTTTCTTGGAAATTCGCTAAAATTTCAGTGTTTCTTATATATCATCCAAATCGTCGAGTTACGTAGAAATAGGAACGATTTAGAAATTCGGTTAATATTGACATTTTTCATGGAAATTCGCTAAAATTTCAGTTTTTCTTGGAAATTCGCTAAAATTTCAGTGTTTCTTATATATCATCCAAATCGTCGAGATACGTAGAAATAGGAACGATTTAGAAATTCGGTTAATATTGACATTTTTCATGGAAATTCGCTAAAATTTCAGTTTTTCTTGGAAATTCGCTAAAATTTCAGTGTTTCTTATATATCATCCAAATCGTCGAGTTACGTAGAAATAGGAACGATTTAGAAATTCGGTTAATATTGACATTTTTCATGGAAATTCGCTAAAATTTCAGTTTTTCTTGGAAATTCGCTAAAATTTCAGTGTTTCTTATATATCATCCAAATCGTCGAGATACGTAGAAATAGGAACGATTTAGAAATTCGGTTAATATTGACATTTTTCATGGAAATTCGCTAAAATTTCAGTTTTTCTTGGAAATTCGCTAAAATTTCAGTGTTTCTTATATATCATCCAAATCGTCGAGTTACGTAGAAATAGGAACGATTTAGAAATTCGGTTAATATTGACATTTTTCATGGAAATTCGCTAAAATTTCAGTTTTTCTTGGAAATTCGCTAAAATTTCAGTGTTTCTTATATATCATCCAAATCGTCGAGTTACGTAGAAATAGGAACGATTTAGAAATTCGGTTAATATTGACATTTTTCTTGGAAATTCGCTAAAATTTCAGTTTTTCTTGGAAATTCGCTAAAATTTCAGTGTTTCTTATATATCATCCAAATCGTCGAGTTACGTAGAAATAGGAACGATTTAGAAATTCGGTTAATATTGACATTTTTCTTGGAAATTCGCTAAAATTTCAGTTTTTCTTGGAAATTCGCTAAAATTTCAGTGTTTCTTATATATCATCCAAATCGTCGAGATACGTAGAAATAGGAACGATTTAGAAATTCGGTTAATATTGACATTTTTCATGGAAATTCGCTAAAATTTCAGTTTTTCTTGGAAATTCGCTAAAATTTCAGTGTTTCTTATATATCATCCAAATCGTCGAGATACGTAGAAATAGGAACGATTTAGAAATTCGGTTAATATTGACATTTTTCATGGAAATTCGCTAAAATTTCAGTTTTTCTTGGAAATTCGCTAAAATTTCAGTTTTTCTTGGAAATTCGCTAAAATTTCAGTGTTTCTTATATATCATCCAAATCGTCGAGTTACGTAGAAATAGGAACGATTTGGAAATTCGGTTAATATTGACATTTTTCATGGAAATTCGCTAAAATTTCAGTTTTTCTTGGAAATTCGCTAAAATTTCAGTGTTTCTTATATCAAATCGTCGAGTTACGTAGAAATAGGAACGATTTAGAAATTCGGTTAATATTGACATTTTTCTTGGAAATTCGCTAAAATTTCAGTTTTTCTTGGAAATTCGCTAAAATTTCAGTGTTTCTTATATATCATCCAAATCGTCGAGTTACGTAGAAATAGGAACGATTTAGAAATTCTGCTAATTTTGAAATTTTTCTTGGAAATTCGCTAAAATTTCAGTTTTTCTTGGAAATTCGCTAAAATTTCAGTGTTTCTTATATATCATCCAAATCGTCGAGATACGTAGAAATAGGAACGATTTAGAAATTCTGTTAATTTTGACATTTTTCTTGGAAATTCGCTAAAATTTCAGTTTTTCTTGGAAATTCGCTAAAATTTCAGGGTTTCTTATATATCATCCAAATCGTCGAGTTACGTAGAAATGGGAACGATTTAGAAATTCGGTTAATATTGACATTTTTCATGGAAATTCCCTAAAATTTCAGTTTTTCTTGGAAATTCGCTAAAATTTCAGTGTTTCTTATATATCATCCAAATCGTCGAGTTACGTAGAAATAGGAACGATTTAGAAATTTGGTTAATATTGACATTTTTCATGGAAATTCGCTAAAATTTCAGTTTTTCTTGGAAATTCGCTAAAATTTCAGTGTTTCTTATATATCATCCAAATCGTCGAGATACGTAGAAATAGGAACGATTTAGAAATTCGGTTAATATTGACATTTTTCATGGAAATTCGCTAAAATTTCAGTTTTTCTTGGAAATTCGCTAAAATTTCAGTGTTTCATATATATCATCCAAATCGTCGAGATACGTAGAAATAGGAACGATTTAGAAATTCTGTTAATTTTGACATTTTTCTTGGAAATTCGCTAAATTTCAGTTTTTCTTGGAAATTCGCTAAAATTTCAGTGTTTCTTATATATCATCCAAATCGTCGAGATACGTAGAAATAGGAACGATTTAGAAATTCGGTTAATATTGACATTTTTCATGGAAATTCCCTAAAATTTCAGTTTTTCTTGGAAATTCGCTAAAATTTCAGTGTTTCTTATATATCATCCAAATCGTCGAGATACGTAGAAATAGGAACGATTTAGAAATTCGGTTAATATTGACATTTTTCATGGAAATTCGCTAAAATTTCAGTTTTTCTTGGAAATTCGCTAAAATTTCAGTGTTTCTTATATATCATCCAAATCGTCGAGTTACGTAGAAATAGGAACGATTTAGAAATTCGGTTAATATTGACATTTTTCTTGGAAATTCGCTAAAATTTCAGTTTTTCTTGGAAATTCGCTAAAATTTCAGTGTTTCTTATATTTCATCCAAATCGTCGAGTTACGTAGAAATAGGAACGATTTAGCAATTCGGTTAATATTGACATTTTTCTTGGAAATTCGCTAAAATTTCAGTTTTTCTTGGAAATTCGCTAAAATTTCAGTGTTTCTTATATATCATCCAAATCGTCGAGATACGTAGAAATAGGAACGATTTAGAAATTCGGTTAATATTGACATTTTTCATGGAAATTCGCTAAAATTTCAGTTTTTCTTGGAAATTCGCTAAAATTTCAGTGTTTCTTATATATCATCCAAAATCGTCGAGATACGTAGAAATAATAACGATTTAGAAATTCGGTTAATATTGACATTTTTCTTGGAAATTCGCTAAAATTTCAGTTTTTCTTGGAAATTCGCTAAAATTTCAGTGTTTCTTATATATCATCCAAATCGTCGAGTTACGTAGAAATAGGAACGATTTAGAAATTCTGTTAATTTTGACATTTTTCTTGGAAATTCGCTAAAATTTCAGTTTTTCTTGGAAATTCGCTAAAATTTCAGTGTTTCTTATATATCATCCAAATCGTCGAGTTACGTAGAAATAGGAACGATTTAGAAATTCGGTTAATATTGACATTTTTCTTGGAAATTCGCTAAAATTTCAGTTTTTCTTGGAAATTCGCTAAAATTTCAGGGTTTCTTATATATCATCCAAATCGTCGAGTTACGTAGAAATAGGAACGATTTAGAAATTCGGTTAATATTGACATTTTTCATGGAAATTCGCTAAAATTTCAGTTTTTCTTGGAAATTCGCTAAAATTTCAGTGTTTCTTATATATCATCCAAATCGTCGGGTTACGTAGAAATAGGAACGATTTAGAAATTTGGTTAATATTGACATTTTTCATGGAAATTCGCTAAAATTTCAGTTTTTCTTGGAAATTCGCTAAAATTTCAGTGTTTCTTATATATCATCCAAATCGTCGAGATACGTAGAAATAGGAACGATTTAGAAATTCGGTTAATATTGACATTTTTCATGGAAATTCGCTAAAATTTCAGTTTTTCTTGGAAATTCGCTAAAATTTCAGTGTTTCTTATATTTATATATCATCCAAATCGTCGAGATACGTAGAAATAGGAACGATTTAGAAATTCGGTTAATATTGACATTTTTCATGGAAATTCGCTAAAATTTCAGTTTTTCTTGGAAATTCGCTAAAATTTCAGTTTTTCTTGGAAATTCGCTAAAATTTCAGTGTTTCTTATATATCATCCAAATCGTCGAGTTACGTAGAAATAGGAACGATTTGGAAATTCGGTTAATATTGACATTTTTCATGGAAATTCGCTAAAATTTCAGTTTTTCTTGGAAATTCGCTAAAATTTCAGTGTTTCTTATATATCATCCAAATCGTCGAGTTACGTAGAAATAGGAACGATTTAGAAATTCGGTTAATATTGACATTTTTCTTGGAAATTCGCTAAAATTTCAGTTTTTCTTGGAAATTCGCTAAAATTTCAGTGTTTCTTATATATCATCCAAATCGTCGAGTTACGTAGAAATAGGAACGATTTAGAAATTCTGCTAATTTTGAAATTTTTCTTGGAAATTCGCTAAAATTTCAGTTTTTCTTGGAAATTCGCTAAAATTTCAGTGTTTCTTATATATCATCCAAATCGTCGAGATACGTAGAAATAGGAACGATTTAGAAATTCTGTTAATTTTGACATTTTTCTTGGAAATTCGCTAAAATTTCAGTTTTTCTTGGAAATTCGCTAAAATTTCAGGGTTTCTTATATATCATCCAAATCGTCGAGTTACGTAGAAATAGGAACGATTTAGAAATTCGGTTAATATTGACATTTTTCATGGAAATTCGCTAAAATTTCAGTTTTTCTTGGAAATTCGCTAAAATTTCAGTGTTTCTTATATATCATCCAAATCGTCGAGTTACGTAGAAATAGGAACGATTTAGAAATTTGGTTAATATTGACATTTTTCATGGAAATTCGCTAAAATTTCAGTTTTTCTTGGAAATTCGCTAAAATTTCAGTGTTTCTTATATATCATCCAAATCGTCGAGATACGTAGAAATAGGAACGATTTAGAAATTCGGTTAATATTGACATTTTTCATGGAAATTCGCTAAAATTTCAGTTTTTCTTGGAAATTCGCTAAAATTTCAGTGTTTCATATATATCATCCAAATCGTCGAGATACGTAGAAATAGGAACGATTTAGAAATTCTGTTAATTTTGACATTTTTCATGGAAATTCGCTAAAATTTCAGTTTTTCTTGGAAATTCGCTAAAATTTCAGTGTTTCTTATATATCATCCAAATCGTCGAGTTACGTAGAAATAGGAACGATTTAGAAATTCGGTTAATATTGACATTTTTCATGGAAATTCGCTAAAATTTCAGTTTTTCTTGGAAATTCGCTAAAATTTCAGTGTTTCTTATATATCATCCAAATCGTCGAGTTACGTAGAAATAGGAACGATTTAGAAATTCGGTTAATATTGACATTTTTCTTGGAAATTCGCTAAAATTTCAGTTTTTCTTGGAAATTCGCTAAAATTTCAGTGTTTCTTATATATCATCCAAATCGTCGAGTTACGTAGAAATAGGAACGATTTAGAAATTTGGTTAATATTGACATTTTTCATGGAAATTCGCTAAAATTTCAGTTTTTCTTGGAAATTCGCTAAAATTTCAGTGTTTCTTATATATCATCCAAATCGTCGAGATACGTAGAAATAGGAACGATTTAGAAATTCGGTTAATATTGACATTTTTCATGGAAATTCGCTAAAATTTCAGTTTTTCTTGGAAATTCGCTAAAATTTCAGTGTTTCATATATATCATCCAAATCGTCGAGATACGTAGAAATAGGAACGATTTAGAAATTCTGTTAATTTTGACATTTTTCATGGAAATTCCCTAAAATTTCAGTTTTTCTTGGAAATTCGCTAAAATTTCAGTGTTTCTTATATATCATCCAAATCGTCGAGATACGTAGAAATAGGAACGATTTAGAAATTCGGTTAATATTGACATTTTTCATGGAAATTCGCTAAAATTTCAGTTTTTCTTGGAAATTCGCTAAAATTTCAGTGTTTCTTATATATCATCCAAATCGTCGAGTTACGTAGAAATAGGAACGATTTAGAAATTCGGTTAATATTGACATTTTTCTTGGAAATTCGCTAAAATTTCAGTTTTTCTTGGAAATTCGCTAAAATTTCAGTGTTTCTTATATTTCATCCAAATCGTCGAGTTACGTAGAAATAGGAACGATTTAGCAATTCGGTTAATATTGACATTTTTCTTGGAAATTCGCTAAAATTTCAGTTTTTCTTGGAAATTCGCTAAAATTTCAGTGTTTCTTATATATCATCCAAATCGTCGAGTTACGTAGAAATAGGAACGATTTAGAAATTCTGTTAATTTTGACATTTTTCTTGGAAATTCGCTAAAATTTCAGTTTTTCTTGGAAATTCGCTAAAATTTCAGTGTTTCTTATATATCATCCAAATCGTCGAGATACGTAGAAATAGGAACGATTTAGAAATTCGGTTAATATTGACATTTTTCATGGAAATTCGCTAAAATTTCAGTTTTTCTTGGAAATTCGCTAAAATTTCAGTTTTTCTTGGAAATTCGCTAAAATTTCAGTGTTTCTTATATATCATCCAAATCGTCGAGATACGTAGAAATAGGAACGATTTAGAAATTCGGTTAATATTGACATTTTTCATGGAAATTCGCTAAAATTTCAGTTTTTCTTGGAAATTCGCTAAAATTTCAGTGTTTCTTATATATCATCCAAATCGTCGAGATACGTAGAAATAGGAACGATTTAGAAATTCGGTTAATATTGACATTTTTCATGGAAATTCGCTAAAATTTCAGTTTTTCTTGGAAATTCGCTAAAATTTCAGTTTTTCTTGGAAATTCGCTAAAATTTCAGTGTTTCTTATATATCATCCAAATCGTCGAGTTACGTAGAAATAGGAACGATTTGGAAATTCGGTTAATATTGACATTTTTCATGGAAATTCGCTAAAATTTCAGTTTTTCTTGGAAATTCGCTAAAATTTCAGTGTTTCTTATATATCATCCAAATCGTCGAGATACGTAGAAATAGGAACGATTTAGAAATTCGGTTAATATTGACAATTTTCATGGAAATTCGCTAAAATTTCAGTTTTTCTTGGAAATTCGCTAAAATTTCAGTTTTTCTTGGAAATTCTTATATATCATCCAAATCGTCGAGTTACGTAGAAATAGGAACGATTTGGAAATTCGGTTAATATTGACATTTTTCATGGAAATTCGCTAAAATTTCAGTTTTTCTTGGAAATTCGCTAAAATTTCAGTGTTTCTTATATATCATCCAAATCGTCGAGTTACGTAGAAATAGGAACGATTTAGAAATTTGGTTAATATTGACATTTTTCATGGAAATTCGCTAAAATTTCAGTTTTTCTTGGAAATTCGCTAAAATTTCAGTGTTTCTTATATATCATCCAAATCGTCGAGATACGTAGAAATAGGAACGATTTAGAAATTCGGTTAATATTGACATTTTTCATGGAAATTCGCTGAAATTTCAGTTTTTCTTGGAAATTCGCTAAAATTTCAGTGTTTCTTATATATCATCCAAATCGTCGAGTTACGTAGAAATAGGAACGATTTAGAAATTCTGTTAATTTTGACATTTTTCTTGGATATTCGCTAAAATTTCAGTTTTTCTTGGAAATTCGCTAAAATTTCAGTGTTTCTTATATATCATCCAAATCGTCGAGATACGTAGAAATAGGAACGATTTAGAAATTCGGTTAATATTGACATTTTTCATGGAAATTCGCTAAAATTTCAGTTTTTCTTGGAAATTCGCTAAAATTTCAGTGTTTCTTATATATCATCCAAATCGTCGAGATACGTAGAAATAGGAACGATTTAGAAATTCGGTTAATATTGACATTTTTCATGGAAATTCGCTAAAATTTCAGTTTTTCTTGGAAATTCGCTAAAATTTCAGTGTTTCTTATATATCATCCAAATCGTCGAGTTACGTAGAAATAGGAACGATTTAGAAATTCGGTTAATATTGACATTTTTCTTGGAAATTCGCTAAAATTTCAGTTTTTCTTGGAAATTCGCTAAAATTTCAGTGTTTCTTATATATCATCCAAATCGTCGAGTTACGTAGAAATAGGAACGATTTAGAAATTCGGTTAATATTGACATTTTTCTTGGAAATTCGCTAAAATTTCAGTTTTTCTTGGAAATTCGCTAAAATTTCAGTGTTTCTTATATATCATCCAAATCGTCGAGATACGTAGAAATAGGAACGATTTAGAAATTCGGTTAATATTGACATTTTTCATGGAAATTCGCTAAAATTTCAGTTTTTCTTGGAAATTCGCTAAAATTTCAGTGTTTCTTATATATCATCCAAATCGTCGAGTTACGTAGAAATAGGAACGATTTAGAAATTTGGTTAATATTGACATTTTTCATGGAAATTCGCTAAAATTTCAGTTTTTCTTGGAAATTCGCTAAAATTTCAGTGTTTCTTATATATCATCCAAATCGTCGAGATACGTAGAAATAGGAACGATTTAGAAATTCGGTTAATATTGACATTTTTCATGGAAATTCGCTAAAATTTCAGTTTTTCTTGGAAATTCGCTAAAATTTCAGTGTTTCTTATATATCATCCAAATCGTCGAGTTACGTAGAAATAGGAACGATTTAGATATTCTGTTAATTTTGACATTTTTCTTGGAAATTCGCTAAAATTTCAGTTTTTCTTGGAAATTCGCTAAAATTTCAGTGTTTCTTATATATCATCCAAATCGTCGAGATACGTAGAAATAGGAACGATTTAGAAATTCGGTTAATATTGACATTTTTCATGGAAATTCGCTAAAATTTCAGTTTTTCTTGGAAATTCGCTAAAATTTCAGTGTTTCTTATATATCATCCAAATCGTCGAGTTACGTAGAAATAGGAACGATTTGGAAATTCGGTTAATATTGACATTTTTCATGGAAATTCGCTAAAATTTCAGTTTTTCTTGGAAATTCGCTAAAATTTCAGTGTTTCTTATATATCATCCAAATCGTCGAGATACGTAGAAATAGGAACGATTTAGAAATTCGGTTAATATTGACAATTTTCATGGAAATTCGCTAAAATTTCAGTTTTTCTTGGAAATTCGCTAAAATTTCAGTTTTTCTTGGAAATTCTTATATATCATCCAAATCGTCGAGTTACGTAGAAATAGGAACGATTTGGAAATTCGGTAAATATTGACATTTTTCATGGAAATTCGCTAAAATTTCAGTTTTTCTTGGAAATTCGCTAAAATTTCAGTGTTTCTTATATATCATCCAAATCGTCGAGTTACGTAGAAATAGGAACGATTTAGAAATTCGGTTAATATTGACATTTTTCTTGGAAATTCGCTAAAATTTCAGTTTTTCTTGGAAATTCGCTAAAATTTCAGTGTTTCTTATATATCATCCAAATCGTCGAGTTACGTAGAAATAGGAACGATTTAGAAATTTGGTTAATATTGACATTTTTCATGGAAATTCGCTAAAATTTCAGTTTTTCTTGGAAATTCGCTAAAATTTCAGTGTTTCTTATATATCATCCAAATCGTCGAGATACGTAGAAATAGGAACGATTTAGAAATTCGGTTAATATTGACATTTTTCATGGAAATTCGCTGAAATTTCAGTTTTTCTTGGAAATTCGCTAAAATTTCAGTGTTTCTTATATATCATCCAAATCGTCGAGTTACGTAGAAATAGGAACGATTTAGAAATTCTGTTAATTTTGACATTTTTCTTGGATATTCGCTAAAATTTCAGTTTTTCTTGGAAATTCGCTAAAATTTCAGTGTTTCTTATATATCATCCAAATCGTCGAGATACGTAGAAATAGGAACGATTTAGAAATTCGGTTAATATTGACATTTTTCATGGAAATTCGCTAAAATTTCAGTTTTTCTTGGAAATTCGCTAAAATTTCAGTGTTTCTTATATATCATCCAAATCGTCGAGTTACGTAGAAATAGGAACGATTTAGAAATTCGGTTAATATTGACATTTTTCATGGAAATTCGCTAAAATTTCAGTTTTTCTTGGAAATTCGCTAAAATTTCAGTGTTTCTTATATATCATCCAAATCGTCGAGATACGTAGAAATAGGAACGATTTAGAAATTCGGTTAATATTGACATTTTTCATGGAAATTCGCTAAAATTTCAGTTTTTCTTGGAAATTCGCTAAAATTTCAGTGTTTCTTATATATCATCCAAATCGTCGAGTTACGTAGAAATAGGAACGATTTAGAAATTCGGTTAATATTGACATTTTTCTTGGAAATTCGCTAAAATTTCAGTTTTTCTTGGAAATTCGCTAAAATTTCAGTGTTTCTTATATATCATCCAAATCGTCGAGTTACGTAGAAATAGGAACGATTTAGAAATTCGGTTAATATTGACATTTTTCTTGGAAATTCGCTAAAATTTCAGTTTTTCTTGGAAATTCGCTAAAATTTCAGTGTTTCTTATATATCATCCAAATCGTCGAGATACGTAGAAATAGGAACGATTTAGAAATTCGGTTAATATTGACATTTTTCATGGAAATTCGCTAAAATTTCAGTTTTTCTTGGAAATTCGCTAAAATTTCAGTGTTTCTTATATATCATCCAAATCGTCGAGTTACGTAGAAATAGGAACGATTTAGAAATTTGGTTAATAGTGACATTTTTCATGGAAATTCGCTAAAATTTCAGTTTTTCTTGGAAATTCGCTAAAATTTCAGTGTTTCTTATATATCATCCAAATCGTCGAGATACGTAGAAATAGGAACGATTTAGAAATTCGGTTAATATTGACATTTTTCATGGAAATTCGCTAAAATTTCAGTTTTTCTTGGAAATTCGCTAAAATTTCAGTGTTTCTTATATATCATCCAAATCGTCGAGTTACGTAGAAATAGGAACGATTTAGATATTCTGTTAATTTTGACATTTTTCTTGGAAATTCGCTAAAATTTCAGTTTTTCTTGGAAATTCGCTAAAATTTCAGTGTTTCTTATATATCATCCAAATCGTCGAGATACGTAGAAATAGGAACGATTTAGAAATTCGGTTAATATTGACATTTTTCATGGAAATTCGCTAAAATTTCAGTTTTTCTTGGAAATTCGCTAAAATTTCAGTGTTTCTTATATATCATCCAAATCGTCGAGTTACGTAGAAATAGGAACGATTTAGAAATTCGGTTAATATTGACATTTTTCATGGAAATTCGCTAAAATTTCAGTTTTTCTTGGAAATTCGCTAAAATTTCAGTGTTTCTTATATATCATCCAAATCGTCGAGTTACGTAGAAATAGGAACGATTTAGAAATTCTGTTAATTTTGACATTTTTCTTGGAAATTCGCTAAAATTTCAGTTTTTCTTGGAAATTCGCTAAAATTTCAGTGTTTCTTATATATCATCCAAATCGTCGAGATACGTAGAAATAGGAACGATTTAAAAATTCGGTTAATATTGACATTATTCATGGAAATTCGCTAAAATTTCAGTTTTTCTTGGAAATTCGCTAAAATTTCAGTGTTTCTTATATATCATCCAAATCGTCGAGTTACGTAGAAATAGGAACGATTTAGAAATTCGGTTAATATTGACATTTTTCTTGGAAATTCGCTAAAATTTCAGTTTTTCTTGGAAATTCGCTAAAATTTCAGTGTTTCTTATATATCATCCAAATCGTCGAGTTACGTAGAAATAGGAACGATTTAGAAATTCGGTTAATATTGACATTTTTCATGGAAATTCGCTAAAATTTCAGTTTTTCTTGGAAATTCGCTAAAATTTCAGTGTTTCTTATATATCATCCAAATCGTCGAGTTACGTAGAAATAGGAACGATTTAGAAATTTGGTTAATATTGACATTTTTCATGGAAATTCGCTAAAATTTCAGTTTTTCTTGGAAATTCGCTAAAATTTCAGTGTTTCTTATATATCATCCAAATCGTCGAGATACGTAGAAATAGGAACGATTTAGAAATTCGGTTAATATTGACATTTTTCATGGAAATTCGCTAAAATTTCAGTTTTTCTTGGAAATTCGCTAAAATTTCAGTGTTTCTTATATATCATCCAAATCGTCGAGTTACGTAGAAATAGGAACGATTTAGAAATTCTGTTAATTTTGTCATTTTTCTTGGAAATTCGCTAAAATTTCAGTTTTTCTTGGAAATTCGCTAAAATTTCAGTGTTTCTTATATGTCATCCAAATCGTCGAGATACGTAGAAATAGGAACGATTTAGAAATTCGGTTAATATTGACATTTTTCATGGAAATTCGCTAAAATTTCAGTTTTTCTTGGAAATTCGCTAAAATTTCAGTGTTTCTTATATATCATCCAAATCGTCGAGTTACGTAGAAATAGGAACGATTTAGAAATTCGGTTAATATTGACATTTTTCATGGAAATTCGCTAAAATTTCAGTTTTTCTTGGAAATTCGCTAAAATTTCAGTGTTTCTTATATATCATCCAAATCGTCGAGATACGTAGAAATAGGAACGATTTAGAAATTCGGTTAATATTGACATTTTTCATGGAAATTCGCTAAAATTTCAGTTTTACTTGGAAATTCGCTAAAATTTCAGTGTTTCTTATATATCATCCAAATCGTCGAGTTACGTAGAAATAGGAACGATTTAGAAATTCGGTTAATATTGACATTTTTCATGGAAATTCGCTAAAATTTCAGTTTTTCTTGGAAATTCGCTAAAATTTCAGTGTTTCTTATATATCATCCAAATCGTCGAGTTACGTAGAAATAGGAACGATTTAGAAATTTGGTTAATATTGACATTTTTCTTGGAAATTCGCTAAAATTTCAGTTTTTCTTGGAAATTCGCTAAAATTTCAGTGTTTCTTATATATCATCCAAATCGTCGAGTTACGTAGAAATAGGAACGATTTAGAAATTCGGTTAATATTGACATTTTTCTTGGAAATTCGCTAAAATTTCAGTTTTTCTTGGAAATTCGCTAAAATTTCAGTGTTTCTTATATATCATCCAAATCGTCGAGATACGTAGAAATAGGAACGATTTAGAAATTCGGTTAATATTGACATTTTTCATGGAAATTCGCTAAAATTTCAGTTTTTCTTGGAAATTCGCTAAAATTTCAGTGTTTCTTATATATCATCCAAATCGTCGAGATACGTAGAAATAGGAACGATTTAGAAATTCGGTTAATATTGACATTTTTCATGGAAATTCGCTAAAATTTCAGTTTTTCTTGGAAATTCGCTAAAATTTCAGTGTTTCTTATATATCATCCAAATCGTCGAGATACGTAGAAATAGGAACGATTTAGAAATTCGGTTAATATTGACATTTTTCATGGAAATTCGCTAAAATTTCAGTTTTTGTTGGAAATTCGCTAAAATTTCAGTTTTTCTTGGAAATTCGCTAAAATTTCAGTGTTTCTTATATATCATCCAAATCGTCGAGTTACGTAGAAATAGGAACGATTTAGAAATTCGGTTAATATTGACATTTTTCATGGAAATTCGCTAAAATTTCAGTTTTTCTTGGAAATTCGCTAAAATTTCAGTGTTTCTTATATATCATCCAAATCGTCGAGATACGTAGAAATAGGAACGATTGAGAAATTCGGTTAATATTGACATTTTTCATGGAAATTCGCTAAAATTTCAGTTTTTCTTGGAAATTCGCTAAAATTTCAGTGTTTCTTATATATCATCCAAATCGTCGAGTTACGTAGAAATAGGAACGATTTAGAAATTCGGTTAATATTGACATTTTTCATGGAAATTCGCTAAAATTTCAGTTTTTCTTGGAAATTCGCTAAAATTTCAGTGTTTCTTATATATCATCCAAATCGTCGAGATACGTAGAAATAGGAACGATTTAGAAATTCGGTTAATATTGACATTTTTCATGGAAATTCGCTAAAATTTCAGTTTTTCTTGGAAATTCGCTAAAATTTCAGTGTTTCTTATATATCATCCAAATCGTCGAGTTACGTAGAAATAGGAACGATTTAGAAATTCGGTTAATATTGACATTTTTCATGGAAATTCGCTAAAATTTCAGTTTTTCTTGGAAATTCGCTAAAATTTCAGTGTTTCTTATATATCATCCAAATCGTCGAGTTACGTAGAAATAGGAACGATTTAGAAATTCGGTTAATATTGACATTTTTCTTGGAAATTCGCTAAAATTTCAGTTTTTCTTGGAAATTCGCTAAAATTTCAGTGTTTCTTATATATCATCCAAATCGTCGAGATACGTAGAAATAGGAACGATTTAGAAATTCGGTTAATATTGACATTTTTCATGGAAATTCGCTAAAATTTCAGTTTTTCTTGGAAATTCGCTAAAATTTCAGTTTTTCTTGGAAATTCGCTAAAATTTCAGTGTTTCTTATATATCATCCAAATCGTCGAGTTACGTAGAAATAGGAACGATTTGGAAATTCGGTTAATGTTGACATTTTTCATGGAAATTCGCTAAAATTTCAGTTTTTCTTGGAAATTCGCTAAAATTTCAGTGTTTCTTATATATCATCCAAATCGTCGAGTTACGTAGAATTAGGAACGATTTAGAAATTCGGTTAATATTGACATTTTTCTTGGAAATTCGCTAAAATTTCAGTTTTTCTTGGAAATTCGCTAAAATTTCAGTGTTTCTTATATATCATCCAAATCATCGAGTTACGTAGAAATAGGAACGATTTAGAAATTCTGTTAATTTTGAAATTTTTCTTGGAAATTCGCTAAAATTTCAGTTTTTCTTGGAAATTCGCTAAAATTTCAGTGTTTCTTATATATCATCCAAATCGTCGAGATACGTAGAAATAGGAACGATTTAGAAATTGTGTTAATTTTGACATTTTTCTTGGAAATTCGCTAAAATTTCAGTTTTTCTTGGAAATTCGCTAAAATTTCAGGGTTTCTTATATATCATCCAAATCGTCGAGTTACGTAGAAATAGGAACGATTTAGAAATTCGGTTAATATTGACATTTTTCATGGAAATTCGCTAAAATTTCAGTTTTTCTTGGAAATTCGCTAAAATTTCAGTGTTTCTTATATATCATCCAAATCGTCGAGTTACGTAGAAATAGGAACGATTTAGAAATTTGATTAATATTGACATTTTTCATGGAAATTCGCTAAAATTTCAGTTTTTCTTGGAAATTCGCTAAAATTTCAGTGTTTCTTATATATCATCCAAATCGTCGAGATACGTAGAAATAGGAACGATTTAGAAATTCGGTTAATATTGACATTTTTCATGGAAATTCGCTAAAATTTCAGTTTTTCTTGGAAATTCGCTAAAATTTCAGTGTTTCTTATATATCATCCAAATCGTCGAGATACGTAGAAATAGGAACGATTTAGAAATTCTGTTAATTTTGACATTTTTCTTGGAAATTCGCTAAAATTTCAGTTTTTCTTGGAAATTCGCTAAAATTTCAGTGTTTCTTATATATCATCCAAATCGTCGAGATACGTAGAAATAGGAACGATTTAGAAATTCGGTTAATATTGACATTTTTCATGGAAATTCCCTAAAATTTCAGTTTTTCTTGGAAATTCGCTAAAATTTCAGTGTTTCTTATATATCATCCAAATCGTCGAGATACGTAGAAATAGGAGCGATTTAGAAATTCGGTTAATATTGACATTTTTCTTGGAAATTCGCTAAAATTTCAGTTTTTCTTGGAAATTCGCTAAAATTTCAGTGTTTCTTATATATCATCCAAATCGTCGAGTTACGTAGAAATAGGAACGATTTAGAAATTCGGTTAATATTGACATTTTTCTTGGAAATTCGCTAAAATTTCAGTTTTTCTTGGAAATTCGCTAAAATTTCAGTTTTTCTTGGAAATTCTTATATATCATCCAAATCGTCGAGTTACGTAGAAATAGGAACGATTTGGAAATTCGGTTAATATTGACATTTTTCATGGAAATTCGCTAAAATTTCAGTTTTTCTTGGAAATTCGCTAAAATTTCAGTGTTTCTTATATATCATCCAAATCGTCGAGTTACGTAGAAATAGGAACGATTTAGAAATTCGGTTAATATTGACATTTTTCTTGGAAATTCGCTAAAATTTCAGTTTTTCTTGGAAATTCGCTAAAATTTCAGTGTTTCTTATATATCATCCAAATCGTCGAGTTACGTAGAAATAGGAACGATTTAGAAATTTGGTTAATATTGACATTTTTCATGGAAATTCGCTAAAATTTCAGTTTTTCTTGGAAATTCGCTAAAATTTCAGTGTTTCTTATATATCATCCAAATCGTCGAGATACGTAGAAATAGGAACGATTTAGAAATTCGGTTAATATTGACATTTTTCATGGAAATTCGCTGAAATTTCAGTTTTTCTTGGAAATTCGCTAAAATTTCAGTGTTTCTTATATATCATCCAAATCGTCGAGTTACGTAGAAATAGGAACGATTTAGAAATTCTGTTAATTTTGACATTTTTCTTGGATATTCGCTAAAATTTCAGTTTTTCTTGGAAATTCGCTAAAATTTCAGTGTTTCTTATATATCATCCAAATCGTCGAGATACGTAGAAATAGGAACGATTTAGAAATTCGGTTAATATTGACATTTTTCATGGAAATTCGCTAAAATTTCAGTTTTTTTTGGAAATTCGCTAAAATTTCAGTGTTTCTTATATATCATCCAAATCGTCGAGTTACGTAGAAATAGGAACGATTTAGAAATTCGGTTAATATTGACATTTTTCATGGAAATTCGCTAAAATTTCAGTTTTTCTTGGAAATTCGCTAAAATTTCAGTGTTTCTTATATATCATCCAAATCGTCGAGATACGTAGAAATAGGAACGATTTAGAAATTCGGTTAATATTGACATTTTTCATGGAAATTCGCTAAAATTTCAGTTTTACTTGGAAATTCGCTAAAATTTCAGTGTTTCTTATATATCATCCAAATCGTCGAGTTACGTAGAAATAGGAACGATTTAGAAATTCGCTTAATATTGACATTTTTCTTGGAAATTCGCTAAAATTTCAGTTTTTCTTGGAAATTCGCTAAAATTTCAGTGTTTCTTATATATCATCCAAATCGTCGAGTTACGTAGAAATAGGAACGATTTAGAAATTCGGTTAATATTGACATTTTTCTTGGAAATTCGCTAAAATTTCAGTTTTTCTTGGAAATTCGCTAAAATTTCAGTGTTTCTTATATATCATCCAAATCGTCGAGATACGTAGAAATAGGAACGATTTAGAAATTCGGTTAATATTGACATTTTTCATGGAAATTCGCTAAAATTTCAGTTTTTCTTGGAAATTCGCTAAAATTTCAGTGTTTCTTATATATCATCCAAATCGTCGAGATACGTAGAAATAGGAACGATTTAGAAATTCGGTTAATATTGACATTTTTCATGGAAATTCGCTAAAATTTCAGTTTTTCTTGGAAATTCGCTAAAATTTCAGTGTTTCTTATATATCATCCAAATCGTCGAGTTACGTAGAAATAGGAACGATTTAGAAATTTGGTTAATATTGACATTTTTCATGGAAATTCGCTAAAATTTCAGTTTTTCTTGGAAATTCGCTAAAATTTCAGTGTTTCTTATATATCATCCAAATCGTCGAGTTACGTAGAAATAGGAACGATTTAGAAATTCGGTTAATATTGACATTTTTCTTGGAAATTCGCTAAAATTTCAGTTTTTCTTGGAAATTCGCTAAAATTTCAGTGTTTCTTATATATCATCCAAATCGTCGAGTTACGTAGAAATAGGAACGATTTAGAAATTCGGTTAATATTGACATTTTTCTTGGAAATTCGCTAAAATTTCAGTTTTTCTTGGAAATTCGCTAAAATTTCAGTGTTTCTTATATATCATCCAAATCGTCGAGTTACGTAGAAATAGGAACGATTTAGAAATTTGGTTAATATTGACATTTTTCATGGAAATTCGCTAAAATTTCAGTTTTTCTTGGAAATTCGCTAAAATTTCAGTGTTTCTTATATATCATCCAAATCGTCGAGATACGTAGAAATAGGAACGATTTAGAAATTCGGTTAATATTGACATTTTTCATGGAAATTCGCTAAAATTTCAGTTTTTCTTGGAAATTCGCTAAAATTTCAGTGTTTCTTATATATCATCCAAATCGTCGAGTTACGTAGAAATAGGAACGATTTAGAAATTCTGTTAATTTTGACATTTTTCTTGGAAATTCGCTAAAATTTCAGTTTTTCTTGGAAATTCGCTAAAATTTCAGTGTTTCTTATATATCATCCAAATCGTCGAGATACGTAGAAATAGGAACGATTTAGAAATTCGGTTAATATTGACATTTTTCATGGAAATTCGCTAAAATTTCAGTTTTTCTTGGAAATTCGCTAAAATTTCAGTGTTTCTTATATATCATCCAAATCGTCGAGTTACGTAGAAATAGGAACGATTTAGAAATTCGGTTAATATTGACATTTTTCATGGAAATTCGCTAAAATTTCAGTTTTTCTTGGAAATTCGCTAAAATTTCAGTGTTTCTTATATATCATCCAAATCGTCGAGTTACGTAGAAATAGGAACGATTTAGAAATTCGGTTAATATTGACATTTTTCATGGAAATTCGCTAAAATTTCAGTTTTTCTTGGAAATTCGCTAAAATTTCAGTGTTTCTTATATATCATCCAAATCGTCGAGTTACGTAGAAATAGGAACGATTTAGAAATTCGGTTAATATTGACATTTTTCTTGGAAATTCGCTAAAATTTCAGTTTTTCTTGGAAATTCGCTAAAATTTCAGTGTTTCTTATATATCATCCAAATCGTCGAGATACGTAGAAATAGGAACGATTTAGAAATTCGGTTAATATTGACATTTTTCATGGAAATTCGCTAAAATTTCAGTTTTTCTTGGAAATTCGCTAAAATTTCAGTGTTTCTTATATATCATCCAAATCGTCGAGATACGTAGAAATAGGAACGATTTAGAAATTCGGTTAATATTGACATTTTTCATGGAAATTCGCTAAAATTTCAGTTTTTCTTGGAAATTCGCTAAAATTTCAGTTTTTCTTGGAAATTCGCTAAAATTTCAGTGTTTCTTATATATCATCCAAATTGTCGAGTTACGTAGAAATAGGAACGATTTGGAAATTCGGTTAATATTGACATTTTTCATGGAAATTCGCTAAAATTTCAGTTTTTCTTGGAAATTCGCTAAAATTTCAGTGTTTCTTATATATCATCCAAATCGTCGAGTTACGTAGAAATAGGAACGATTTAGAAATTCGGTTAATATTGACATTTTTCTTGGAAATTCGCTAAAATTTCAGTTTTTCTTGGAAATTCGCTAAAATTTCAGTGTTTCTTATATATCATCCAAATCGTCGAGTTACGTAGAAATAGGAACGATTTAGAAATTCTGTTAATTTTGAAATTTTTCTTGGAAATTCGCTAAAATTTCAGTTTTTCTTGGAAATTCGCTAAAATTTCAGTGTTTCTTATATATCATCCAAATCGTCGAGATACGTAGAAATAGGAACGATTTAGAAATTCTGTTAATTTTGACATTTTTCTTGGAAATTCGCTAAAATTTCAGTTTTTCTTGGAAATTCGCTAAAATTTCAGGGTTTCTTATATATCATCCAAATCGTCGAGTTACGTAGAAATAGGAACGATTTAGAAATTCGGTTAATATTGACATTTTTCATGGAAATTCGCTAAAATTTCAGTTTTTCTTGGAAATTCGCTAAAATTTCAGTGTTTCTTATATATCATCCAAATCGTCGAGTTACGTAGAAATAGGAACGATTTACAAATTTGGTTAATATTGACATTTTTCATGGAAATTCGCTAAAATTTCAGTTTTTCTTGGAAATTCGCTAAAATTTCAGTGTTTCTTATATATCATCCAAATCGTCGAGATACGTAGAAATAGGAACGATTTAGAAATTCGGTTAATATTGACATTTTTCATGGAAATTCGCTAAAATTTCAGTTTTTCTTGGAAATTCGCTAAAATTTCAGTGTTTCTTACATATCATCCAAATCGTCGAGATACGTAGAAATAGGAACGATTTAGAAATTCTGTTAATTTTGACATTTTTCTTGGAAATTCGCTAAAATTTCAGTTTTTCTTGGAAATTCGCTAAAATTTCAGTGTTTCTTATATATCATCCAAATCGTCGAGATACGTAGAAATAGGAACGATTTAGAAATTCGGTTAATATTGACATATTTCATGGAAATTCGCTAAAATTTCAGTTTTTCTTGGAAATTCGCTAAAATTTCAGTGTTTCTTATATATCATCCAAATCGTCGAGTTACGTAGAAATAGGAACGATTTAGAAATTCGGTTAATATTGACATTTTTCATGGAAATTCGCTAAAATTTCAGTTTTTCTTGGAAATTCGCTAAAATTTCAGTGTTTCTTATATATCATCCAAATCGTCGAGATACGTAGAAATAGGAACGATTTAGAAATTCGGTTAATATTGACATTTTTCATGGAAATTCGCTAAAATTTCAGTTTTTCTTGGAAATTCGCTAAAATTTCAGTGTTTCTTATATATCATCCAAATCGTCGAGTTACGTAGAAATAGGAACGATTTAGAAATTCGGTTAATATTGACATTTTTCATGGAAATTCGCTAAAATTTCAGTTTTTCTTGGAAATTCGCTAAAATTTCAGTGTTTCTTATATATCATCCAAATCGTCGAGTTACGTAGAAATAGGAACGATTTAGAAATTCTGTTAATTTTGACATTTTTCTTGGATATTCGCTAAAATTTCAGTTTTCTTGGAAATTCGCTAAAATTTCAGTGTTTCTTATATATCATCCAAATCGTCGAGATACGTAGAAATAGGAACGATTTAGAAATTCGGTTAATATTGACATTTTTCATGGAAATTCGCTAAAATTTCAGTTTTTCTTGGAAATTCGCTAAAATTTCAGTGTTTCTTATATATCATCCAAATCGTCGAGTTACGTAGAAATAGGAACGATTTAGAAATTCGGTTAATATTGACATTTTTCATGGAAATTCGCTAAAATTTCAGTTTTTCTTGGAAATTCGCTAAAATTTCAGTGTTTCTTATATATCGTCCAAATCGTCGAGATACGTAGAAATAGGAACGATTTAGAAATTCGGTTAATATTGACATTTTCATGGAAATTCGCTAAAATTTCAGTTTTTCTTGGAAATTCGCTAAAATTTCAGTGTTTCTTATATATCATCCAAATCGTCGAGTTACGTAGAAATAGGAACGATTTAGAAATTCTGTTAATTTTGAAATTTTTCTTGGAAATTCGCTAAAATTTCAGTTTTTCTTGGAAATTCGCTAAAATTTCAGTGTTTCTTATATATCATCCAAATCGTCGAGAAATAGGAACGATTTAGAAATTCGGTTAATATTGACATTTTTCATGGAAATTCGCTAAAATTTCAGTTTTTCTTGGAAATTCGCTAAAATTTCAGTGTTTCTTATATATCATCCAAATCGTCGAGTTACGTAGAAATAGGAACGATTTAGAAATTCGGTTAATATTGACATTTTTCTTGGAAATTCGCTAAAATTTCAGTTTTTCTTGGAAATTCGCTAAAATTTCAGTGTTTCTTATATATCATCCAAATCGTCGAGATACGTAGAAATAGGAACGATTTAGAAATTCGGTTAATATTGACATTTTTCATGGAAATTCGCTAAAATTTCAGTTTTTCTTGGAAATTCGCTAAAATTTCAGTGTTTCTTATATATCATCCAAATCGTCGAGTTACGTAGAAATAG